>CM024245.1:24546759-25121099 GCA_013421045.1 Propylea japonica
AAAATGTAATACTCGGTTTCAAATATCCGGCCGTCAGAGAGGCGGCCGGCGGGGCAAAGGTGTTAAAGCAATATTTTTACTAGGAATCCTGCCACCTTGAAATTTTGGAATTTCGTTACTTATGGGTAGAGAATGATAATGTATTACTCTCGGTTTCAAATATCCGGCCGTCAGAGAGGCGGTGAGGCGGGGGTGTTCCGCAATATTTTTACTAGGAATCCTGCCACCTTGAAATTTGGGAATTGGGTTACTTATGGGTAGAGAATGATAATGTAATACTCGGTTCAAATATCTGGCCGTCAGAGGGCGGTGGAGGCGGGGTGTTCCCAGCAATATTTTTACTAGGAATCCTGCCACCTTGAAATTTGGGAATTTCGTTACTTATGGGTAGAGAATGATAATGTAATACTCGGTTTCAAATATCCGGCCGTCAGAGAGGTGGTGGAGGCGGGGGTGTTCCAGCAATATTTTTACTAGGGATCCTGCCACCTTGAAATTTTAAGATTTTGGTTACTTATGGGTAGAGAATGATAATGTTATACTCGGTTTCACATATTCGGCCGTCAGAGAGGCGGTGGAGGCACGGGCGTCTCAGCAATATTTTTACTAGGAATCCTGCCACCTTGAAATTTTGGAATTTCGTTACTTATGGGTAGAGAATAATAATGTAATACTCGGTTTCAAATATCCGGCCGTCAGAGAGGCGGTGGAGGCGGGGGCGTTTTCAGCAATATTTTTACTAGGAATCCTGCCACCTTGAGATTTTGGGAATTGGTCACTTATGGGTAGAGAACATAATGTAATACTCGGTTTCAAATATCCGGCCGTCAGAGAGGCGGTGGAGGCGGGGGCGTCCCAGCAATATTTTCACTAGGAATCCTGCCACCTTGAGATTTTGGGAATTGGTCACTTATGGGTAGAGAATAATAATGTTATACTCGGTTTTTAATATCCGGCCGTCAGAGAGCGGTGGAGCGGGGGGCGTCTCAGCAATATTTTTACTAGGAATCCTGCCACCTTGAAATTTCGGGAATTGGTCACTTATGGAAGAAAACGATAATGTAATACTCGGTTTCAAATATCCGGCGTCAGAGAGGCGGGGAGGCGGGGGCGTCTCAGCAATATTTTTACTAGGAATCCTGCCACCTTGAGATTTTGGCAATTGGTCACTTATGGTGGATAATGATAATGTTATACTCGGTTTCAATATCGGGCCGTCAGAGAGGCGGTGGAGGCAGGGGCGTCTCGCAATATTTTTCTAGGAATCCTGCCACCTTGAGATTTTGGGAGTTGGTCCCTTATGGGTTGAGAACGATAATATATACTCGTTTCAAATATCCGGCCGTCAGAGAGGCGGTGGAGGCGGGGGAGTCCCAGCAATATTTTTACTAGGAATCCTGCCACCTTGAAATTTTCGGGAGGTGGTCCATTATGGGTAGAGAACGATAATGTAATACTCGGTTTCAAATATCGGGCGGTCAGAGAGGCGGTGGAGGCGGGGGCGTCCAGCAATATTTTTACTAGGAATCCTGCCACCTTGAAATTTTGGGAATTGGTTACTTATGGGTAGAGAATGATAATGTAACACTCGGTTTCAAATATCCGGTCGTCAGAGAGGCGGTGGAGGCGGGGTGTTTCCAGCAATATTTTTACTAGGAATCCTGCCACCTTGAAATTTTTGAATTGGTCTTATGGGTAGAGAATGATAATGTAATACTCGGTTTCAAATATCTGGCCGTCAGAGGGGCGGTGGAGGCGGGGGTGTTCCAGCAATATTTTTACTAGGAATCCTGCCACCTTGAAATTTTGGAATTTCGTACTTATGGGTAGAGAATGATAATGTAATACTCGGTTTCAAATATCCGGCCGTCAGAGAGGTGGTGGAGGCGGGTGGTTCCAGCAATATTTTTACTAGGGATCCTGCCACCTTGAAATTTTAAGATTTGGTTACTTATGGGTAGAGAATGATAATGTAATACTCGTTTCACATATTCCGGGCCGTCGAGAGGCGGTGGAGGCACGGGCGTCTCAGCAATATTTTTACTAGGAATCCTGCCACCTTGAAATTTTGGAATTTCGGTTACTTATGGGTAGAGAATAATAATGTAATACTCGTTTTCAAATATCCGGCCGTCAGAGAGGCGGTGGAGGCGGGGGCGTTTCAGCAATATTTTTACTAGGAATCCTGCCACCTTGAGATTTTGGGAATTGGTCACTTATGGGTAGAGAACAATAATGTAATACTCGGTTTCAAATATCCGCCGTCAGAGAGGCGGTGGAGGCGGGGGGGTCCCAGCAATATTTTACTAGGAATCCTGCCACCTTGAGATTTTGGGAATTGGTCACTTATGGGTAGAGAAAATAATGTTATACTCGGTTTTAAATATCCGGCCGTCAGAGAGGCGGTGGAGGCGGGGCGTCTCAGCAATATTTTTACTAGGAATCCTGCCACCTTGAAATTCGGGAATTGGTCACTTATGGGAAGAAAACGATAATGTAATACTCGGTTCAAATATCCGGCCGTCAAGAGGCGGTGGAGGCGGGGACGTCTCAGCAATATTTTTACTAGGAATCCTGCTACCTTGAGATTTTGGCAATTGGTCACTTATGGGTGGATAATGATAATGTTATACTCGGTTTCAAATATCGGGCCGTCAGAGAGGGCGGTGGAGGCAGGGGCGTCTCGGCAATATTTTTACTAGGAATCCTGCCACCTTGAGATTTTGGGAGTTGGTCCCTTATGGGTTGAGAACGATAATGTAATACTCGGTTTCAAATATCCGGCCGTCAGAGAGGGCGGTGGAGGCGGGGGAGTCCAGCAATATTTTTACTAGGAATCCTGCCACCTTGAAATTTCGGGAGGTGGTCCATTATGGGTAGAGAACGATAATGTTACTCGGTTTCAAATATCCGGCGGTCAGAGAGGCGGTGGAGGCGGGGCGTCCCAGCAATATTTTTACTAGGAATCCTGCCACCTTGAAATTTTGGGAATTGGTTACTTATGGGTAGAGAATGATAATGTAACACTCGTTTCAAATATCCGGTCGTCAGAGAGGCGGTGAGGCGGGGGTGTCTCAGCAATATTTTTACCAGGAATCCTGCCACCTTGAGATTTTGGGAATTGGTCACTTATGGGTAGAGAACGATAATGTGATACTCGGTTTCAATATCCGGCCGTCAGAGGGGCGGTGGAGGCGGGGGTGTTCCAGCAATATTTTTACTAGGAATCCTGCCACCTTGAAATTTTGGAATTTCGTTACTTATGGGTAGAGAATGATAATGTTATGCTCGGTTTCAAATATCCGGCGCCGTCAGAGAGGCGGTGGAGGCGGGGCGTCTCAGCAATATTTTTAATAGGAATCATGCCACCTTGAGATTTTGGGAATTGGTCACTAATGGGTAGAGAATGATAATGTTATACTCGGTTTCAAATATCCGGCCGTCAGAGAGGCGGTGGAGGCGGGGGCGTCTCAGCAATATTTTTACTAGGAATCCTGCCACCTTGAAATTTTGGGAATAATATTTCTGGAACTCCCCTGCCTCCACCGCCCCTCTGCCGGCCGGATATTTGAAACCGAGTATTACGTTATCATTCTCTACCATAAGTAACGAAATTCCAAATTTCAAGGTGGCATGATTCCTAGTAAAAATATTGCTGGAACACCCCCGACTCCACCGCCTCTCTGACGGCCGGATATTTGAAACCGAGTATTACATTATCATTCTCTACCCATAAGTAACGAAATTCCAAAATTTCAGGTGGCAGGATTCCTAGTAAAAATATTGCTGGAACACCCCCGACTCCACCGCCTCTCTGACGCCGGATATTTGAAACCGAGTATACATTATCGTTCTCTACCATAGGTGACCAATTCCCAATATCTCAAGGTGGCAGGATTCCTAGTAAAATATTGCTGAGACGCCCCCGCCTCCACCGCCTCTCTGACGGCCGGATATTTGAAACCGAGTGTTATATTATCATTCTCTACCCATAAGTAACCAATTCCCAAAATTTCAAGGTGGCAGGATTCCTAGTAAAAATATGCTGGAACACCCCCGCCTCCACTCCCCTCTGACGGCCGGATATTTGAAACCGAGTATTACATTATCGTTCTCTACCCATAAGTAACCATTTCCCAAATTTCAAGGTGGCAGGATTCCTAGTAAAATATTGCGGAACACCCCCGCCTCCACCGCCTCTCTGACGGCCGGATATTTGAAACCGAGTATTACATTATCATTCTCTTCCCATAAAGAACGAATTAAAAATTTCAAGGTGGCAGGATTCCTAGTAAAAATATTGCTGGAACACCCCCGCCTCCACCTCCCCTCTGACGGCCGGATATTTAAACCGAGTATTACTTATCGTTCTATACCCATAAGTAACCATTTCCCAAAATTCAAGTGGCAGGATTCCTAGTAAAAATATTGCTGGAACACCCCCGACTCCACCGCCTCTCTGACGGCCGGATATTTGAAACCGAGTATTACATTATCATCTCTACCCATAAGTAACCAATTCTCAAAATTTCAAGGTGGCACGATTCCTAGTAAAAATATTGCTGGAACACCCATGCCTCCACCGCCTCTCTGACGGCCGGATATTTGAAACCGAGTATTACATTATCATTCTCTACCCATAATTAACCAATTCTCAAAATTTTCAAGGTGGCATGATTCCTAGTAAAAATTTGCTGAGGCCCCCGCCTCCACCGGCCCTCTGACGGCCGGATATTTGAAACCATACTCGGTTTCAAATCCCGGCCGTCAGAGGGTTCTCACCCATAAGTAACCATTTCCCAAAATTTCAAGGTGGCAGGATTCCTAGTAAAAATATTGCTGGAACACCTCCGACTCCACCGCCTCTCTGACGGCCGGATATTTGAAACCGAGTATTACATTATCATTCTCTACCCATAAGTAACGAAATTCCAAAATTTCAAGGTGGCAGGATTCCTAGTAAAAATATTGCTGGAACACCCCGCCTCCACCGCCTCTCTGACGGCCGGATATTTGAAACCAAGTATAACATTATTATTCTCTAACCATAAGTGACCATTTCCCAAAATTTCAAGATGGCAGGATTCCTAGTAAAAATATTGCTGGAACGCCCCCGCCTCCACCGCCTCTCTGACGGCCGGATATTTGAAACCGAGTATTACATTATCATTCTCTACCCATAAGTAAAGAAATTCCAAAATTTCAAGGTGGCAGGATTCCTAGTAAAAATATTGCTGGAACACCCCCGCCTCCACCGCCCTCTGACGGCTGGATATTTGAAACCGAGTACTTATTACATTTTCATTCTCTACCCATAAGTAACCAATTCTCAAAATTTCAAGGTGGCAGGATTCCTGATAAAAATATTTTTGGAATACATTCGCCTCTGCCCGCCCCCAACGCCACCCCCAACGCCTACCACGGCCGGAGAGCTGTTCCCAAGTTCCACAATTTCCTATATTATGCATAAAAAATAATTATTTGAATCCTGGAGTTCACAGAAGGAAGAAATAGAATATTGCTGATATTTATTGCTAAAGGTACTCGGGTCAATAATTGCAGCTTCTACGAATGAACAGTATCATTGTTCTTCTCGAGAACTCGTTATCACAGTAAGATATTATTGAAATTTATTAGGAATAGATAAAGCTATCCAAAATTGAAAATATTCTGTAGTAAAAATAATATGATATGGAAAGAAGTTTCTTATGAAACAAGATTCAAGGATTGCTTTTTTCACTTTGCAATCAAATGTATCCATATAAGCGTTGTGTATTTATGCAAAAAACTGAAAACTGCCCTTCCTGCTCCATCTCGGCAGTTGTTTAAAAAAAGTTTTATATGAAAAACCCACCCAACTTTTCGACAATAATTCATCCTCTGAAGTTTGTAGCACTCAGTTATTAACACCCGGCATAATACCTGTTTAATAATACAAATAAGTCATCATTTCCCTTTTCCCTAATATCCGAATACATAATGAATACAATTAGTCCGGCTAATCGGTTCCTTGTGTAAGAAATCCATATCAGTGGTTTTTCCAGAATTGATTTTAAAAATAGACTGACATATCTCGTGTCCTGCTTTTTCGCGTATTTCCAATTTACGCGAAATACAATATTCTATCCTCGAATTGTTTGAATCATCCTTATCTGGTGATAATGAAGATAAAGAGATAGGGTTATTAAAGGTGTGAACTACACATAAGCTACCTAGTTCACGTTAATTAGAGCAGGTATTATTTAACGATATTATTTAAGCTACTGAGTAAACACTACATTAGAAATTTGTTCATTCAGAACTGTGTGAGAAATAAAATATAGTGAAAATGACCGATCACTGTCACGACTGCCATGACGGTCACTGTGACCATCACCATCATAATGATGAATGCTGTGGATGCTGTAACTGCAGCGGATGTTGTGATTGCTTGAAGAGCATTTTATGTTGCGTTTGTATTTATGAAGTGTTTAGTTGGTCGTATGCAAGAATGATTGCTGATACATCTTCAAGAGATGGATGTTATTTTTTGACTCACATTGCAGCCAATATGGAAACGATATATTGATCAGCACTGTTGTTCTTTCATATAAAGTGTAATATATTGTACATAATTTTAATTTTTATATATTTTCCATATTTATTTAAAACTGTATTTCATTCGATCATGAAGTCATAATTTTCTGGATAACCATTGTTTCATAAAATATATATCGATAGTGTAAAATACCATATACCTAATGGAAAAAACATTGAACACAGAATTCAATTGAACTTCTATAGCCGTCCTCAATTATTTATGTTCATTTCGTTGAGAAAAGATTACTTAAGATTATTCAATTCTTTAGTCTTCAGGAACTGCAATGTTAAAATCAATATTACGAGTACATAGAAGTGTGATTAAATAGGTACATATGATATGTTTGTCAATTTAAAAATGATGCAGAATGAATATATGAACAAAAAAACAAATGTGTTTAATTTGGTTTGTGGAGATTGTATTGATATTACAATGGGGATTTCCTTATTTGCCTCTATTATATTGCTTAATTGTTTTACTATGCAAGTTTTCATGAGACAACAAGAAGAGGATTAAGTACTTCATTTTTCATATTCACTTCTAGCTATATCAGATAGAATCATATACAGGGTGACTGGTGACGTAAGGGACAACGGCTAACTGGAGATATAGGACCTCCAACTGAATGAGGATTGGGGGTTTAAATGTCCGATTAGGCTATTAGTTTCAGAGATACAAGGTGTTTTTGCAAAAGTGCTAAAACTATAAACTCTCATATCTTCGTCAATATGGCAAATTTTCCTCTGATATTTGGCCAGCTTGTTACTATACATATTCTCCATCAGATCGAGAAGAAAAAATTCTCAGAAATTGCAGGTCTGTATTCAAAAATTTCAATTTCCGTGTCAGGTGAGAAATATCACTCTGTATATGAGATTAAAAAAATTGAAATGGAAAACTGGAATCTGCAAAAAACACTGAGTAAAAATCTGTTTTAGTTTGAATGGCACAAATTTTTTATAGTTTTTATGATATGTTGAAAGTCGAACATTACAATTTATTCATATTAAATTCAAGATACATACTATTCCTGATAGAAAAAACCACTGAATTTGAGATGCTTAAATAATCCTGAGGCATTTTGAATATTCCTTTACATCTTGAAATACTTTTTAATAATTTTGCTATCAATATTATGAGAAAAATAAAAAAAATACAAACACAAAAGGAGGAACAGTAGCACATATGATTAATAAAAAAAATCAATTAAACAAATGCTCGATATGCGAGAGCCATTCCCCTCACACACTTATTGGCTATTTTGAACAATACAATTGAGGTACTTTTCATATCCACAAGATGAAAGATTATAGGTACTCTTGATAGATCAGAAACACTAGATTTCAGCTCGAGAAAAGTTTGACATTCTTCTCTGAACCCCTGAACAATAATCCATCTGATACTTATGCTTTCAACAAAATTTATTCTTCAAATAAATAATGCAATGATTCATAAAAAAACAACTAGGCAAATGCTCGAAATGAGAGCAATTTGCTTCAAAGGATTTATTGACTCTCTTGAACTCTAATGATTTATATCTCTTTTGTGATGAGGATTATTCTGAGACCAAATATTATATCCGTTAATTTTGTGGAATCCAAAAACAAGTGTCATCTACATATTCTTCATTCGTGAATACTGAAGGCATTTTTCAGTAGATAAACAAACGACACAATTCCTAATAATTCACAACCAATTAATGTAGGAATATAAACGTCATTTTTGAAATATGCCTACTCTGTGTAGTAGGATGCAGTTTATTTATAACTAGCGACCCGGCTTCGCACGGTAATATATTCGAAAATATTCACTTAAATCATACGGTGTAAAGGGACATATAATATAGATCTATATTAAATGAAACAATGTATTCAAGGTATTTAATCGGTTAAGGATAAATGCTGTATTGGTTAAAATCGCTTCGAAAATTAGCCATTATTTGTCGTAAAAAGTAAATGACAAAAAAAAGTTATTGTTGGTTATCCATAAGAGACAAATAATCCATCACGACGGACTTTTCTGTAGACCTTTTCAATGTGTACAATACTTAGTACATTATTTTGATAAAACTGTCTGAATTTTAGTACCTTTCTGCCCTATAAGTTAGTAGTGTGATGGAATGTCGCTTAGTTTCGATCCAAGTAAAACTGTTAAATAAAGACAGTTACATCAAAATTTTATCATAAATTCCCTAAATTATGGCGCCTACCGACCCTCTAAGTTAGAAAAGTGATCAAATACTAGTTAGTATTTGATCACTTGAAGTCTTAGTAACACTAAGTTGAAAAAAAACATCAAAATCATTTCAGTAGCTATGGTGTCATGCGCTTCTTGACACGATCACGCTAGATTTCCGCGGGAATGTGGTATTTTCCCGCCGTAAAAAGTAGCCTGTGTCCGTGTCTAGGATCCTATCTTTATATTAACCAAGTCTTATAAAAATCCGTTCAGACGTTAAGGCGTGAATGAGGTAAACTTTTAAAACAACGATTAAAAATCACTAACTTAATTGTTTTTCTGCCTACTGCCTACGCCTAAGTACGATAGCATGAATATTAATAGCCCATATCCTTTTCTAGGTTACTATCACCTAACTAAATTCCATCAAAATCCGTTCAGCCGTTTAGGCATGATAGAGCAAAACTCCCAGCAAAAACCATTAAAAAATCACTAACTCAATTCACTTTTCTGCCTACTTTCTACCCCCCTAAGTAGGATGACGTGATCATTTTGATTATATCCGTTTTTAGATAACCATCTATCACCTTACTAAATTTCATCAAAATCTGTTTAGCCTTTAGACGTGAAAGAGCAAAAGTCCAAACAAAAACGACTAATATCACCCTAACTCAATTTAGTTATCTGCCTACTGCCTACCCCCTAAGAACGATGGCGTGATTATTTATAGCCTATGACCATTTCTAGGTTATCATGTATCACCTTACCAAATTTCATCAAAATCCGTTCAGCCGTTTAGGCGTGAAAGAGAAACAGACAGACAGACAGAGTTACTTTCGCATTTATAATATTAAGTGTGGATGAATAATGAACCCCTTATTCTGAAAAATCACTTGTTTCCATAATATTCTGTTTGCATCAAAGAAATTCATATGCTTCTCAAAAGAAGGTGAAGTTGCTACACCTGGGTTCATATTAGAGGAAAAAAGTCCTCAAAATTTATACATTATTTCATTGAAGAATAAATTTGTTGAAAACATAAGTACTAGATGGATTATTGTTCAGGGTTCTGAGAAGAAAGTCAAACTATTCTCGAGCTGAAATCAGTGTTTCTGTTCTATCAGAGTATAATTTTTCATCTCGTGGATACGAAAAGTACTTCAATTGTTCAAAACGCCAATAAGTGTGTGAGCGGAATGGCTCTCGTATATCGAGCATTTGTTTTATTTGATTTTTTATTAATCATAGTGCTGGGACTGTTCCTATTTTGTATTCATATTGTTTTTGAATTTTTGTCATAATATTGATAGCAAAATTAATAAAAAAGTATTTCAAATGTGAAGGAAGGAAATCGTAGGTTGCTTTGGAAATTCTTCATCTTATCGTTTCCTACGCAAAATCTACAAATTTTCAATTCCAGTGACATTATTCAATTTCTTGCAGAATAACCGCTAAAACTCACAGTATGGTTTGTTTTGTCTTAATATGAAGTTTACATCAGAATATTAATTTATAATATTTCAACGCCAACTGCGCTGTTGTAATCATTTATAGAGACCCTGTATGTATCTTGAATTTAATATGAATAAATTGCAATGTTCGACTTTCAACATTTCATAAAAACTATAAAAAATTTGTGCCATTCAAACTAAAAACAGATGTTTACTCAGTGTTTTTTGCAGATTCCAATTTTCCATTTAAATTTTTTTAATCTCATAAACAGAGTGATATTTCTCACCTGACACGGAAATTGAAATTTTTGAATACGGACCTGCAATATTTGAAAATTTTTTCTTCTTGATCTGATGGAGACTATGTATAGTAACAAGCTTGCCAAATATCAGCGGAAAATTTGCCATATTGACGAAAAAATGGGAGTTTATAGTTTTAGCACTTCTGCAAAAAACACCTTGTATCTCTGAAACTAATAGCCTTATGGGACATTTAAACCCCCATTCCTCATTCAGTTTGAGGTTCTCTATCTCCAGTTAGCCGTTGTCCTTTACGTCACCAGTCACCATGTAGAACTCAGGGTGATTTATGGTGATGGCTATACAGATGTGGAAGAAACGGATGGAAACAGGGGAGTTTCAGTGTTAATTCACGCTGGTTCGGAGTCCAGTGGAGCAGTGGAAGAATCGAAACCTCGGAGCGATGCGATGCTGAATAAGCGGCTGGTCTGTTGGAATGGCAGTCTGTAGTGAGTGGGAAAGCGCGCAAGCAACGATCTAACTCGTGTCTAGAGACACGAATTCTACTTTGGCTTCCGGGCTTCCGCGTTCGCCGCAGTCGCAGTGAGTTGGAAAGCAATTGACCGCTGACTTTCTGTAGTTTTAAAAATTTTTAGATTCGTGGCTAAATGGCATAAATCCTCATAATAGAAAGTGAATCGAGTTCTACTTAATTGTAGAAATCAATAAGTCGGTGATATATTCCATTATAATTCAGCAAATTTATGAAAGGAAAATATCTTTGCTTTGTTTAGAACGTTAAATTGATACAATGGTGCCATAGAGTGAAACATGAACGTTTTTAGTAAAATCACTAGGCTAATACCGTTTTCCTGTTTAAAATTCGTTTACATAAGAATTTGTATACCGGATTTATGAAAAATTACTATGCCGGTAACAACTTGATTTTTTTGTGTGACTCATCCGTGAATAAGATATTGCTCAAAAAGAACTAATCTCATTCTCTTTTTCCATCATCTTTTCCCAGAATTCCATTCTTTTGAAATGGTCTTCTGGAAAAATTTCCTGAAAGGTTTGCACCTTATAACATTTGTAACCATTTATTTTCAAAATATTCCGAACAGTTCTATCGCCCAAATCGACTTGCTGGGCAATTTTTCTGGTAGAACAAGGTGCACTCACTGGTTTCAACAGCAGCACACAAATCCACTTCTCTTGCCAAACGAATGCTCGGTAATTACATGATAGGGCCAGTTTTCATCGATGGTAACCTAAACGCTACAAAATATTTGGATCTATTACAGAATCAAATCATTCCGACAGTTCGACAGCTACCAATTAATTAATTATTTTATTTTCAAACCAGTTATGATGAAAAAAACCTGAATATTAATTTTCACTGGAAATTATTTGTTTCATTCATTGAGGCAAATAACTTCGCCCATGGCGCCCATAAGAGTGGAGAAAATTTGTCGTATTCATTTTCAATAGTCATGCGATGTTATCCATCTCCCGTTTGCAGTGTTACTGATTCGATATTCGATCCTACTGATCCTAGAATCTAGATCGTTCCCTGCGTGCTCCCCACTCACTACAGACTGCCATTCCAACAGACCAGCCGCTTATTCAACATCGCATCGCTCCGAGGTTTCGATTCTTCCACTGCTCCACTGGACATCCGAACCAGCGTGAATTTAACACTGAAACTCCCCTGTTTCCATCCGTTTCTCACATCTGTATATCACATAGAATCATGTAGAACTCAGGGTGATTTATGGTGATGGCCTATATAAGTCTTCTGAATCAGAATTCTGTGCATTTGGGGATTTTCGACAATGAACTTCCTCCCTAAAATAGTTTTATACTCCTGTAATTGCCGGTTTTACCGGAAACAGCATACCATTTATTTATTTCAAACGTCACACCGGGTATATCATCTATATACCTATAAAACTCCATACTGTTAACGTGAAACAAAAGTTGAAGCAATCTAGTTGCTTTTTCCGATGGCCCCTTCAATCTGCGCATGCGCAAACATTATTATAACTATTAGAGGTTATGTTTAGGCGCCTGCGCAGGAATTTTATAAGGCCATTGTACCACGTGATCGCTGCTTCAATTTTTAATATATATATATTCTTTTGAAATCAAGAGCTAACATAATACAATACATAAAAAAAAATAAAAAATCCCTAATTTTTAATAGAGAAGTGGATTCATGTTAGCATCATCAGATAGCTTATTCGATAACCATTTCCACAATATGCCATATTTTGGAAGAAAACTTTGAATTATTGAGATTTCCTATAAAAAAATGGTGAAGCAGGTGCTCACATTCGTTCCGATATTTCCTCAGAAGGGGTTTATTCGTCAAATCTTTTTCATTTTCAATTTTCCGGCTATGAAGTATTATAAAACTGTTTACCGTATAAACATAAAAATTACAATTCGGACAAACCAATATATTCCAAACTCAACATTTTCTTTCTTTCATTCAATTCTGCTTATTAAAAGAGTAGGGATTACATAGGCAAACCTTCACCTAAAATCAGAACCACCGATGTTATAAAAAAAACTGCCATCATATTCAACAATAGCATAAATCTTTCTCTCGAAATGGACGAAGCCCTGTGTTTCTGATGTCACTCGAATGATTTTGACGCTTTCAAATTCAGTTGATACCTAATTATTATGACCATTTTGATGAGAAAAATTAATTTCATGTATAAATCCTCCATCAGCGAATGAATTATTTACGGGCTTGATATTAAAAAAATGTCGTTTTAGGAATAAAATGAAAGTACTTATTCATGCAGTAATGGGTGCTCACAAACTAAATTTATAATTGATAAACAAGATAGATAATGTCGCCAATCCATCAACATTAGGTACACTTAACTTGTTGATATCAATCATTTGTTGATTATGTTTAGCAACTGGGAAAAACGTTTATCTGATAAATATTAAGTAATCGGACAAAAGATTTTTATCAATTGGAATTTCCTATACGCTAGTAGGGTTACCATATTTCAGGATAAAGCAGTACAAAGTCAGGATTTTTGATCTCGTGTCCGGCCTAAATATAGCGTGTCCGGCCTGTCCCGATTTTGTTACGCTTTTTACATTTCGAGATTGCTTGTCAGAATTCTTGACTATTTGTCAGTATTACTTTGCGATCACGGGGTATAATTCAAACGTTGAAAAAGTTTTCATCTTGATAGGTCAGCAAAGGTCAAAAGAACGTATCAACAGGTTACAGGTTGATACTGTTGCTGAAATATTGGTTGTCAAGTCAAAACACAGTTCTAAGGATTTTTAAAACTGCATTTTGAACGTGAGTTGAAGGGTGGTTTTTCTCGATCAAAAATATGTTTAATTTATTTTCATTATTAAATTCGAAGAGTGGAGAAGTTATGTCATGTAAAAGTTCTGTTTTTTTAATTGTTTCATTATTTTGTTCTGTTGATGTATTTTTATGTTTATGTATGTTTTTTCTTCCATTCTATATGACGACTTCATTCGACTGATTGATGGTAGAATACTTCAACTATTCGGCATTCGATTCTATCTAAATTCGCAAACTGTGATATAATTAATGAAAAAAATGGGACTACTCATTCCGATTTCTCATCGGAATCTTATATTTCCTTTTCAATTTCAAAAAACCTTTGAAAATATGTATTCGATAATTATTTATTCGCGCAATTGTCAAAACTATCAGAAAATAAAAATATAATTTATAAATTCTATTCCGTTTTATAAAAGTAAATCTTTCTTTCTTCTCCATTCAATTGCATGGAAATATTCTCTTGAATAAGACTCATCCCGACGAAAACTAATACAACAAAAAAAATATTTATATTTACTGCAATTTGTTTGGATTCATTGCTCCAATATAATATCGATAGGTTCTCTTTTATTCACATAGATTAGGATTTAACGAAATTTATAGCGATAATCAAAAAAGTTTGATTTATTATACATTTTTCATTCGACCCATTAAAACTGAGATAATGTAGGGTGCCAGGCTTATTCACCCAAATGTCCGGCCAAACATGATGATCTGTCCGGCATTTTGGTTCGGCAACCTATACACAAGCTTTCAAGCAATTCCGTACTTGAGAATTTAAGTTTATCAAAACAAAGTTGAAAAACAAAAGTAATTTACTTCTATGTTACTATATTGCTTGAGGTTAACTGCCACACCAAAAAATGATAACTTTCAAAGCCAGGGAACAAGAAACGAATTGTCTATGCGAATCGGCATTAAGCTGGCCACATCTCGTAGAGAACAAAAACCCCTCTCCAATACAAGGTGTCCAAAGTTCGTTACCTTGTGAGTGGATCTTAAAAACTAGAAGAAATACCTTCCCACGTTTTCTTCCTGACTGAACCGAATCGAAACAGAACCGATTTATAATCTATTAACCCTTAATTTGGCAAGAGTATTTGTAAAAAGCCTATAGCGCAAATATTGTTAAAATTGTATATTATTAGTATAGAAGGACTCATTTATAGGAAAATTTTTTCAATTTTCCGTTAGAAAAAAAACTGTGAGATGTATCCCATGAGATACATTGCGAAATTATAAGAGTTATATGTCTGAAATATTTTGTATCTCATAGGATACAATACTAATGATTCCGAATGAAAAACTCCTCAATTATCGATGTTTATTTTGAAGAAGAAAAAACAAAATATGATAATTCAAAAATAACAACATTGACTAATGATTGTGAAAATTATAGAAGCAATTCCGTGTTTTCACCATACACAATCTGGCATCACACTTCGTACAAGTCCAGTGGGTTTCTCCGGATTTACACAATCTACATCGACCTTTTGTCGAATAAATCGGAAAGTGATTCACCTTATCCAAACTCACATCCTGTGGTGGTCTAGGAGTAACCATTCTCTTGATTTTATCAAAATCATTTTTAACTTTAGCGGTGTGTTTGTCGTTTATTCTATCCTTCATTTTCAAAGAAAACCTGTGTACCTGAAGTCCTATATAGGGAAACTAGCATGTCCATTAGATCTACTCCTCCCATGTGGGCATTGTACTGCTTGACTATGTTCGGACATGGAACATCCAATCTGGTTTTCTTGGATTTTTCATATCTTTTGGCCGTGAAAATTGG
The DNA here is from genome assembly GCA_013421045.1 of Propylea japonica. Lineage (NCBI taxonomy): Eukaryota > Metazoa > Arthropoda > Insecta > Coleoptera > Coccinellidae > Propylea > Propylea japonica. The sequence goes on from CM024245.1 coordinate 24,562,350, forward strand.
TTGAGCAGACACGAATGTACTTACTAATGAGACGGGTTTATTATCGTACCATTTCACGCATGTTATTCTATTCTCATTATCACTTCTACAGCAAAACGAGCCTCGTCCCCTCTTTTTTAGAACATCATCCTTATCCAAATCACAGTTCTGTAATCTATTACTCCTTATGGTACCTAAAGCCAATATCCCATACTCATTTCTCAATGTGTAGAGTAGATCCAAGGAAGTAAAAAAATTGTCGAAATAGATAGCTGTACAGAAAGGATTGTCTATAGACTGAGTGAACACATTTGTCTTCACTGATGGTGTAGGTTCATGGACTAGAATATTTTTGGTGGGAGTTTGTATGGCTTGTGATACCGAACTACTTTCTTCGCATTGTTCTAAAGCGATATCGGTATCTGAAGTATCGAAAATATCTTCTAGCTGAGCTTCAACTGAACTAGGAAGTGAGGGAGCCTCGGATGATTCTCAATCACTTTCATGATTATTCGAGAGGGAAATGTCTTCTTCATCTTCACTCATCTCCAAATCGGATGATGGAGGAGGAAGAAGAGCGAAAATTTCATCCGTACGGGTAAACACTTTCTTCATTTTATGCTGAAATGAAAAATACCATCTGTTAACGAAAGAAATGAAGGATAATTTCCTCAATTCACTAAAATTCTAGGAAAACGAATTCTGCCATGTGAACTCGAGTAATGAGTAATGTAGACAATAATACACAAAACATATGTGATTCAGTTTTCCTTGAATTTGGTAACGTGGAATATAGGATACAAAACAAACGCGACCGATTCTTCTGATAATTTGGCAAAGTAGACTATAGGATACACATAACAAAAATGCTATTTCTGAATATCGAAATATCGCAAAAACATATGAGTCGGGTATAACTACAATCTATGCACCTCTATAGAGGAAAAAACAGCAATCTTTCATTTGTATACATGAAAATAAATGGTAAAATAATGAAGTACTTACCATGTGATACGATCAGCTGGAGCACACAACCGCCATTGCTAACTAATGACACTGTATTTTCAAGAAATCTGTATAGATGGCTGAAGTAGTTGGTCTTTCAATTGAAGAAGGTCTATTTGAACAATTAAGTACATTATCTGACTTGATGCAGCCATCTACACAGAAAAATACTCGCGTGAATTCAGCGTATCTCCTGAGATACGGAATCAAATTAAGGTTTTTGGTGCTATAATCGAAAAAACAAAAATTGTCGTTTACAGTAATGCGGAATAATTCGTCGTTTGAACCCGTATTCGGAATCTATAGATACTTTCTACAGAAACATTTTTATAAGTGATTCAGTGTTGTTACGCTTGATTTCATCAACCCCACTGCATTGAGGATATGACTTTTTGAGTTTTCGAAAGTGAGTTAATATATATCATTTCAAGCGGCTAAACCGGTCATCATTTCGGTTAACCAATTGCATATAATTGAATGGAGTTGGTTAACCGAAGGAATAACCGGTTAGCCGCTTGAAATCCATACTAATATTATAAATGCGAAAGTAACTCTGTCTGTCTGTCTGTCTGTCTGTTACTCTTTCACGCCCAAACGGCTGAACGGATTTGATGAAATTTGGTATGGTGATAGATGATAACCTAGAAATGGTCATAGGCTATAAATAATCACGCCATCGTTCTTAGGGGGTAGGCAGTAGGCAGATAACTAAATTGAGTCGAAATTTTTTCGGACCAAAATTTTTCTGAGTCAAAATTTTTTCGGGCAAAAAAATCAGAATTTTTTCGGGGCAAAATTTTTCTCAGTCGAAATTTTTCGTCGCAAAATTTTCTGAGTCAAAATTTTTTCGGGCAAAAAACAAAATTTTTTCGGGGCAAAAGTTTCTGAGTCAAATTTTTTCGGACAAAAAAATCAAAATTTTTTCGGTGAAAAATTTTTTTCGAGGCGATAATTTTTCCAGTCTAATTTTTCGAGTCGAAATTTTTCGGGGCAATTTTCCCAGTCGAAATTTTTTCGGGCAAAAAATCAAAAATTTTTTCGGGGAAAATTTTTTCCAGTCAAAATTTTTTCGGGCAAAAAATCAAAATTTTTTCGGGGCAAAATTTTTATGAGTCAAATTTTTTCGGACAAAAAAAATCAAAATTTTTTCGGGGAAAAATTTTTTCGAGTCGATATTTTTTCGGGGCAAAATTTTTTGAGTCGAAATTTTTCGGGCCAATTTTTCCGAGTAGAAATTCTTTCGGGGTAAAAATTTTATGAGTCGAAATTTTTTCGAGGCAAAATTTTTCTATGTCAAAATTTTTTCGGGCAAAAAAATCAAATTTTTTTCGCGGTAAAATTTTTCTCAGTCGAAATTTTTTCGGGGTAAAAAATCAAAATTTTTTCGGGGCAAAATTTTTCTTAGTAGAAATTTTTTCGGCGAAAATTTCGACTCTGAAAAAATTTGGACTCGAAAAAGTCCGACTCAGAAAAATGGCATACACGGCTGAACGGATTTTGATGAAATTTGGTATGGTGATAGATGATAACCTAGAAATGGTCATAGGCTATAAATAATCACGCCATCGTTCTTAGGGGGTGGGCAGTAGGCAGATAACTAAATTGGGTTAGTGATTTTTAGTCGTTTTTGTTGGGACTTTTGCTCTTTCACGTCTAAACGGCTGAACAGGTTTTGATGAAATTTAGTAGGGTAATAGATGGTTACCTAAAAACGGATATAAAATCAAAATGATCACGTAATCGTACTTAGGGGGTAGGAAGTAGGCAGAAAACTGAATTGAGTTAGTGATTTTTTATGGTTTTTGCTGGGAGTTTTGCTCTATCATGCCTAAACGGCTGAACGGATTTTGATGAAATATAGTAAGGTGATAGACAGTAACCTAGAAAGGATATGGGCTATTAACATTCATGCTATCGTACTTAAGACGTAAGCGGTAGACAGAAAACTAATTAAGTTAGTGATTTTTAATCGTTTATTTTAAAAGTTTACCTCATTCACGCCTTAACGTCTGAACGGATTTTTATAAGACTTGGTTAATATAAAGATAGGATCCTAGGCACGGACACAGGCTTCTTTTTACGGCAGGAAAATACCTCATTCCCGCGGAAATCTAGCGTGATCGTGTCAAGAAGCTCATGACGCCATAGCTACTGAAATGATTTTGATGTTTTTTTTTAACTGAGTGTTACTAAGACTTCAACTTAGTATTTGATCACTTTTCTAACTTAGAAGTTGGGAAGACGCCATAATTCAGGGAATTTTTGATAAAATTTTGATGCAACTGTCTTTATTTAACAGTTTTACTTGGATAGGAACTTAGCGACATTCTATCACACTACTTAACTTATAGGGTAGGAAGGTACCAAAATTCAGACTTCTTTTTACTTCGGGAAAATATCTCATTCCCACAGGAACCTATACACAGCTACCTATCTACAACAATAAAATCTGTCTAGAATCACATTACGCCAAAACTTTTGATCTGATTTGTATACGATTTTTATTCAACTGACTGTTACATTACATACAGATAAAATCTAATTACCTACACCACAGAATTAATATAGTACTACATACCTAGCTACGCTTTAAACTTGGGGAGATACGAACTTCAAGCTCAGTAATCAATCATAGTGATAAGTTAATACTCATTTTAGACAAAGAAACGGATAGGTAATCAGTTCATCACCGAAATTATAACACCTACAGCGAAGAGGCGGTGCGGCGCGAGGGGAGGGCCGTGCCCAACTGTGCCTACCCAAGCGGGCAGACGCACGACGGCAGACATCGTCGTCGCACGTATGCGACTATTGAAATTAGGCGTTACGGAACTCTATTCTTTGCGTATTTTTATGTAGTTTAGGTTGCTTTTGAACAAATTTTGATGTGAAGTTGAGGACTGGAACACGATAGTGGGACTTACAGCCGGGAGAAAACAAAAAAACTTATGCGGACGAAGTCGCGGGTAAAAGCTAGTTGATTATAATTGAGTGTATTCTTTTCTCGATGCATTTTTTTCTGATTTCAAAGATGTATCGTATTATGCAGCTGTTTGCGTTAAAATCACACTTTGAATGATATAAAATACTTTGGCTGCTTTGGGTGAAATGTTCAATTATTAGTGGGCTAGTGCATAACATAACAACTGCTTAGTATGAATAATTTTTCTGATTCAATTGTCTGAATATGCCTTAGTTGTCAACGATTGTTCTTAAGTAAAAAAGCCATTCTCTGATTATTCCTGAAAATTTGCTGCAAATATTCTAAATTTCGTTGTTGATAAGATAATTTTATTCTCAGAGATATCCTGAACGGATGCACCCAAGTAAAAAGTACTGTAGCGTTTAGTCTATACAATTGGAAAATTGAAAGAAACTATAGGTCCCACTATATATATAACCTAAAATGAAGAGGAGAATACACTAAATGAGAAATATAAAAGGCTCACCACGTCTCAAAAAGGTGTGAACATTTTCATCTTTTAATGTCGTGTGTTGTATCCTTTGGTGCGACTTTAGTGAAACATACCTGTATGGTATGAAAAATATTCTTACTTATGGACGATCCGGAGTATGATTATTATTCATTCGTTGGAATTCTTTCGCCACCAAAAATTTTTCAATAAAAAGTTCTAAATTAATTATGAACCTTAGTAGGCAATATCTTAAATTTTTCGAGCACTTCCCTATTTCTCTGTGGGTAGTAAATTTTGATTTGATAACCTAAATTTATCCTCGTGATATAAGTCTTTCTTGAATCTACTCTGTTAGTTTTTAACTCGAACGTAAACATTCGAAATTGAAAATAACGAAAATCATAGCGAAATGTTCACACTCATTCCATGAAGCGAATGTTAACGACTAAACTTTTTTGTGAACACTTTTAATTTTATTCCTTTAGATATTTCTCTTCCGAATAAAAATTGACCAGTTCCAACATTATCTCTGAATAATTAATTCCTGTCAAAAATCCAATATGAATAATATGAATATGAATAAATAATTACATCAATAGACAATAGTTGCATTTTAGAAAGCGATAATTGCACTGTGTCAAAATTGACAGGATAGTCGAGAAATATTCACACTTGTGCTAGAAAAACCAGATAATTTCGCATTCCAGCGTGTTGTCATTGAAAAACTGCATTCGGTGTTCTCAAAAAATTCAAATTAACTCGTGTTGATTTTTGAAAACACTCTGTCATGCAAAATTATTGTTAATTATGTTGATGCACTTGTGCAATTACTTAGGAAAACAATCATGTCGTGAAATAATTTTGCCATGGCAAAATATGCATAGTTTGGAAGAGGGTAGTTCGATATATGGACGAGAATATTTCATTTTGAATTTAAGATAGAAGACTTGATGGACCACACATAGGGACAGTTCCATTTATCAGTAACTTTCTTAAAATAATAATATATTGTGATATTCAATAAGTATATAAAAAAATAAAAACTTAATTTTTTATTGAACAATATATATTCACAAAAAATAGCTTAAAAGAAAATTTTATAAACACTTGCCAGGGTCAATAATAATTCATATGAAAAATGTGTTACAAAGTTTTTCATTCCTGAATAACAACAATAATTTGGTAAGCTTAGATCTTGACCTATTTTCCGGGCAACTTCCAAGCGTTTAATCATTTTGTAATGTATCTGAAGCTTGAAGTAGTTTTTAAGGAGGAGTTTGATCAGGTTCATGCAAGGGGTCATCATCATACAGATGATCACCAAATGCTTCGAATGTTGTCACTGGCAATTTTTTATGGTGTTTGTCATCATAGGTATTATAGGATGTCTACAATACCTATGTTTGGCAAATTTATTCCTAGAGTTAAGCATGTCAAATATATTATTGAAATTCAGAAAGAATTCTACAGTCCCCTCGAAATCATCAAATTCTGGGAACTTCATTTCATAGCATCACTGACACCTTTTATCAATGCCTCGTTTCCCAAACTAACTTTCACTTTTTCCTTGACCATTGCAAGTGTCTCAGCCTAATTTTAGTTGAATGTATCCTTAAGTCGATTCAATACTTTGGAAGCACATTCTAGATCTCAAAAAAACCAGAAAATTAGAGATACGTTCGATTTCTATTTTTAAACTATTTGCTACTAGCACTACAACTAAATACCTATGCTTCAAGGCATTTTCAAAATAGAAGAATAAAGCACACTGTGAAAGAAAGTGAACAACTCTAATCGGATGTACAATACTCAATATTGGTTCAGTAAACAAAACATCCGAAATATAATCGAATATTGTATGTGATTGCTCGCTAGTATATATATAGCTTTATTCGATTACCGAATATACAAACACAAAAAGATAAACTATTATCTACTATCGGAAACATTAATTTGTGGCTGTTGTTGTCTTCTGTGACTGCGCATGTGGCTGAATAGGCCAATTCTTGAAGATATACTTCTTCCGCACTCCACACACTGGTAGCTCTCACCAGAGAGATTCCGACGTGGCCTGTTTGTTTGGTTATCGTCGAACAGGGAAACGGTCCTTCTCCATGCGGCGCGATCTTGTGCAGTTTCTTCCCAATTGTTGTTAATATTAAGAGCCTTCAAGTCCGAGTGCAGCACATCTTTGTAGCGCTTCAACTGTCCTCCTTGCTTACGTCGACCGCTCTCCAACTCTCCATATAGGACGCATTTTGGTAAGCGGTTTTCAGTCATCCGAGCAACGTGACCTGCCCATCTGAGGCGGGACTGACCGATTATTACAGATATGCTCTTACACTCGGCCCTTTGAAGGATCTCAACGTTGGATATCTTATGAAACCACCTAACATGCATGATCTGCCGCAGCTGTCTTTGTTGGAGGCGATTCAGAGCCCTAACATGTCGCCTGTACGGAACCCAAGTCTCACAACTGTAGGTTAATGATGGAATTATTATGGCTTTGTATACCGCAATTTTGGTGGAAATGGATAGGTCATGGTTATCGAAAACCCTAGATCTGAGTCTCCAGAAGGACGAGGTAGCATTTTTGATGCGATGCTGGATCTCTTCGTCTATATTACCGTTGCTGTTTACGATGCTACCAAGATAGTTGAAATGCCCTACAGTTTCCAATGCTTCGCCCTGAATCCTGATAGGTAGTTGTTCTCGTGCAGGTGGAGTAGACATTGTCTTGGTTTTGTTGATATTTATTTTGAGACCTAAGGCATCGTAAGCCCATGCATAAGTTTCAAGCATTGCCTGTAGCTGTTCGGGTGACTCCGCTACTAAACCACAATCGTCAGCATATTGTAGATCGGAAATATACCTTGATCTGGTTTTGGCTCTGAGTCTCTTTAAATTGAAAAGACCTCCATCGAATCTGTATTTAATCGCAATGCCTCGTTCTTGTAGTCTGGTATCAACCATAAGAGCTAATGCAGTAACAAATAGGTTAAACAGGATCGGTGCTAGTACGCAGCCCTGTCTGACTCCAGTTTGGGTGAGAAAAGGATCCGTCAGTTCGCCGTCTATCAGAACCCTGGACCAGTTGTTTTCATGAAGACTTCTGCATACAGTGAGAAACTTGGGTGGCACACCGAAACGGGCGAGGATTTCCCATAATGCCTCTCGGTTAATGGAATCGAAAGCTTTGGCTAGGTCGATGAAGGCCATGTACAATCCTGACTGCGTTCTTTCGATTTCTCCTGGAGTTGCCTAAGAGTGAAAATTAGATCTGTCGTGCCTCTATTTGGCCTGAATGCGTTTTGAGTTTCCGGAAGGATAAGATCAGCATGTTTTATTAGTCTGTTTGCCATTATTTTGGTTAGTATTTTTCCACCAGTTGACAGCAATGAGATACCTCTGTAATTTCCACAGTCTGCAGCACTTCCCTTATTTTTAAATATGTTCACTATGAAGGCATCACGGAAATCTTGAGGAACTTCGCCCTTGGCCCAGATTAAGTTGAAGAAAGATCTAAGTTCTTCTATGACTCTGCCTTGATTTAACAACGCTTTGTATATTTCGGCTGGTATTTGGTCGCGCCCGATGCCTTATTGTTTTTCGGGTAACTTATGGCCTCCTTAATTTCCTCCAGGGTAATCTCGTTGTCTAAAGGCATTGCGAGGTCGTACTGAGGTAACAGGTTTATGGCTCTATTGTTGGTAGCAGAATGTTGATTTAGAATTGTTGAATAATGATCTTTCCACCTTTCCTTTAGTAGGTTCTTATCTTTTATTAAATTTCCATTTTTGTCTTTGAGTGGGCAGACTTTTTTTTGTATCGGACCATATACTTTCTTAACAGCGTCAAAAAAGCGTTTTTGATCATGCTGATCTGCATAGCCTTGAATCTCTCTTGCTTTGTTAGTCCACCATTGATTTTTGATTTGTCTTATTTTTTTGCGTACTGATTGTTTTACATCATCATATTTTTTTTGATTTTCTTTATTCGGTTTGGTCTGAATTGACTGGAAAGCATTATGTTTTTCATCCAGGATGGGTTGTATTTGATGTAAATTTTCAGAAAACCAGTCCTCTTGCTTCTTGTTTTCTGTGACGCCAACGACTGATATAGTGGCCGCGCGTAAAGGGAGTCTCTTATATTTGCCCAAAGTGTTTCAACATCATCGAGGTCGTTGGTCGTTAGATCTGTTAATCTTGACTCCACATCTTGACGTAGCTGGTCTACAATAACTTGGGTTTGCAGCCGTTCAGTATTGATCCTCGTTCTGGTTTTCGTTTGTTTTTTCTTTCGATAAGATGGTTTTAAGGCTGCTGTCATTTTAGAGATTACGATGCGGTGATCAGTCCAGCATTCGATGTTGGTAATGGCTTTGGTAATTTTCACCTCTTTTAAGTGTTTTTTCTTGACTATAATGTAATCAATCATATGCCAGTGCCTGGATCTCGGATGTTGCCATGTGCCCTTGTATTTATTTCTTTGTCTAAAATGCGTGTTGGTTATAGCTATATTATGCTCCATGCATTTTGTCATCAGAAGCTCTCCGTTACTGTTGATATTTCCCATTCCATGACGGCCAATTACGCCCTGCCAGATTTCAGCGTTTCTGCCTACCCTCGCATTGAAGTCGCCTAACAAAATTACCCGGTGATTTCTTGGAATTTGTTTGAGTAGTTTTTCGAGTTGCTCATAAAAGGCTTCTTTGGTCTGCTGCTCGGCGCTCAAGGTTGGTGCGTAAGCACTGATGACGTGCAGAAAGCTTTTATCCTGCAATTGATATTTTAGCGTCATTAATCGCTCAGATATACCATGAGGTATTTCTGTCAGTCTAGGCATTAGACTTGTTCTTATTGCGAAGCCAACTCCGTGTATCTTTGGAGATCCATTCGGCAAACCTTTCCAAAAGAGAGTGTAGTTGCCGTCGACAAGGCTTCCTTCGTCTAAAAGACGCGTCTCACTTAGTGCCACAATATCGACATCGAGACGATCCAGCTCTTGAGCAATAATGGCCGTTCTTCTTTCAGGTCGATTTGAGGTGTCGGAATCTTGGAGTGTACGAATATTCCATGCTGCGAATGTGAAAGTTTCCTTGTTGCTTTTATTATTCCGATGATTTGTTCGAGCAGACACCCCCTCCCGGAGATCCGACTGAGGGGGTATTTTGCCTCCGGAGTGTTTTGTTCCGCTAAAACAATTCATCTTCTTGTTATGCTGCGTGTGTATATAGCCAAAACCAGTACGCGCTGATCCTAGCTTAAGTTGCAACGAAGGTATTGTTCATGGCACAGAGGGTCTGCGACAATGAACTCTTCATTTGATGGTGAACGCAACTTACCATTTTCACCCCGCTCTCGTTTGTCTCCGACCCAGCCATCCACCCGGGTTGGTTACCGAATCTCTGACTGGGTTGCTCGGATTAACAGAGGGCACCTCGTGTCGGTGAGAGTCGGATTCGGGCAGCAGAGCTGAGTGGGATTAGCCGGATGCGGTCCCATATATTCGCTTACTACCCGTTTGCCCTGCTCGCTAGTATCTGCTCATTTGCGGATCCGTGTCGATATGAAATTTTTCACTAATTTTGAGATCTTCAATCAGTCCCCAAAATTTTGAAACTTGGTTTTTTGGTACTCGGTAAATGAATTAACTCTAATAATTTTCAACTGCATAAATTCTAGTTGTATCAACAAAAACAGAAGGGCCGTTATTCGAGGCTCTTGGGATTTACTATTGATTTGCACATAAACAGAATTTTTTGTTCAATATTGCAGTCGATTAAAATATATTTAAGTTTCATACTGAAGTTGTGCGTCCGATAAATGAAAAATAAATTCTACTTGACAGAACTTTATTTTTACATTTCGAAGATTATAAAAACTGATTCAATGTAATCTTGAAGATCATACTTCGATTCATTATTGAAATTATTCACAAAATCTGTTTTGAAGGTGTTATTTTCCATATAAACTAACATAATATTTATACACATAAGGATAATAATTAAGAAAATCTAAATATTTACTACCTATTGGCAATTTCCAACTCATCCTTTGATTTGGCAGTGTAGTAATCTCTGGAGAATATTTCTATAAATATGTTTTCCTTTCTCCGCATTAACATACATAAACTCCATACGAACACACATAGTCCAAGATCCTAAGGCTGCCAAACGTAACTTATTTTCTCATAATAAAATATACTAGTCGACGAAATTCTTGGACCCCCTTAGGTATGAGGCAACAAAAATATGTATGAGTCAAAGAGTGAATTACAAGGTATGTACATCGTCGTATTGGGTTGGCCACAGGGCAGCCATTGAGAGTGGCTCCAAAAATCCGAAACTCTTATAGGAATAGCTGGAATGGTGTAGAAGAAAAACTTGAACGTCACTATATAACTTTATTTTAACAACTATTCACAAGTTACATTTTAATTGAATAAAGTCGTTAACGGTATGGAGTATAGAATAGAATGAAACTTAACAGTACGGAGGACAGAACTTTATGGAGTACAAAACAGAACTTAGTTGTATGGAATTTCGAGCAGAACTTAGCTGTATGAAGGCTTTGCTAAGGAGGTTAGAGCCTTGCTAAGGAGGTTAGATTCCTGGGAAAAACGTAGTTTTAGTATGGTAACGCACAAAAGACCTTATTGGTCGCAGTGCAGAAGGGTAATCAACGTGCCGATCGACCACTATCTAATCTAATCTAATCTAGCTGTATGAAGTATCGAATATAACTGACTCGCAGTTGAATTGATTCCTTATATAGGTACTTTTTATAAACTGCCTATGCAGCCACATAGGCCAATGTTTGTTGACACTAGGTAATCCAATTGATTTCGTTCCATGTTGAATAAACCCAGATGGAATTTCAAAAAAGCTAATTGGCTTAAATTTGCGAATAAAATTGATAGTATTGTGGAGTGTTTACAGGAATTTGGAAAAATAAAATCTGGGTATTGATGTTTTAAACCATTTATAACATTGCCAACGTTTCGGACACGATTGGTCCTCTCAAGGCTGCAATGACACGAATAAAATAAAAACACAATAGAAATGGGCAGATCTACCACTCACTCGTTATAATATTAAAAATATTAAAAATATATATTTTCCCTTATAATGAATCTTGCCTAGCAGTTTAGTCAAAAAGTGAGGGTATTTTGTTTATCTTGTCAAACTTGTGCACGTCTGTTTTCCCGGAAAATCTGTTTCCCATACTAAATGGTCTCGGTAAAACTCAACATTCACAAACTGTCACTGTTTACATAAAATGTTCTAAACTTTTTGAAACAAAAATAACAAAGTAAAGAAATATAAAATATGTTGGAAGTCGCGAAATAAATAGGGTAGGTCATAACTTTTTTTTTTTTTTTTTCATTGAATTGAAGAGGTGGAACAAACTACAGTCTGAACCGAATATTCCACATCCTTTACGTAATACTGTCGTTCTGTATTATCAAATTGTTTTATACCACGCTGAGATGTTGAGTGTCTTCTCTGAAATTCACAGTGTTATTGTTTTGATGTGGACCATCTCACTTATCAGCCTTCTGTTGTAGTGTGGCTCAACGTCCAAAATGCTGACATCCCCAAACTTGAACCTATGTCCCTCCTATGTGTGTGTGCGGCTAGTGTTTTTCTGTGTGCTGTCGAATTCTTGGTGTCGTACATGTGTTGTCTTACTCTATCCTTTAGAAGCTGTTTTGTCTGTCCAATATAGCATTTCTCGCAGTTTTCACAATCAATTTTGTACACTACTTCTGACCTTTTTTCAACAGGAGTTTTGTCTTTCAACCTGGTGAAATATTTTCTCTTGTTGTCAACAACATTGTAAAATGCTGCCGTGCAATTATATTCCCGGAATATCCTGTTGAGTTGGTATGAAAGTAGATTGAATATGGATGCAATTACACAACAAATTGATAGTGATATAAGATGGATTCCACCTTCCCATGATAATTACTCTAGATTCGTAGGTGTAATTAAGGCTGCTGCGAAAAAATTTATCCCTAGAGGTTTTCGTGAAGACTACACACCTGGCTGGTCACAAGAAACCCAAAATTTATATGAAGAATATCAGAATTCGCCAAATCGAGAAATTGTGATAAACTTATGGATTCAATTAATGCCAGTCGAAAAGAGAAATGGAATAGTATAGTCACTAACATGAATTTTACACATTCTAGTAGGAGTTCATGGGATGTTTTGAGAAAATTAGGTGAAGCTACACCAATCACAACGTCATCCCCAAAAATTGATCCAAAATTGGTTGCTCGTCGTCTCCTTAACGTTTCTAATTCGGTCGAAATATCAAAATCGAAAATCAAAGATATGAAACACAAATTGCATAAATTCAGAAAATCAAACAAGGAATTAGATGAAATTTCTAGCCCGTTCAATATCGATGAATTAAAATCAGCGATTAAATGCACAAAATCCAGGAAAGCAGCGGGTTTCGATGGAATCTATCCAGAATTCATCAAACACTTGGGCAAACGAGCCTTATCCTGGTTACTTTCATTTTATAATAATATTTGAATACTGGTATTTTCCGACCGAATTTCGTAAATCGAAAGTCATAGCAATTTTAAAAAAAGGAAAGAATCCCTCCGATCCTAGTAGCTATCGACCTATTAGTTTATTGAGTGTTCCCTTCAAAATTTTAGAACGACTAATCCTTTTAAGAATTGAACCGAAATTAGATAATTCCTTACAAAATTGCCAAGGGGGCTTCAGAAAAAATAGAAATTGCTGCGATCAGGTTCTTAGTCTTACCACCTTTATTGAATTGGGTTTTAATAATAAATTAAAAACAGGTACAGCTTTTGTGGATTTGTCTGCAGCATATGATACTGTTTGGAAAGATGGTTTGATTTTTAAACTTTATAGTCATCTGAAATGTGGAAAAATGGTCAAATTGATAGAAAATATGCTGTCAGACAGAAGGTTCCGTGTTTTGTCGACAAGAATAGTAGTAATTTCAAAACATTGAATAATGGTCTCCCACAGGGGTCAGTCTTATCACCTCTTCTTTTCAATTTATATTTGTGTGATATCCCCACAACTTCATCTGAAAAATTCATATACGCCGATGATATTGCTTTGGCTTACCATCATTCAAATTTAAAACCATAGAAGATAATCTTTCTGCAGATTTAGAAATTCTGAAAAATTATTTCTTCGATTGGCGTTTATGTCCAAATACTAACAAAACCGAAGTCTCGTGTTTCCATTTGGATAATCATCAGAAATATAGAAAATTGAACGTACTTTTTGGTAATTCTTCTCTCAAACATAATTTCAATCCTAAATATCTAGGCGTTAAACTAGATTCTTCTCTTAATTCAAAGCCCATTTGGATGATTTACGTATGAAGCTGAAACAAGGAATAATATAATTCAAAAACTGGCAGGTACTTCATGGGGTGCGGACGCAAAAACTCTTCGTACGGCAGCTCTAGCCTTAGTGTACTCTACTGCCGAATATTGTTGCCCTGTTTGGCTCAATAGTGCACATGTACAAAAGATCGATTCACAATTAAATTTTTCCATGAGAATAGTAACTGGAACAATAAAATCAACACCAACTCCATGGTTACCAGTTCTTTCAAACATTACTCCTCCACATATCCGCAGGCAGGCCATTACTTCGAAAATTTGGAACAAATTCAATTCTTCGATAAATTCATATCCAATACTCTCCTATATTCCAGACAATAACATTCCTCGATTAAAATCACGAAAACCTTTTTGGTCAAATCATTTTCTGAACTCAAATGAAAGTGATAAAGCAATTTGGCAATCCGAGTGGAACTCATGTAATATACAGAACAAAGATTTAATAACTGATCCCTCGAATAAAGTTCCTGGATTTGATCTTCCAAGGAAAATATGGACTGTTCTTAATCGTATAAGAACAGGTCATGGACGTTGCAATAGTATGCTTTTCAAATGGAATTCAGTTGAGAGTCCTAGTTGCGAATGCGGAGAAGCAGAGGAGACAATTGAACACCTGATAAATAATTGTTCCATATATAAATTTCAGGATGGCTTGAGAGCTATACATGAAATTACCGAGTCGTTTTTGAATTGGGTTGTTAATTTTAAATCGATTTAATAGAGTTTTAATCATTTAATTTTTCTGTTTCTTTTTTCTGCTTTGATTGAGGCATCCTGGAGAGGGTTATCGTTCATTTGGACTAAATAAAGAAGAAAACCTTCAATATTCTAATAGTTTTTAAGTGTTATTTTTGTTGAAACGGCGAGACAGGGTTTTTTCTACTGGGGTTTTTCCCTGAGCTCTGGTATCATACGAAAATAGTATGGTTCCCCGTTTTGCACCAACCTCAGTTGGGGATTTTATTTTTGTTTTATGTGTTGTATTATGTTAGCTCTTGATTTCAAAAGAATATATAATATATTGTTATTTTAGTGTCATTCATAGGTTTTCGGTATTACAACACTACATATACATTGAATTATTTTTTATAATGAATACCAACCACCTGAGAGGACATAATTATAAACAAGCTAGAGAACAGTTTTTTACAAGAAGCAGACAAAATTTCTTGAGCAACAGTGTATTCCACCATTGGAATATGCTACCTAGCGAAGTTGTCAATGCAAGACGTGTCAACATTTTTAAAAATGGATGGAATTCTTGGAGACCAGAAAGTGTATTTTGATTTCAATTTTGTTTCTGTTTAGTACCTACTTCATTTGATTTTCGTATTTTATTTTGAAATGTGTATATCGATCACGTTGAGCCTCAATTATATTTTCATTGAGTTGTATAGGTTATCCTCAACTCTTATTTTGTAAATAATAATAATAATAATACATAATAATAATGTGTTCAAATTACGATTCGATAGCCATATTTCTATCAGAAATACAAAATAGGACAATTTCAATCCCCAATGATCTAAAATTGAATTTCTTTCAATTTTTTACTGAGTATTTTTTTTCTGTTTTCATCAATAATGAAAAACTTATTTCTTCTCTTATGATACGAAAAACGCTTCTTCTCGTCTTTCAGATTTGCTAATATATTTGAATGCTTATACAGGGTCTCTATAAATGATCGTAACAACACAGTTGGCCTTGGATTATTCTCATTTAGCCGCTTCCTATGCAAACCACAGAATTCTGTGATCATGCTATGCTCGGATTGGTTAGGATTGGTATTCTGTAGCGTCAAGGTAACTTAAGCCAAATGCGCTGTTACAATTATTCATAAAGACCCTGTATATTGATCTAATCACAATTATTAGTTTGGAAGATCAGGTTCTACTGTGTGAATTCTGATTTCATATCTGTGATCTTCTGTAGATTATGCCCCGTTTTCACCGGCTTTTCCATTCCGATTTAAGTGAAATTCATTTTTCCGATCTCCGATAAAACACTTATTGGGAAATTTCTGTCTTATCTGGTGATAATGAAGATAAAACGATGGGATATATCAACGGTGTTTATCCCGCATAATTCACAGTTACAGTTGCCAATTACGAGCATATCTATTGTTCAACGTAAACTACTGAAAAAGCAAGAGATCTTCATTTGTGTTTTTGAAGAAGAGTGAAAATTAAGAAAAAGTGAAAATGTCAGATCACGATGATGGATGTTGTTGTGGGTGCTGCGATTGCTGCGGATGTTGTGGATGTTTGAAGGACATTCTATGTTGCATTGGTCTAATAGAAGTGTTCAGTTGCTTTGTTTCACGTGAGGAAAATTAATGAATCTTCAACAGATGTTATTGTCGGTCGCATATTGCAGCCAGCTAGCCAGTATGGAAATCTAGATAGATCAACATTCTTCTTCGTTCCACAAGATGGAGAGTAGTATATTGTATAGAATCAACTTTTTCTACGTCTATTTCTATCATCTGTTATTATCTGTTCGATCTGTATATTTTTTTATGAAAAACTTTTGGAGTTTTTGAATAATTATATTGATTTCTTCTGTATTCAAAACAATAAATTGTGAATTGAGTATTTATATAGCCATCATGCCTCAAATATTTGAGATTAGGAAACCTTCGAGAATCTAGAGAGTTGTAATTAACTCAAAATAAATGTAATTTATCAAATAAATCATATTTTTCGTTGGAAAATGGATTTAAAGAAGTGCTTATAGCAACTGTAATGATAAAGTGTATACAAAGTATGATATTAAAGATATTTGAATAGTTTTTATACATATCTATGTTTGTCGCTTATTTCAGCCTCATTCAGAATATGTAGAAAAAATAAATACATATTAAAAAGTGTTAATGGATATTGTGTTGATTAAATGACGATATCAATAATTGCCAACGAACTCTTTTTCTTAAAATGGCTATTATTACAACTAGAGAAATATGAATAGTATATTTCCCGAGGTTGTCCTAGTTACATCCCGAGGCTCGAGGGATGTATAGGCAACCGTGGGAAATGTATTCATATTTCTCGTGTTGTAATCAATAGTTTTTTTCTGATTGAAACAATATCGTTCCTAAAATGGAAAAATTAATATTAGATTGGTAATTTTTGAATTAGTTGGATTTTTAACGTTGCTATGGGCCGTGTTTGTGAGAATCATGGTTGACTGGTTTTATTTTGACGTCTTGTCAGAAATAAAGTTATTATGTCGAACTACGTCGAAACTCAAGCGGCAAAAGACCGAGAATTTTTGATTCCGGCCAAATCTAAAGCTGCCTATAGTAAAGAGTATGCAGGCTTTCAGAAGTGGAACGTGGTGGACGGTGTCAGCGAAAATATTTTGTTAGCATATTTTGAAAATTTGGTTTTGTTGCTCTGATTCTTGTATTTTCAATGTATGATTAATTCAATCGATCTCCACTCGCAGAAATATTCACCAAACACGTTATGGCCAAAATTATCTATGTTAAGGTCCATGCTACATTTGAAGGAAAAAACGAATGTGAAATTATTTGATGAAGTGGAAGTAATTGTTACGATCAAAAATAAAGGATATGTTCCCAAAAAGTCAGCAGTTTTGTCCCGGAAGCAGATCAAGAAATTCTTGATAGAAGCTCCAAATGACTTTTTCTGATTATCAAGTACTAGTACTTTTGGACTTTAGCAAAGCTTTGACTCGATTGACTTCGACATCTTTTGAGCAAATTGCGCTTGGTGGGATTTTCTGACCGCTCCTTGCTTTTTTCAACTCATATATTAGGGGACGTAAAATATCGGTGAGTTTGGGTGACAGCTCGTCTGAATGGGTGGAGACGGTTGCTGGAGTTCCGCAGGGTAGCGGTTCTGGGCCCGCTTCTGTTCTCACTTTACATATCTTCGTTGGCTGATCTTATCCATTGTAGTTTTCACCTTTATGCGGATGATTTACAGATCTACGTCGGGCCCGCGTTGAGGAGTTTGCACAGGCTGTCCAACTTTTGAACAAAGATCTTTCGGCAGTTGCCGACGCGGCTTTGCGCATGGGCCTTGTTATGAACAATGCGAAAACGCAAGCAATCATTTTGGTGCGAGGAGATACTTGAACATTGTGGATAGACACGCTCATCGGGTAATTCTCTGCGGTGAGGAGATTCCCTACTCTTCGGAGGTGAGGAGTCTGGGTTTAATAATCGATGAGACGCTGACCTGGAACTCCCAAGTTGCCAACATGAGTAAGAAGTTCTACCAATGCCTTCATCAGCTTCGGCTTTTGAAGAACTTTCTGCCATTCCAGACGAGGAGGACTCTGTTTTTTGCACTCTTGCTCCCGATTCTGGATTATGCGGATGTTGCCTTTATGGGTCTCACAGCGAGCCAGTTGAGCAGACCTCGACCGCCTGCAAAATGCAGGTGTCAAGTTCGTTTACAATTTGAGAAAATACGATCACGTCAGCCAGTTCAGAGATGCTCTTAACCTTCTACCTATCCGGCAACGTCGTATTTGGCATATGATGCTCCTGGGCCATAAGGTCTTGAACCGTCACGAGCCAGCTTATTTGCACTGTGGTATCAGACCACTGGGATGTGGGAGTCATCAGACTAGATCACTCGATGATCAAATTTTAAGAATACCAGCTCACTCAACTAACTATGTTAATGACAGTTTTTCGGTGAGATTCCGCAACTCTGGAATCGCATACCTGTGGAGATAACTCGGAGGCCATCTTTCTCATTCAAGGTGAGCCTGAAAAAATACTTGAAATACCCAAACCGACCATCAGTTAAAGAACATTTTTCTTTTATGTGTTATGTCTTGGATATCTGTTCCTTTCTCCTTCCTAATCCATTTCCATCCATAGCAGGAGTTATTGGATTTTA
Source organism: Propylea japonica (assembly GCA_013421045.1). Classification (NCBI taxonomy): domain Eukaryota; kingdom Metazoa; phylum Arthropoda; class Insecta; order Coleoptera; family Coccinellidae; genus Propylea; species Propylea japonica. The sequence goes on from CM024245.1 coordinate 24,581,035, forward strand.
TTTTATATTCTTTCAAATTATTTCAATAACTTGTTCATGTAAAATGATTGTTATTCTTGAGCTACGATTGAGGGTTTGGCAGGAAGACATCGCTTCGCGATATGCCCACCATTGCATATTGTGTCAATTGAATTGTAAAACGTCAGCAGCAATAAGAGTTCAAATAATAAAATTTGCATAATATACTATTTTTAGTAAAATATGACTTGACGTTTCATATTTCCCTTGGGAAATATGAGTGTGTTATGACATATGGTAACTAAGGCGATATTGCTCAATATTCATTCAATCAGAAAAATAGTATATTATATTATAAGGATTAAAAGTGCATCTTTTTTTTACGAGCAATATTCGCAGTTGCGAGGCGCAGCCGAGCGAATGCAAAATTGCGAGTTAAAATAGGCACTTCTAGTCCGAATAATATATATACTATTTTTTCTCCAACCAAGTCAAAATTACAATAAAATTGGTTTCAGTCAAAAACGTTAATAATTTGGTTATAAATTTGAACACATACTAATGACACTGATTGTCAACTAGACGTCAAATGCAATTACTTTTAATCCAAGGATTAAAAGTAGCGTTTTTAATCCTAGGATTAAAAGTGTTGCTAAGTAACGAGTGAATTTTTGTACGGTAAGGAAATTTATCACTTTTGCACCTGAAAATAGTACAAAAATGTCAAAATTTTTTGATAGTTGGAGAAAAAATAATATTTTTATAATGCAATCCCCCATAATTTTATTAAAAGAAATTAGTTTATCCTTCATAATCAAACCTATCACTTATAGAATCATATATTTTTGGAGTTTTCTCACCGAGAAAATAAGATAATGTGTTATCATAAGGTCAAATATTTAAGACTGTTTCAGAGAAAGGAAAAATTTTTTGATCATAAAACTATAGTGTATATAAAAAACATCAATTCATTTTATTTTAAACCAGGGATGGCTCTATTAGAAAAATTCATTAGGTACGGTTTTTTCGTAAGAAATATTATTCGAAGATTCAGAATCTTATACAGATTATTCATATATGATGCGAAGCATGAATTGGTAGTTCGTCAAGTAACTTCTTGAAGACAGTTCCTTCGAAAAAACTGTCACAAATGCATAGTTTCCATAATGGTGGGACAATCCTTTTCTCTTTAAAAGCAGAGAAGATTTTATTCTTGAATCTGAGCAGAAGAAGAATTTTATACATGGATTCATTATATTTCAAATACAAGAAATGAACAGAAAAACTTACAACTCAAAATAGTTGGAATAATCGATAACACTACCGGGACCTAAATATTGAAAGTTATATTGTTCAAAAATTTGTGCATTCTGTTCTTAAAATATTTCGCACCTTCTTTTCAAATGTCTATCACTTGTATTCGAAATAAAATAATTTTAAGTATAAAATTAGAATTTCGATCATAAAATTATTTTTAAATAACTAGTGATACCTAGGTACACATCACTTGTTTATCACTACAATCAGATAAAAATATCTATGCAATTGAATGGAAAAAAAGATGTGAGGTGTCCATTGAAAAAACCTCGAAATTGAGTTATAACGAGAAAACCTAATCCCAGAAAAAATTTGTATGAGTTCAAATTCAATTCCGACCGTAAGCACGATAAATTTCGAAGGGTTTGTCCTAGAGACTTCAGATTTTCAGGGTGAGTTCGGTTCCCAAATGCCGCGGATAAGTTTTGTTGACCAGCCGTACAGGGTGTTTCATGAAATATGGTCATTAAAAATTTTTGTTCCCCAATATATCAGACAAAACGAAATCAATCGAACTGAAATACTTATAAGCGTTATGCAAAATTTGTGTTAACAGAACCATAGAAAATTCAGTTGGAATTTTGAAAAGAAGAATCTTTATACATATTTCATTAGGTAATAAGATATCCGATCCGAGTGAAATTCATTTTGTGAATGAAGATTGATATATTGAATATCCATGCAGAATTTAGAGAGGATAGCATCATCAGAACCATAAGATTCAATTTTTTATAATTATTGATTTTTACATATATCATTTTCTGAATAAATTCCAGAATATTATTACTATCGTGCTGACATTTTGCCTTCATATACTTAGCATGAACCCTATAGAAAATTTTGAGGTAATAGCATTATTGCTCCTTCAATAAACGAGCGGTCGAAAGCACCTGCTCAGGGATTTTCTTATTTTTTTTATTTGAGATCGCCGAACAAAATCAACGAAACAATTAACATAATGTGGCCTACTGAATATTTTTATTGAATTTGTGAGAATTGATTCAAATAGGAAGAAAATAACTGCTTAACGCTTTATGGTATATAACTAATGAACTAAGTAAAACTCTAGTTGTAAGTAGTAGTTGTACCCATGAACACTGGTTGGGTGCGCCGTTAAAAAGATTCTGTCAGACTTTTCTATTGATATGGACATTATCAATAGTATATTATATTATAAGGATTAAAAGTGCATATTTTTTTACGAGCAATATTTGCATTTGCGAGTAAAAATAGGTACTTTTAGTCAGTATAATATATACTATTTTTTCTCCAACCAAGTCAAAATTAAAATCAATTTATTTATAAAACGGCAAATAGTCAATTATGATGCAAGTTCCATAGCGAGAGTTTTAACTTCGACGAAAAATATTTAATTTTTTTTAAATATTCGTTTCCCATTTCTAATTTTACTGATCGCATCTCGTACGTCATTCTTCACTCAATCATCGAAGAAAATGTTTTTAAACGGTTATTTTCCATATTCAACAACAGGATAATTGTACACGTAAGGATGATAATAAGGAAAACCTAAAAGGCACTTTCATAATTTTCCAAGTCATCCTTTAATCTGGAAGTGCCGGAGTCTTCGAAAAATATTTCTAAAATATGTTTTTCCTTTCCACAGTAATATAAATAAATTTCATTCAAAAACATAAGTACAAGAACTGTATTAGATAGTAGGAATTAAGGTTGCCAACCCTGCAGATTTGTATGTTTGGTTGCCTACTCTTGACTTGTCAGGGGTGGCGATGACTGTCAAAAACAGATGTCATTATGTAACGCAGTATGAAACTAAACCATGTTAGAGACATGTCGTATTTTCTGAATAAATTACTATTACTGAAAATCTAGTTATTGTAGTAACAATAATACATGGTGTCAGGTCGATTGGAACACGGAAAAAGTGAAATTTAGTGTCGACCGGGCTGGCGAATTTTGAACTCTTGTGAAAAACGGAAAACTACAGTGAAAAACATGGAGTCGATGTTCAGACCGCCAAAACCGTTGAGTTTGGATGGTAATATCGCGGAGAATTGGAAGTTGTTTGAACAGAAATTTGACAATTTTCTAACTGTAACGGAGCTCTCGAAGAAAGATGATGAAACCAAAGTAGCTGTTTTTCTGAATCTAGTAGGTGATGATGGATTAGAATTATTCAATACTTTTGATATGACTGATGATCAAAAAAAGTCGCTGAAAAATGTGAAGCAAAGATTTGAAGCACATTGTTCACCCAAGAAAAATGTTATTTTCGAAAGATTTGTTTTCAATAGCATTTGTCAAAAAGAAGGACAGTTGTTTGACTCATTCTTAACAGAGTTAAGAAAAGCTGTGAAATCGACAGGTTATAAAGATAAGGATGATATGATCCGTGACAGGATTGTCATGGGAATCTTTAGCAAAGAGACACAGGAAAGACTGCTTAGAGCATCGGATTTAACATTGGATATGGCAGTGTCCCATTGTAGAGCTTTTGAAGTTAGCAGGTCCCAGTCAAAGGTTTTACAGAGTGAAATGACAGTAAATGAGGTGAAAAGCAGAAGCAAATTCGAAAAAAGGCAATCTGATGTAACTTGCAAGTATTGTGGTACCAGGCATGACAGAGGCAAATGTCCGGCTTATGGAAAAAAGTGCAAAAAGTGTCTACGACTTCACCATTTTGCTGCAGTTTGCAAATCCAGAAATAACAAGCAATCAAGTGATGGCAGGAAGAATGTGCATGAGGTGGCTCCACAAGAAGAGCTGGCTGAGAGTTACCAAGAAGAAGAATCGTTTTATGTAAGTGCGTTAACGAAACAAGTTGGAGCAGTGAATAAAAAAGAAAAATCGTCTAGTGAATCAATGTGGCTAAAGTCTATTAGTGTTCAGGGTAAGACAATAGAATTTAAGTTGGATACAGGTGCAGAAGTTAGTGTACTGCCTCTCAATTATTTGAAACATATAGATTTTAAGAAAAAGGTCAAAAAGACCAATGTAACATTGGTTGCGTATGGTAGTGGCAATTTCACAATTAAACCTATTGGCGAGATTATTTTGGAATGCAATGTGAATGGCAAATCAGCAAAAATACTATTCATTATTGTTAGTAGTGAAGGTCAATTACCGTTGCTGGGATTGACTGGCTGCGTAGATCTCAATTTAGTGAAAAGAGTTGACTACTTAAAATCTGACAAGTTTGAAACACTTGAGGATGTCATAAAAAGATATCCTATGATTTTTAAAGGATTAGGGGAGTTTCCAACTCCGCATAATATTATATTAAAGGAAGATGCTGTTCCACATGTGCAGCCAATACGAAGGATCCCACAAGCATTGCATTCCAGGGTAAAACTCAAACTAGTGCAGTTAGAGAAGGACGGAATTATTGCCAAAGTTGATGGGCCAACGGAATGGCTCAACCCTTTGGTAATTGTTGAAAAGAAAAACAATGACCTCAGATTATGTTTGGACCCAAAATTTTTAAATGATGCTATTAGTCGTGAGCATTTTCTCATTCCAACTGTTAATGAAATAGCAAGTACTTTGACTAAGAAATCCTTCTTTACTGTTCTGGATATGAAAGATGGATACTTTCAAGTTAAAATTACAGAAGAAAGTTCATATTTTTGTAGCTTTGGAACACCTTTCGGTAGATATAGATTCCTTAGATTGCCATTTGGTATACGATCAGCTCCTGAAGTTTTTCAGCGGAAAAACTATGAAATTTTTGGAGATATTGATGGAGTTGGCATCTATTTTGATGACCTAATAATTACTGGCGAAACAGAACAGGAACATGATCAAAATTTAAAGTTAGTTCTTGATCGGGCTAAAAAATTTAACATCAAATTTAATGAAGAAAAAATTCAATTCAAGTCGAGACAGGTAAAATTCATGGGCCAGCTATTTTCAGGTAACGGTATAGAACCTTGTGAATCCTATGTAAGGGCTATTTTAGATTTACCACGCCCACAGCAAAAAATGATTTACTTAGGTTACTAGGTATGGCAAAGTACTTGGGCAAATTTGTCCCTAATTTGTCAAAGGTAACAGCCCCATTACGAAACCTTACCAGGTTAGATAGTGACTGGTCGTGGAACAAAGAACATGATGATTCTTTGACCAAACTCAAGTATTTGTTGTCAAATGCACCCGTCCTTGCATTTTTTGATCCGCGAGTTGATATTGAAATAGAAACTGATGCTTCCAAGGATGGTCTGGGAGCATGCATTTTACAAAACGGGCATCCAGTAGCCTTTAGCTCTCGTAGCTTAACTAAGACTGAGATAAATTATGCGCAAATAGAGAAGGAAACTTTGGCGATAGATTTTGCATGTCAGAAGTTTCATTATCTAATTTATGGCGTGAGAAATGTGTTAGTACACACTGACCACAAACCGCTCGTATCCATTTTTCAAAAGGAATTGTATAATGTAACTCCTAGGTTGCAAAGACTCAGATTGAGATTACTCAAATATGACCTTAAAGTGACATATAAGCCAGGCAAATATCTGTATATAGCAGACACTTTGTCCAGAGCTTACTTAACAACACCGGAGGTTGATGATTCTGAATTGGAAATAGCAATTCATTCTTTAATTAATCATCTTCCTATTTCAGAAGAACGCAAATGTGAACTGAAAGAAGCAACAAAGGATGATACTGATTTGAGTGAAATTATTAATTATATAAATTCAGGTTGGCCTGATAAAAATAAGATTCCCTTTCATTTACATCATTTTATTAAATTAAAAAATGATCTTTTAGTGTGTGACGGACTTTTGTTTCTTGGCAATAAACTTGTGGTTCCAAAGAAGTTGCGACCTTTGATGCTTCAAAAGTTGCATGAAGGTCATATTGGCATGGACAAAGTCAAACTAAGAGCTAGACAGGTATTTTACTGGCCATATATGAGTTTAGATATAGAAAATATAACAAGAAAATGTAAAGTTTGTGAAAAGTTCGCAAGAAGAAATATCAAGGAACCGTTAAAACCATACAAATTGCCAGAAAGACCATGGCAAAGAATTTCAGCAGATATTTTTTCTTACGCTAATCACATATACTTGGTAGTTTATGATGCTTATACAAATTGGCTAGAGCTAGTAATTTTGAGAGATAAATCAGCTAGTGAAGTCATTTTAAAACTTAAGTCAATTTTTTCTAAATTTGGATGTCCTGATGAAATGAGCTGTGACAATATTCCATTTGGAAGTTTTTCGATGAAAAAATTCTCTAAAGATTGGAATTTTGAAATTTTGTTAAGAAGCCCTCAATATCCGCAATCGAACGGATTAGCTGAAAAAGCTGTAGGGATAGCGAAAAATATAGTCAGAAAGTCTCTTGAAGAAGGGAAAGATATGTTTGAGGCATTATTACAGTATCGTAATACACCTTTAAAATTCATTAATTATTCGCCTGCTCAGCTACTCATGAGCCGTTGTTGTAAAACAAAAATTCCCATTTCAGCAGACCTTTTGAAGCCAACACTTTGTGATGATGTTTCTGATAAATTAAAATACAGATTAGATCGTAATGAACAATATTTTAATAAAGGTGCAAAAGTTTTGTCAGACATTGACCCAGGTCAAAACGTCACTATTTATAATCACATTACAAAGAGTTGGGAGCCTGGCCAGATTGTAAGAAAGCATGAAACTCCGCGTTCCTTTGTTGTGCAAACGGAACATGGAGAAATAATAAGACGAAATAGAGTAGATTTAAGAAAATCACACAATGAGTTCAATATTAAAACTAGGGAAAATGAAATATTAGAGCCCACAGATGCTCAGAAGTCAAACATTGTGCAAGATCCTTGTATGTTTGAAAATGATGTTGAATCTAGTATTAAGTCCAGCCCAGAACCCACATTTGAAAAAAAACTATGTAACAAGATCAGGGCGAACCACTAAACCTGTGAACAAATTAAATTTGTAAAATCTTAAAGGGGAAGGATGTATTAGATAGTAGGAATTAAGGTTGCCAACCCTGCAGATTTGTATGTTTGGTTGCCTACTCTTGACTTGTCAGGGGTGGCGATGACTGTCAAAAACAGATGTCATTATGTAACGCAGTATGAAACTAAACCATGTTAGAGACATGTCGTATTTTCTGAATAAATTACTATTACTGAAAATCTAGTTATTGTAGTAACAATAATACAAGAACTGTTAAAGGTTAGTTATTTTTTTATTTGTAAAATATTCACATCATCCAAATTCTTGGATCGACGTATGTTTGTCTAAATGAGGCACTATTATTATATATAAGTCAAAGTGTGAATGACTAGATATATTCGAATTCGTTATGAATACAATAGTAGATCGGCAATAAGAGTTCGGGGAAACTTTTTGGTCATCTCTTTCAAAGAACAATTTTTTGGAGTGAATAGTGTGTTCGAATCTGAGATTCAAAGTGGTCTACAAAGTTATTAACTAGATTACTAGAAGACCACACTTGATGGCTAATCCATCCGACATAGTATAGACGTTTCTGTCGATCGTGAAGAAATTCTGTTCTGTCATGAGCTCTATGAAATTCATTAGTGTGTGTATGTCTTCAGGAGTGGCATTGAAGATTGCAATTGAAGGTTTACAATATCAAATGACACGAAAATATATTTGTTGTTTGTATCCAGATTAGTGAATTCAATAACACGAAGCAATTCAACAGAGTTGCAGATCATAAATATCAGTCCGGATAATCCAATTTCTACTGTTTGAATTATCGAATTGATATCAGCGATTCTGTGCCGATTGTGAGGGTGTTTCTTAGCTTCTAGTGACGCCACTAGTTTATAACTCCTGAAAAACTAAATTAATGCTCTGGCGCTAGTTACAATAGGTTTTTTAAGGTTGTAAAGCCTTGACGGTCCCCGCACAGTCACTAAGGTAGCTTTTAAATATTGCAGAAGAGTTCGGATGTTATCTAAGATGTTAGCGAAGACGAAGTAACAATTCTGTTAGAGGTCAGAGCAAAACATACTGCTAGTTCTATATATATATATATATATATATAAAGGGTATACATATATAAATAAAACAAGACTGTAAAAAAAACAATTAGTATTACATCAAACATGGGATTTTATGAGTTCATTACAACTAACTATGGACAAAATACAACAGATATTCTAAAGAAATGGAGCAAACTCAACATAAAAATAGGAATATCAGGAATAGATTGAAGTTTTTACTTGAGTGCAAAAGAAGAGGACTTTGTCCAAACCATATAGCGTACAATCAAAAAAACATTCTGAACATCCTAGAAGGAAACAAACAATCACATAGGAAAATGAAAAAACTAAGTGACCACATTACTGCGAAAATACTGAGGATAGAGATCTCACAAACAAACAGAACATTAAATAACATGGTAAGAGAGCTTAAGAGAATAAAACAAAAAGCAAAAAACATGATACCTGAACACACAATGAATGAATACCAAAGACGACAAAAAATCAATTATAACAAGGAGTTCCATAAAACAAAGGCAAGAAACCTGAAAAAGATCCAAAATCTAGAGAAAAAACAGTTAAACAAGTAAAAAAAAAATAAAAAAAAAAAAAAAACCCAGTCTAATCTCCCTTAACAAACAATACATATAAAATAAAACAAGACTGTAAAAAAACAATAGTATATATATATATAATATATATATATATAATATATATATATATATTATATCTATGTGCAGCGGGACTTACGGGGACCATTTCGGAGACGTAGGGGTATATATGGGGACCTTTGGTACTTTCGGGACCGGTCCCCATATTTTTATAGATGTTGCGGTAATTGTGGGGACCGGTCCCCATATGTTTTCTTTGGTGAATGGGTACATATGAGGACCGTTTCATAATAGATATAACGGTACTTATTGGGACCAGTGTATATAATATAAGGGATTCCACCTTCAAATAAAAAATATTTCTCTGAATAAAATTGTAATTATATATGAAATTATATTATAATTCATTAACGGTTTTTTGGCAATTCGAGTCATTTTACCAATTATCTGCTCATATCGATATAAATCAAAACCATAACCTAACTTTATATTTTTTTCCGTGGAACAAATTCTATACAGATTTCATTTTTTCTTATGAATATCATATATGAAAGGGAAAATAACGGTATTTTCCAAGAAAATTGAAATTCATCTATGAATTTTGGAATAGTTTATTTTTCAATTAAAAGTATACAAAAATATGAAATATCATGAATACTTGAAAATGCTCATGAACCTTTCAGAAGCAATGTCAAAAATAGTAAGTTCAACGAAAAACCCTATTTGATTATTTTATTTTTCTCTGAAAGCCTTGGGTCCAATTTGACCCGATGGTACCAGTTACGCAGATAAATATGACGATACCAGTTGAGGGTTAATACCCCTGCGAACATTTTACTATTTGTAATATATACTTATTTCATCTTGAGCTAGAGACCTAGGTACAGATTGAAATAATGAAATCTGGAATATTTGAAGCTTGATTATTTCTTGGTGTTCACGGAATCGCGAAGAGAAGGATAGATTTTCGATACTTTTCTATCATATTCCCAACACAGGGGCTCGAAGAATGGAATAAGGAAGGAAGATATTATGTTCATAAAAATCGTACAGAAACATTCAAAAATGAATGTTTATCATTAAGAATACTGATATCAAGAATTTTTCTGATGAGTGAGTTAAATAATAGTCTCGTTAATTTCAAATGGCCGTTGTTAGTTAGATATAGGTATGTGTGTATGTGTTTGAGGTCCTAAAAAATTAACTGGCAGTTAACTGGCAAATGAAAGGGGCTGCCTAAGTGAGCTGATCAGAATTAATGTAGATCAAGTCCAAATCAACAACTTTTTTCTTTCTTCCGAACAACTTAACCATACTGTGATGTAAGTTAGTTCATTTGAGCACAATTCTTAATTTTCAACAAAAATTACCTAATAAATGTATAGTTACATATGATTATTATTCATGTTTCATATTTCGTTAGCTGTTGATTTAAAAGAATATAAATATATTATCATGTTTTCGATTTGATGTTTTTAACACATTACAAATCAATTCGGCTGCTTCCATTTCAATCAAGATACCTTAAAATTGGTTCTATTATCGGTGCGAAAATAACCATTACAAAATTTCAATACCCAATTCGGTGTAGAAATCTTCAATAATTATTGGTGTTAAAACGACCTTTGTAAAAGAGTTATAACCTATCTGGTGTGAAAAAATACATTAAGTGGTAAAGTTATTGCACCATGAGGTGTTCTTCGCACATCGCAAAAAAAAATTTTTCACACCTTCCGGAAGTCACATTGCTACCATATGAAGACAAATATCAACCACTGCCGGTGTAAAATATATTCACCATCACAGTATCTATTCTTATTGAAAACTGCACCGATGGTGTTGAATAGACATCAACATGGTGTGTACGGATATCGAAACCACCAGGTGTTATTTTGGTGTCAAATGTCTTGTCAATTTTTTACTGCTGTAGACTTTGTGTAATCCTCATAAAGGTTCGGAAATTCACACCGAAAACATAGAATCGGAAGCTTCGGTACGGTTGCCACTTTAAAATGACATCTTCAGTTTTCAATAGCTGCTCTGATCACAACTTGAAAATTTTTTTTTCAATATTCTATAATGAATTACATGATAATATTGTGTCAGCCTGCCCGTAAGTACTCGATAGAAGTACTTTCGGTTTGCCTAACATACTGCTTGAATTAGGCCACTTCCAAGAGATGAAGGGGAATACAACACCTTATTATTGCAATCGATTATACTGTGGGTGAATCTCTTATAACTATATACAACTGTCCAAATGGAGAAAAATTTTTCTGTCTGATGCATTGTATATCGTATCTTTCCGATGTGAATTTCAAAACCTCTAATCTGTCTATTCGAAACTTCGCATTCGACGGAATTGAAAATTTGGCATTCAGGGGCAGTAAAATGCCATCGACAATCGTGCATTATATTTGATAATAATACTAACCCTTTGATATTATTTACATATATTCTAGGATAATTCTCGCCATAAATTCATATGTTACTTGCCGAAAGAGTGTACGGTTGTGCCAAACTTACTCGCGGCGAGCTTTCCCTCGAATTTGTGGTATGTTGTCTCTAGATTTTCGGTATTTTTGCAATAATTATTGAATATACATACTTCAAAGAAAATTCATCGAGTCTTTATGCCGAATGTTTAAAGAGGATATGAACTTGACAGATCGGTAATTCATCGTTTCCGAAGTGGAAAAATTGACTTGAAGGAGAAATACTTTTAGAAATTCCTAAACTTAGACAGATCGCCACTTGATTTTTCCACTAATGTTGTTCAGGGCACCAATATGAATACAACGACACCAAAATTTGATTGTTATCTGCTGAATCCCAAAATTCAAATTGTTTAAATTTTTTTTATAATGTTAAAAATGTGAAAACGTTCCTGGGTATACAGGAGCAAAGAAGACATTGGCGGTGGACACTATTGTAGAACATAGAAGAACAAATGAATATAGTTGAAATCTTCTCTGAAAACTTTTTTTGTCGGCTACAATTCATAAAAACATATCACATCTACCCCTTCGATAGCAAAAAATCAAGAAAATAAATCATCATTCGAGAATATTGGATTTTACTATGAAGAAAAAATAAAATTAAGAAAAGTCACAAAAATCTGGAAAATGACTACAGATAAATGCCAAACAGTTGGCTGAATTATTTTCAATCGATGTATTATTGATCGCATTAATATGAATCGAAAAGAATGTCCCGTCTCGTACCCTCTGGACACATACCGCTGAAGGAAGGGTAAACGATTTTGACCCCTATTCAGCAACACATGTTTGTAATTCGTATGCTGATTGTGAGCACGCCTATGATCTTTACGATGTTTTCTGGGCAGTAGCGTAGATTATTGTTGAGAACGTCGGCGTCAAATGCTGAGGAATCGGACTTTTATTTGGGGGAGTATTTCAGATGATACCTACTTTTTTATGCTATGATAATCGGATGCAATAATAATTTATCGAAGCTAATGATTATTAGAAACAGTTTTTTCTAAAATTTACTGAATACCTACCTGCTTTTGTTCAACAACAGAAATCGTGTAGTTATTCGAAACGAAATTGTAATAAATTGCGGTTATAATCGCAGAACTATAATATATTTCCTTCTCACTTTTGTCGCGGTGAATGTTATTATGGTTGTCGATCTATGCATATTTTTCAAACAATTCGTAATGAAGTTTTAACAAATTATTTTACCAAACTATCAAACAACGATCTTAAAGTTTAGGCAAAGTACTGCCATAGGTTTGTATGAATATTTTTTTTTAATTGAAGTGAATTTGGAAGTTTGGAATAAATATTTCGAAATTTGTCAAAATCATTTAAAATTTTCATATTTAACTACCTAATTCATCAATATTATTTTATTTCTCGATTTTCAGCTTTTAATGAAGAACCACAAGAAAAATCAAAGAGCCTTAGCTCTAATTCAAATTCAAAATTTGTGAAATTTTAAAAATGTGAAAACGTTCCTGGGTAGAAAGAAACAAAGAAGATATTGGCGGTGGACACTTTTGTAGAACATAGAAAAACAAATATATGTAGTTTAATTTTTCTCTGAACACTATTTTTTCGGCTAAAATTCATAAAAAAATATTACGTCTATCCCTTCGATAGCGAAGAATCAAGAAAATGAATTATCATCCGAGAATATTGGATTTCCCAAGAAAAAATAAAATCGAGTGTTCTTCACAAAAATCTGAAAAATTGCTACAGATAAATAGCCAAACAGTTGGCTGAATTATTTTCATTCAATGTATAATTGATCCCCTTAATATGAATAGAAAAGAATTGTCCCGTCCCGCACCCTTTCAAGATACATACCCTTGAAAGAAGGGTAAGCGATTTTGACCCCTATTCAGAAACACATGTTTGTAATTCGCATGGTGGTTGTAGGCAAGCCGATGATCTCTACGATGTTTTTCTGGGCAGTAGCGTAGATTATTGTTGGTAACGTCGGATGCTGAGGGAATCAGCTGATACCTACTTTTTTATGATATGACAATCGGATGCAATAATAATTTATTGAAGCTAATGATTATTAGAAAGAGTTTTTTTCCTGAGTTTATTGAATACCTACCTAGTTATGTTCAACGATTGAGTTTAAAAATATATTTTTAAACTCAATGGTTCAACTACAGAAATCGTGTAGTTACTCGAAGCGGAATTCTAATACTAGTAGTAAATTATTTCATTGCAATAAGCAATTCTAATAAATTGCGGTTAAAATCGTAAAACTATAATATATTTTCTTTTCACTTTTGTGAATGGTTGTCGATCTATGCATATTATACATTACTCAAACAATTCGTAATGAAGTTGTAACAAATTTTGTTACCAAACTATTAAACAACGATCAGAAAGTTTATGCAAAGTACTGCCATGAGTTTTCAATGAATAATTTGAAATTGAAGTGAATTTTGAAGTTTGGAATAAATAAATCGAAATTTGTCAAATCATGGAAAATTTTCATATCCAACTAATTCATTAATATTATTTCATTTCTCGATTTTCAGCTTTGAATAAAGTACCACAAGACCGATCATAAGGCTCGAATTCGAATAGATGCGACAAGAAGTCCAAGAGTCCACTTAGCAGTGGCGTAGTACATTTAAGTAGGATGAAAACTTGATTGATTTTGAATTGAAGCATTTTTGTAACGATTCGGTGTTAACAGTAATGAGTTAATCAATGTAGTAGAAATAATTATTTTGAAACCGTTTTTTGAGGAGGTCCTAAATTGAGGCTTCATGAATTTCGGAAACCCAGCATTATTTATAAATCTGAAATAAAATATTCCATATGAAGAATGCGTGTACCGAAATAGTTCTGCTTGTCCTTCCGTGAAACTTTCTAACACAAGGAGTAAAGATTTTAAATTTTCAAAGTACGTGTAAGTCTTACATATATCCGCTAAGTACTTCAATGGGTCAAATTACACGAGTAGTTTGGGAGGTATATAATATTTTTTACTATATTTTCGAAAATTTATACATTTGACCAAAATTATGTAGCAGAAAGCTGACGCGTAAAATTCTGCTAGATTTCATGAGATCGTGTGATTAGAAAATAAAAAGCATGTTGTATCCGTACATTTCAATTCTGTTCATATTTTCTCCGAAGGTTTTAGCACAATACATTCGAACAAAGTGATATTTTGGCAGATTAGAGAAAAAAGAAGACATCGTCAAAAGTGCAATATTTGAGTAGAATCGTTTGATGAAGGGAATTGAATAAGTATATAGGTATTCCCGAAACATATTGCATAAAGCACTGTCGAGCATGCAATGAATGAACAATCGCGCGAAATGTTGCGAATACAAGTCAGCGTTTTTCTCGATCATTCCATTTTCTACTGTAATTTCGAACTTGCAAAACGAATCGACATGATATTTGGTATTCAGGAATGAAAGAATGGTAGGAACAAAAATTCGTATAAAATTATCCAAGATGATGTGATTAATTATAGAATATTGCAAAAAAAAGATGTTGGAAATGAAGCCTTGAAAAGTTAAGGTGACATTATATAGTGACAAGTACTGAAGCTTCTGATAAACTTCAGGTGCCTTAACTTTCCGCACCGGCCCTGTATACTAGTAAAGGTGACAGTCTGTTCATATTCGTTAGTTCGTTCCTCATTGCAGTCTTTATGGGAAACATCGGACATTAGGGTATTAGTTTGACATTTTACATCCAATTATAGGTTTCACTTGTAGGTTCTGTGTGTTATCGAAAGAAATTTGTTCAATTGGGAGATAAAGTTATTCATTATACAAGGGTAAAAAGTATTAGATTTCAGCTCGAGGTAATGTTGTCAAAAAACCGAGAGCTAAAATCTGATATTTTTCCCGTGTATAATCCACCATTTCTTTCTGCGACAGGAAAAACGACCATTCAATAGTGAAAAAATATTACTTGTCACGAAATTACTTTTTCCCCCGGAAAAAAGTGAGTAATTTCGTAAAAAAGTTATATTTTGTGACCTGTCAAGAGATATAAAAAGTCAAATTTTTTTCCCGTCACAAAAAATGTTAAACTATATACTATTGAACTAATGCTATGTTTCTAAATCTGATATCATTAGATGTGGATTTAGATAAATCAAAAAAAATGTAACAAATTCTTTTCGATAATTCGATGAACTTGTACCATTTCTCGAGTAGTCATACAATTAGGGAGAGTTAGCCCAGTGCTTTCGTTTTTTTCTTTCCACAAATGGATAGAAAAATTTCGTGCTGAAATTGCAAAATTCAATAAAATTTTATTCAACATTTCTGTTTTTCTCAATGATAACATAGACAAAAAATGTTGCTGGACGTGCACAATACTGCACAATCTGCACTGAAATCATGCAAATTTTCGAAAGCAGTAGAAATTGGAGAAAATTCAGTCAAGCAATTATTTTCGATACCTGAACATACAGGCGTCACAAAAAATGAGACTGTACGTGTACAGGGTGGGTAAAATTGGTGATACAAAAACCACAACTTTTTAACGATTTTCGATATTACGATAACAGTTTTTGATACACCCTATGATAATATTTCTGAAATTCAAAAGAAGCATGACCTTTCACATTTTCCTTATTTGTGTTATGAGAACGGTTGACGCTGAGGATGTTGGGAATAAGAAAAAGAACATAATACTGACTACGAATATTGACTTCTTTCCGTTTTCTTTCAATATTTAGAAAACTATTTGAATGAATACAATGATTTCAACAGGAATATATGCAGCATTAATAACTCAATCAAACAGAAAAAGAAAAATTGAAAAAAAATTTTTAACAAATTCTTTTTCGCTCCTTGTATAACCGGGAGTGTTCAGGCAAAAATTTTCTTAGCTCAGTAGAGATTTTCGAACAATATCATAGTCCCAATTTTCAGATTTAAATTATGTCCAGTTTACCAGAATCGTCTTATAGACACTCGTACTTGGGATTCCGTGTATGTTTTTGAAACGGAAAAATAGGACTATTCTTTTTAAGTCATTTCAAAATAATAAGAAAAAATGGAAGCAAGCCCTGAGCAGGAGCTTCTGAGCGCTCGTTCTTGGTGGAGCAATAGGACTATCATCTCAAAATTCTGTATATGACTTGAAATTGATACTTTATATATAAACAATTAAAAAAATTCAATTCTATGGTCACACTTGAAAATTAAAATAATTAAATTTTATGGTTCTGATGATGTGATCCTCTTGAAATTTGGCAGAACATCAGTATATCAATCTTTATACCAGGAATAAATTTCACTCAATTCAGATATCTGTTATGAAAATATAATTTTTTTTTCAATATTCAAATTGAATTTTCTATAGTTCGGATTATGCGATGATCTTCAAATTTTTGTACAAGCATTAAATATATAAATCTCAATTCCAAAAATAAATTTCATTTGTTCGGATATCTTGTTATGGAAATATAAAGAGTCTTTCCT
Source organism: Propylea japonica (assembly GCA_013421045.1). Lineage (NCBI taxonomy): Eukaryota > Metazoa > Arthropoda > Insecta > Coleoptera > Coccinellidae > Propylea > Propylea japonica. Next base: position 24,597,803 of record CM024245.1, read on the forward strand.
TCAATATTCCAATTGTAATTTCTATGGTTCTGATGATGCTATTTTCTTGAAATTTTGCATGAACATTCAGTATATCAGTCTCAATTACAAAATGAATTTCATTCGAATCGGAAAGTTGGTTATGGAAATAAAAAAATTCTTCTTTTCAATATTCCAATTGAATTTTCTATGGTTTGTTAATACTATGGCCACAAATTTTGCGAGGGGCTCACTATGAGCATCTGGCAAGTTGCTGCAAAATTTCATTCCGTTTGCCCTCGTTTTGTGTGAAATATTGAGGAACAAAAATTTTGAATGGCCACTTTTTATGGAAACACCCTGTACGATTTTTCTGGTTAACGAACTTAACCGAGCTATTTGGGAGCTGAACACACCCTGAAAATTTCAAGTCTCTAGGAAAATCCGTTCTAGAGTTATTGTGCTCACGGCGGCCGGACGGCCGGCCCTACAGAATTTGATTTGACCTCATATTTCCATCAAGGAGTAGAACCCTATCGTTTGAGACCATTTTCGGCTCAAAATTCGAAAATTACAGACATTTGGGCAAAACGATATAGCACTGTCTAAGTAGAACGAGCGCTCAAAAACACAAAAAAAACATAACTTCATGTTATAGCGCAACAAGAAAAACCTATCAGAAATAAATCAGAGTACGCCACTCGATTGATATCAAAGAGTGTCTGTATAATGTTTTTTATTTCACTTCCTAGCACAAACAGAAATGGAGATAATGACGAAAGCTGAAATCGGCCAAATTTCAAAACTGGCCCATAACAATTTCCAAAAATTCCTTGGCTGCTCCATTTAGAACCGTATGAAATGAAAAAGACCGAAATCACACACAACCCAGAGACAATTTAGCAAAGAAAGGATTTCAATGACAGTTCAAGAAAATTCACAAAATTGAATGTGTTTATATCTACATATTCTACATAGGTACTTCAAATGTGTTATTATTATTATGAAATATATTCAAGAAATATTTGGACTGTACTGCACTGGATTGAAATAAGGGCCCAAAAACTACTCTGCATGCAATAAATTAGGAAGCTTTGACATTACGATCGTCATCAAAGAATAACCGCGGCCGGCGCTGCTGGTTCGCACATTCAGACCTACTACCTAGATTGATATGATGATATGCAGGGTGTCCCAACTCCCAAGTTCGAATTTTATCAGACGTTTCTGGAGAACCAGACATATTTGAAAGATGGAATGTCGGATTATGAAATAGTTCGAAATTGTCTACCGAGCTTGAATATATTTGGAGCCTGAGCACGCCCTGTTATACAAGGAGTGAAAATAATTTATTTTTTTCATTTTTTCGTTTCCTATATGATTGAGTATCAATGCTGAATACATCTCTGTTGAAACATTGTTTGATACATTCGAATAGTTTTCAAAATATCGAAAAAAAGGTTGAATTCAAATACTTACCTATTCGTCTCAGTATTATGTTCATTTCCCTCTTTCTCAGAATCCTAAGCGTAAACAGTTCAAAGTAGAAGAATGTGGAATTATGCTTCTTTTGAACTGTATATTTTCTAAAGAGAAAAAGTCATTTCAAACTATTTCTTCCATAAGAAAAAACAAAATTTATGTTATGGCTCAGCAAGAAAACTTCTTGGAAAAATTGGAGTTCGCCCTGGATTGTTTTCAAAAAAAGTATCTGTATAATGTATATATTCAACGACACAAACTACTGAGATGGAGATAGTTGAAACCAGACAAATTTCAAAATTGACCTATAACTCTAAATGAAAAGAAGATAGTGAAATGCAGTTGATGGCGTAAACAGTTTTTCGAAAATAGACGACCGTAATGTGCCATTCATTTTCCTCTATCTCTTTGGCTTAAAAAGTTGTAGGTCACGTATCCCATTTTGCCCACTCTGTACAGGGTGAGCATATTCCGAGGTTTTAGCACTATAGATAGACAAAATCTGATACCCACTTTTCGATCTCTTTTTTGGAGGAACTAACAAGAGTAGTAGGTATTCATTTTGACTACCTGCTCTTGTTTTCGAGTTATAAAATTGGAAAAGTGTCGATATCGAAAAAAATTCATAACTCCGCTAATACTGATTATAGAGCTCTGAAATTAAAACATTATACAGGCACTTTTTTACGTAGAATCCAGTGGCGTGCTCGTCTGTTTTGCACCATTTTTAATTACGAAGCTATGACCCAAAGTTATTTTTTTTTTAAGGAACACTGAGAGCTTAATTTTTTCTGATTTCAAAAAATATAACACATGTATGGTTTCTATCAATATATTAATGAAATATCATAAACCTATTTTCATTTGAATTTCAATATTTTCTATGGTTTCAATGTTGACGAGTACAGAAAAATGGAGCTTCCTATACAGAGCAAATCTCCTTCTGTCAATCTCATTATTTCTATGTTTTCAACTAATTTCTACAAAATTCGAACATAGATATATTAAAAATCTTTTATATCTTGAAATGATTACGAAATAACGAAAAGATCCACATGATCCTTCGTTTCAATCGATATATGTACTTAGTTATAATTAGATGGATGCAGAAGAAAATTGTTTTGCTCTTTGGAATGTATAAGCACAAGTGCCAGTCAGTCTATTTCAAATCGCATATGAAATCACGCATATAGATATGATCAAAGGTATCAATTTAATTAGAAAAGAAACGAAGGAAAAATATTTTTCAATGCTTAATAGTGATCACAATAATAGGTCAGTAGGTAATAACTTAGAATGACGATCAAGTTTCACAGCAGTCCATTATTCTTCGATCTTGAAAAAATTGAGTAAAGAGCATAGAAATGAAAAAACTATTGGAAAGAGATTGTGGTAATTAAAGGAAGCTCCATTTTTCGGTGCTCGTCAACAGTTCGAACCATAGAAAATATTGAGACTCAGATAAAAATAGACTTTTTTCCATTTTCAAAACCCATATTGACACAAATCATACAATGTTATATATTTTTGAAATCAGAAAAAATTAAGCCTCTCAGAAAATTGCACGAAAATCTAGTGTTCCTATTTAAAAAAAAACTTTGGTCATAGCTTGTAATTAAAAATGATGCAAAAAGGGGCAAGCACGCCACTGGATTCTACGTAAAAAGTGCCTGTATAATGTTTTAATTTCAGAGCTCTATTTTCAGTATTAGCGGAGATATGATTTTTTTTTCGATTATCGCTTTTTACTTACAATTTCGCTTATAACTCGAAAACAAAAGAAGATAGCCAAAAAGAATACTACTCTTGTAGTTTCTCCAAAAAAGAGATCGAGAAGTGGGTATCAGATTTTGTCTATCTCCCCTGGTTTAAAAGGTTTAGTGCTAAAACATCGAAATATACAGTACAGTGTCTGTTTATGTGAAGAACTTGAAGTTGAGAAACAAATTCATCCAAACGCAAGATTTATAAATTGAATTATTATTTTTTATGTATAGGAATTCAACGTCTGAGAATAATAATGGAAACTGATTTGATGTCATGCAGACGGATCCCGCTGATGTCAGCCGATATGCCGACGACGCTCATGGAGGAAAGGTTGAAAAGAATCGTGATGATCACTGATAGCATTGAGATTAAAAATGTATTATTATTATTTTTAAACAATGCTGATAGGGAATGTGTTCCCTTACCCTTTATACCCCAAAATACAATAAATTAGGGGCGTTCGGCATCGACATCGGACGTGTCGGATCGGATCTGAACCGTTCGTTTATTACATCCGGATTGAGGGGAATACAAATCTGTAACGTTCGTCATAAAAATCTGAGCAATCGGACGTCGATCTTTTCGCTCGGTCTATTCGACGGAGCAAAGCGATTTTATCCATAGAGTTTTATGTTTTATATTTTATTTTGTTTTATGTTGAGTTTCCTGATCCGACAACCGATAGATTGAAAAATTCTAACAGTTTTATTCTTCTGTTTCATTTATTCATTAAAAACTCAATTATTCATTAAATTTTTTCAATATAGCTATCGTAGTTATAAATGGGCAGGTGGAGATATTGCTTTCCCGTTTCTTTTTCGTGTAAATAATCAATTAATTTATCAGGATCTTTCGGTAAACTATCGCCGTATTGAACGACCAGAAGGGGATATTGCATTACTCGTTTCTTTTGCATTCAGTACCTTTGCACCTAAATTTAATTGAGATTTTATGGAAGAGCTACTAAAAGGTGAAGTATCGTTAAAAGATGAGCATATTTCCCAAAATAGTGATCTTTGAAATCTCATAATCTATAAAAGTCGAACAGGCAGTATGTTCTGTGGCAGATGCTCTGTACCGTTCGTTTATTCCCAGATATTTCAGATTATCTGTACGATCTGTGGTCACGTGACTAAAAAATCCGTCCGCTCGCGGAGGTCATGCCGAACGCTTCCTATTGAATTCTGGGAAAGACTTCCTCGAATGACAAACTGGTAGATCAGTGGTAGGGCAGTGGACCGGCAATAAGATATCGTGGGTTCGAGTCCGTCCCGCCCGAAGAAGCCTTCTTTTTAGAATTCAATTATCCTTCTGGATCCATCAAATCATTTTCAAATATTATTATTATTTTTTCGGTCCATTTCACGTGAAAAATAATAGCGGTTATACATTAAATGGAAACTTCTAGCAGGAATTTCCGAAAACGGAAAATAGCAATTTCGAATTCTGGAAACCATGGCATGGCACATAATAAACTAGCAAAAGGCATGTTTGCGATAATTTTTCGGCATTTCCCACGTATGTAGAAATTCATCATAGTATTAACTTTCATTTGTATTGTTTTCATAGATGATAAGAATTTTTACAGTGGTATAACTTGAGTGCCATTTGAGGATCGAAAAATTTTTCCATTTTTCGGTTTTCCGGATTAAACTATTTCATTTACTATGATTGAAATTATACTCACCGAAAAAAAATTCATATCGAAAAAAGGAAGAAATATTGATCCAAAAAAGTACCTAATCGTCGTTAAAAACAAATAAAACAGTTAATTTGACATCTTCCATAATTTTAATCAGTAAGGTGTAGTCCTAATAAGTATATTTTAAAATCGCCACCTTTATGCGGTCCCCATTTTACCACTGATGTTTTTCTGGCTGGTCCTAATAAGTATCCTCGTAGCAATGTATATTTCAAAATCGGCCCCATTTATGCGGTCCCCATATTTACCGCTGGTCTACTTTTGCTGGTCCCGATATGTACCGGAGTATAAATGGAATGAAAAAAACGATATAATTTCGTTTTTGCAATATACATAAGCAAATGAGCGATAATGTATACTTCCAAATGCAAATGTATATCAAATAATGCGGTCCATACGATATATACGATCGGTCCCCATATGTCCCGCTGCATGTAGATATATATATATATATATATATATATATTTAAACCGGGTACCTTTTGGCATCCCCCCATGTTAAAATCGCGGTAAGAGTGGCATCCGCGGAAATGTGGCATCCGATATACGGATGCCACTTTACCAACAGCTAAAAATCATCTAGAACGGTTCATTATGACATACCTACTCGTTGCGATGATAATCCGATGGACGCCAAATTTTACCCAACTTGACCGTCCTGTATGTCGGAGGTTCACGCTGATGGAGTTTGGTGGCGCGCGCGTCACTCTCCTGTATATTATCTGTATATTTCAGGCTATACGTCCACGCATAGTCTGACATCCGGAGCAACTGGCAACGCGGCACGAATTTTATGGGTTTAAACTCGCTTTTTGTATCGTCGCATAAAATGGAGCAGCTGCGATAAGATATTCCGGCAGGAATTCAGCATAGCGAGCGCGATCCGAAACTGTTGAACTGTTTTCTGATTCTGCACTTATAATGAAAAATTATTAATGAAATACATTCATTGAAACCGTGTGTTATTTATAATATTCCGATGGTCAGATTATCCTCTTCACTAATTATCATAAGAATTTTTTTTTATTTTGGCTATTTTAAGTAGGTCTAAGCGGTTAAGAAAATAACATAATAATGTTACACTTTATTTGTTTCACCTATTGGCCATAGGGTGAAACAAAAAAATGTTAAGTCTGTAATCTGTATTATACAAATAATGAAAAAACAGACATATCACAAGAGATAAATGTCACTTTATCATTCTCCCTCATCTTATTGATTTTATTATACATTTTCAAAAAGATAGAGCAAAATAGATTCAAACTCATTTGCGATCTGTTGTATTTCGGTACGAGGAAGAATTCGATACTGAAGGCAATACTATACAGGGTACTCACCCTGTGAGTGTCTTTATGAAAAATTATGACTTACGTCTTAATCGACTTTTATAATTAATAATTCGATATATTTATGGAATTTTTATTGTACAAGGGCTTAGTGGCACAGATTGGAACCATAATTTTATTTCTGCTTCGAATTTTTCAAGGACTGCACAATTTCAAAAAATCAAACCACTGAAATTACTATGTACTTAAAATAATGGTCACACGTAATAAAGAGTGAATAACATCGGAACCATTCGACTTTGATCACCCTATAAATATTACAGACAACAAATGAATAAAGTAAAGTAAAGTAGAGCAGTATGAAATTAAAAATGAACTTTTCAATTTTGAATGATAAATTTTTGATTTAATTGTAGAAATTGAAAAGTAAAATGTTGAAATAGCAAAATATGAATTATATCAGAGTATTAAATTTTCTCGAATGAAATCATTACGAGTTTTATGTAAAATTGACAAATAAAAGAGACCACGAAAATTAAAAATGTACACAATTTTAAATTTTGAAACCGATGAATACTCAAATTGAAATTTAGGTGACATCGAAAATTATGTTCATGGCAATCCCAAATTATGAATGCATATAAAGAAAATATTTGATAAGGGACTAATGTTAAAAGTCAGAATGAGCTCCTCTCCCAAGCGAATAGCATTAGAAATGAACAAGTATGAAGAAAAATTTCCCAGATTCTGCGACTAGACCATATTATAATCCATTGACTGAAGGAGAAACCAATTCACCCAAAATTTCCGTATAGAATTCGAAAAGTTTTTTATTGTTGAAGATGTGTCAAATTACCATAAGAAAAATATCTGGGAATAAATGAGACAAAATAACGTTCTAATTCCAAATTTAATTCGTATTGAATACTGTATAATTAAGGTACATTCATAGTCGAGGATTTTCACCCAATTTTAGCTTCAAGAAAATTTAATCTTGAATAAGATCCGACTAGGCTATACAAATTTGAATCACTCAACAGCAGAATTATTCCAGATACAAAAATTATGAATTCAAGAAAATGCTGTTTGAAACTTAACTTCTCGTCAAAACTTTAGCTCTCAACTCTGCAATGGATGAAATTCGAAACTGACTTTCTGCAGCATTCGAAAAAAATAGAGGTGCAGCAAGATAAAGAAAAATAAAAAAAAACTGAATTTATTGATATTTCTTTCAAAGTTTTGAATTGAAGATTGAATGGTTGCTGGTAATGCAACATACCTGCTTTTACATAAATCATTAACAAATATTAAATGAATTATTAAATAACTGTAGTGAATATAGACAGAAATTCAAACTGTATCAAAGCCTTTGACTTGCATGAGATTTCTCCTTTACCATTTTTGCAGATTCAGCGGAACAAAAAAGTTGAAGCTATTCTTAATTTCCATTTTAAGCCTAGCAATCTAGACAATGCAGTTTTTACATCGTAAATGGCAACTGAAAGAAATAGTACCTACATATTTGTAATAAAATGGACATTCATCTTTAGTATTCAATTATTTATTTACGTTGTTCATTCCATTCTCTACAAAGGTTATCATATAAAAACAGTAACCTTCAAAATATAAACATAAAAAAGTTAATTCAAAGATTGTATCATGAAAATTACTGGCAAATAATTATGGATTATACAGGGTGTCCCGTAAATACCACGCGAAAGTGACACTGAAGAATGATTGACATTAGGTCTTTCAGATAGCATCAACATGACCTCAGTAAAAGTCCGCTGGTTTTCGAGATATCACCACTTTTGCAAACAAAAAATGAAAGGGAAAGTGAGATAAAAGAGAAAGAAGAGCAAAATTAATGGTTGTTTGAAACGGTAGCGAGGAAAGAATATCAAGCAACATGTAATTTGGCAACAGGTGACACTTGTCCATTTTTCTTAATTTTTAATTATTTCGAAATAAACACATCCCTCGCGACAAAATTATAATTTCTAAGGTTTTGACATAAAAAAATTGGTAGTGTTGTATCATTTTGAAAAGTGCTGGAAATGGACCAGTTTTTACGATTATTTGTCAATTCAGTCTGATTTTTTTTCACATCAGTCAGTCAAACTTAAGTTAACGTTTTAACTTCGTCATAAAATACAACAAGTTAGACATTTTTTTTAAAAGATTTTGTTCTAGTTCTCGGTGAAGTTATTACTTCATTGTTTAAAGCAACTATTCAGGGTAGCCTAGGTAAAAAAAACATGAGTTTGAAAACCGAAAATTGGAGATTTTTAAAAAAATACAAAAGTGGTTATATCTCGAAAACCAGCGGACTTTTACTGAGGTCATGTCATGTTGATGCTATCTGAAAGACCTAATGTCAATCTATCTCCAGTGTCACTTTCGCGTGGTATTTACGGGACACCCTGTATATTGTACGTCATTAAATACCGCGTGCCGCGTGTCTTACGCGTTTTTCGAAGAAGATATACAGCCTCTTTTGATTTCACCATTTGCGGTTAATTTGGCACCCGCATGACGTGTGACGTCAGTTCTAATATTCACATCGTTAGAGTAATCTGTTCACGAATTATCTATCATGAGAAGATTCTTTCACTTAATTTTGGTTGTTTTTTGTACTTCGAAGTGAGCTATAGAAAAATGTTGATAGATCACACAATCTCCAGTTCCGTGAAAACTCCCCAAATAGAAACTACAACTGTTTCAGAGTGTTTATATTTGGTCAATATAATAATTCTTCTATTATTCAAATAGTTCGAAACTGTGAAAACATTCCACCTCCGCTTTTCAAAAAGATAATATTTCACTCAACTATATTTTACCTATGTACTGAATATAGGGTTAAACAAAAAACTTATTTATTTAAAACGAGGATGGATCCGAAAAATTAAAATATAAAAAGTCCCACAATAAACATGTCGATATATCTCTCATCTTATTGAATTTTTGTTGCATTGCATAATATTCCTCTTTTTTCTATTTCATTTTAGATGAGGAGGAATTCAGCTGGCAACTACTAGTAAAAAGTTATCAGCTTCGTTATTCAGTTCAATATGAAATAATGTATTTTTTCAGGATATTTGTTCTGTTCATAATTTTGATTTATAAAGCAGCAGAGATATGCATTAAGATTCAGTTTATGATTGAACACATTCAATTTCCGTATAATATCTACAAATAATGCCCAGCAACCGATTTCACTTCATATTAAGCATACGGTTCGTTATGACGTTTCATGCCATACACCGGCAAATCAATATTTACCGAAAAAATTAGATAAAACATTAATATTTCAGGGGATTATGCCGTTAGGCACTTTTTCCCGATTTAGAAAGTTCAGTTTGCATAGTGATTCTATATAACATTAGGATACTATAAATATGTGGATGAACAACCCCTAGTGTGGTTATGTTAGGGTTGTGATACACGAAATGATCATTTTAGTGATTTCATACTGAAAACATAAAGTTTCACCAAAACAAAATACCGAATTTCATTTAATTCCGTTCAATCTCTGTGTATATTTTCCAAATTTTTCACCTGTTTTTTCGAGATTGCCTTCCTGCTCCAATTCCAGTATTTTTTTTTCATTTCAGAATGATATGGTCGGGCGACCAATGATATTTCTATAAATATATTTTGTATGCTACTGTAATTTCGTCAGAACTGATCAGACTATCCATATTTTACGATCATTTTAATTATTATCAGCATTGAATCAGAGGCAAGGGATTAATTTCGGGGGGGAGGGGTTTGACATTTTGGCAATTGACTTTGTAGGGGCCGGGAATTGTGAGGGTCGCAAGTATTAAATAAAAAATAACTCTGAAACATGCCGGGGGGGGGGGTTTGAACCCCCAAAACCCCCCCTTACATTACATTACACATTGGTGTTTTGAAGGTTGAAAATTTAAACGACATGCTATGTTAATTCTAAGCACTGACTTGTATTGAAGCTTTATGGTTATGATTTCACAATCCTTCTGAAGTTCTGCGTGAAGATTCACTTTGTCAATGTTCATTCTCAATTTCAATTTCATTTCAATCGAAAGTAATTTTATGGTGGGATTGAATATTTTTTCTATGTTCTCAATAATAATATTCACACTTATTTCTGTGTACTGTGGACATCCAAATACAAAATGTCAGCTTTACGAATGGACACTTATCTGAAAAAAAATCTGAAAAATTGATAATTCGAACAAATCCCGTGGTTCTGAAGCTACAATAATTTTCAAATTTGGTCCTCAGTGTGTTAATGTCCATTAAAAAAATTTCAGTCAGATCAGGTGTTTCGTTGTTGAAATACCTGCATTTTATTTTTCAATGAAATGATTAAATTTTTTATGGTTCCAGTGACACTATTGCCACAAATTTTCGTACAAGGATTTATATGCTTATGTTACACATAATCGTAAAGTTTCAAGGTTTGATGGTGGAATATTATTGGCAGAGCAAACTTTGAAAAAGCCTTATTTTATGGAACACCTATACGATTTTGGCGGTATTCGGGAGCCAAACTCAACCTGGAAATTTCAAGTCTCTAAGGCAACCCTTTCGAAATTCGAAATTCATCGTGCTTACGAATGGACAAACAAACGGCCGGCCTCACGAACAGAATTGAGTTTGACCATGGATCAAGGAGTCGAACGTTTGAGACTATTTTTGGCACAAAATTCGAAAATAACATACATTTGGGCTGAACGATTTAGCAATCGTTGAAGTTGAACGAGCTCTCAAAAACGGACGAAAAGTTTTTGTAAAACAACCCACCCTAGTAGCATTCTTCATTTTATTTAGGTGCGCAAACACTTTTCAACATTTCCCTTTATATTCACTTTTACATAGTTACATAAAAAATTTTTGCGATCGCTGTATACCCTTTATCGGCCCTAAAGATTCAATTTATTACGAACACCCAAGTGTTGATTAACACGGATGGTCATTCTGATAATCTTATAAATACTTCTATAACATTATTTTGTCTACCTTTATAAAACTCTCAAATGTATTTCTCAGTTACTCAAAGGGCGGATGTTCTCAAGTTTTTCAATTTGAATTTGGGATGAAATGAGTATGCGCAATGTTTTCGTGAGAATCAAAATATTTTTGCGTAAATATAAAAAGCAGTACCGCAAAAAAACCCTCAAAATATTACTATTGTTAATATCAATGAACAAATTCTCAAATTAAGAAATGAACTAATTGCGAGATCTGACCATTGAAACGTAGTAGCTGTAGCGGCAGTAAAATTGCGTTAATTGAAGCTTTATAGACCACCTTCAGGGAAATTTTCACAATATGCTCTGCTGAAATAATATGATGACCACAAAATTATAGTAGAACGTGAATTCAATGTTATCTTCATTGACTAGTAGATTGGGAACATTAACTGATTTAAATTATGCTCTCTCACAATCTTGTTCTCACTTTCAGTGAAATATGGTAATCAGCACCTCCAAAGATTAAATACAATCAACTAACGCATTAGATTACTCCCAAAATGACGAATGAAACTCTGATGAACATCCTATATTTGCGGTCCGATTACAAAAGTAGCATTAATCTGAATAGGCAACATGGCAACATTGCAGGAAGTAATACTACCTAGAAATGGAATATATAGAGGTCAAACTGTTTCCCAGTTGTATAAAAATAAACGGATGTCAAACCATACGCAGAAAATAACTGGAAGTCGAAATGTACGGAAATATTTTTTCATAATATACACCAATATACACGGGGATGCAAGCCTACGCCGTTTTTGTAAAGATGCCACTTTGTTCACCGGATAAATATATATATATATATATATATATATATATAAGAAACGAAGGTTCACGCTAATATACATCCAGGACTTATTAATTATTGCAAGCAACGACCTCTTTATTAAATTAAAGAAGATACGCCTGTGCCACCCAAGTTCCCTACGAACTTTATGTAAGGAACGGTCACGTGAGTCACGCTATATTTATCCTAGATACATACAAGTCTCGTCCATTCAATAAGGTTCACGATAGGATCTGATGGCGTATACCTACAGCAATTATGTAGCAGGTAGGTGGAATATTAATTTTTCAAGGCGATTTTAACGGTCGTTACATATACTTCAGTCTTTTGGATTATCCCGACGATCGTGAATTATTGATTCGCGACTTCCTTCGGTTCTTTCAAAGGTTTCAGTTATGTTCAGTCAGTTTTCGTCCATGGAATAGAAATAAGGATATATTCCGAATAGAATGAATAGAATATTATACCTTAACAATTGATAATCCAAGTCAGAAAGCAAAGAAATATGTATAAGCAGAAAAAAATAAAAGTTGCAAGTCAACTCTGGAAAGTAGTTGAATTCGAATAAATTCAAGGAAAGCCCGGAGCCGGTGCTTTTGAGCGATCGTTCGTTGGTGGAGCAACAATGCTAAAGCCTCAAAACTTTCTATAAGACTTGAGATTCATGTTAAGTATATGAATGCAAAATTTAAGAACGATCGGAATTATATTCTGAAAATTATTCAAAATGAATGAAAATTCATGCGTTTAAGAGTAACGCGGGCATAATATGAACAATGAAAGCGGAGAATAATATTAATCGATTAAAATCAACCAATATTAAACCCACACTTCGAAACTAGTCCGCCCAACGAACAAAGAACATGCATAGTGGTAATATTAAAGAGAGCATCCATAGATAGCTATATCGTCCTATTTGGGGCTCTTCAGTATGGAGGAGCTCCGTTTGAAAGGCATTATAGGTTCTCTTATTTAAAGAAATTTCGCCTAGCTCTGAGAATAACAGAACCAAAACGCCATCTCTTGGGATACTTACGAACACCTACCTCCGATGCTTGAACTCTGAACGAAGTGCGAGATGTGAGTTTAATATTGGTTGATTTTAAATCGATTGATATTATTCTTCATTCAATAATATGTTAATCTACCTTCACAAAATGAATTTCAATCGAATCTGTTATTTTGTTATAAGAATAAAGGATAATTCTTTTCAATATTCCAATTGAATTTTCCATTATTCTGTTAACACTATAGCCAGAAAATTTAGGATGAGGCTTATTATGAGCATCTTGCACGTAGGCGCAGAATTTCATTTCGATTGATTTCGCTTTGTCTGAAATATTGAGGAACAAAAATTTTGAATGGCCTCATTTAATGGAACACCCTGTACGATTTGGCTGGTTAACGAACTTCCCCGAGGCATTTGGGTACCGAACTTATCTTACATTTTGCAACTTTCAGAGGCAATCCCTCCGAAAGTTATCATGCTTACGGCCGGCCGAGCAAACCCACAGACAAAATTCAATTTTCTCAGAAACTTTATAGGTTTTCACTCCCAATCTCTAAAACATAAAGTATTAAAAAAATCAAAAAATTGTGTTTACAATATTCCCTGTATATGTGGAAAATCTTATACAGGGGAGACATCAAGACCTTAGAACTAAGAAAACGGGAATATTAGAATAACATCAAAAATAGAGACATCACAAGATCACAAATCGCTGATCATGTATGTTCAAATAGCGGAGATCATATGATGAACTGGAACAATACAAAGATCCTCATGACAGAACCTGATTATATGATTATAAAAGGAAAATTAAGGATCTACATGTATTTTGTTGGATGAAGTAAATAATTTGGCCAACTTTCTGTTGGAATAGATCGTATTTGGATTGATTTATTGAAGAAAGAAATGACATCAGGGAATTTCAAAATCAAATAAATCGACATCTCTATAGATATACAACTATCAATGCCAATCAGATTACAAATGAAAAAATACACAATTCTGAAGATTTTAAGAGTTTGTCTGAAGAAGGTGTCTGATATAGCTACCGAAACTTTACAATATCCTTTTAATTAATTCTATTTTTCAGTTTTACTGTTAGGCAACAATTTTTTCTATTTGCTCCTGGCATATAAGTGCAAAGATTCTCGCAGGAGCACTTCACCGTAATCAAACATTTTTTAATTACTTATGTTTCAGAGACTGGGAGTGAAAACCTATAAAGTTTCTGAGAAATGCAGAATCCTCCCAGAATATATTTCAAAATTCAATTTGACTTCGAAATCGTTATCAAAGAGTCGAACCCTATCGTTTGAGACCATAATCGGCTCAAAATTCGAAAACTACAGACATTTGGGCAATACGATATAGCACGCGTTTAAGTAGAACGAGCGCACAAAAAGAAAATAAAAGTTACAAGTAAACTCATTGAAAGAGAGATCATGTAAAGTAATTGAATTTGAAAAAATTCGTCTGTGTCAATTGATACTCTAGAAAGCTGATAAAACAAACATAATTAAATGAAACAAATCAAAAATATTATGACAGTTATTTTCCTCGCTAAATAATTACCCCATTAGCATAGAAAATGCAGTGAAAAATGAGCGAATCCAAACACGGAAAATATAAATGCCCTTCTCTTCAATAAAACGTAGATATGTAATCTTATATTGTGACTCGGAACTATATCGACGACAAAAGCATCAATTTGTATTCGTCAAAGATATGATCTAGAAATATCGACGAGATGAATAAATCCATAAATTACAGGAATATTGTTTATATACGGCAATTTTTCAGATTGTGGAGTTTCAGTATTGATTCCAACTGTATAGCTACCTTTCGTTTTATTTGTTTTTTATCTGTTCTGATTTGCTACGTCGATGATTGCATACGAAATGAAACGTGGAAGAATGTCAAGATGCTATAAATGAGGGAAATTTATGGTCTATTTTTCTGTTGAAGACATAATACTAGAAGCAGCCGAATCAGACTTTGCGATATGAATTTCAGTATGTAAATAGGTGAAAAGATGATGAGACTTCAAATATTCAAGGATTTTCCCAATTTCGACAAGAAAACTTGTAGGAAGTGTTTCAATAGATAATAATGTAACCTTCACATATTGATGGTACAAAATGTTTTCCGAAATGACGAATAGTAATTAGAATAACTTGCATAAAAAACGATAAATGAAACAAAATATGATACAAATGGTATACAAAGCGTTTCGTTTTTCAACCGAAAACCGAACAATTAACAATACCTGATGAATTTTAATTTGACCAACTGAAGAATTCACAATGTACACATATGCACAGAATGAAGTAGATCTCAGTTATTCTGTCTTTCAACTGCTATTTTGAAATACAAAATAATACTTCAACGCAAGAGTATACTCCAATGGTTGGTTTGTAGTAACAAATATTGTATTGAAGTGAGTTCTACTCGATAGAAATAAAAGGATCTTTAGTGAATCAGTGAATAAATTAAACGAAATGAAAAAATATTGGAAGAACTCAAGGTCTATCTACCTTTTGTAATTGAGAACAGAGACTAGATATTCCACGCAAATATTCTTCTTTCACTTAACGAAGTCACTTTTATTCGAACAGAGGTTAAATTTTCACTTGAGTTCAATTATTGTCAAAGAAAAGCACGAAAAACGCGAAAACAACAGAATGTAGATCCGTCCATATCTGTCGTTTATGAGCGAAGGAAAACGAATGACGCTCTCATCTCAGATAAGGCGATGAACACATGTTGATGTCGCCGAACGAATTGTTTTGGAAACGATGGAGTTCATTTCAATATTCAACTTTGTTTCCCGGAGAAAAAGAGTTCATTCGGTCAACAGGACTATGCCAGAGACCGTCAAACTTCAATCAATTACATTTACAGTTCGTTATTATATTTAACTGTAACATTCTGGGGATATTATTCAGTAGTTCCTCAAGCAATAACTGTAAATCAAAGCATATTTGAAGATTTGGTATGTTGCTCTGGTTCTTGTATTTTCAATGTATGATTAATTCATTCGATCTCCAGTCGCAGAAATATTCACCAAACAAGTTTTGGCCAAAATATCTATGTTAAGGTCCATGCTACATTCGAAGGAAAAATGAATGTGAAATTATCCGATGAAGTGGAAGCAATTGTTAAGAACAAAAATAAAGGATACGTTCCCAAAATAATCAGCAGTGTTGTTCTGGTAGCAGATCAGGAAATTCTTGATAGAAGCCCAAATGACTTTTTTCTGATGTATTAGGTAAAAATTTGCACAATATACTATTTTTAGTAAAATATGTCTTGACGTTCCATATCTTCCTTGGGACAATATGACTTGACATTTCATATTTCCTTTGGGAAATATGAGTCTGTTATGCGATATGGTAACTAAGGCGATATCGCTCAATATTCATTCAATCAGAAAAAAACACAATATCCACAAAAATCAATCTCCATTCGTACCAAACGTTTTCCATCGCACATATCTCGAATAATCCGAACCACTTAAACATTCAGCGAAGGAATTAACGATCGAACCGTTAACATCTTAACCTTGTCAGGCACAATAGAGCCAATAGAGGATCGAACCACGACGTAGATGTCAGCCAGTCCTGCGCCAATCTGGTTCAATGTTCGTGCACTCATCCCTCTTTTTATTGAAAGGCAATTTCGGGCCCCAAATTGAAATCTTTGTATTCTTGCACTCGATGTGGATGCCTCTCCAGGTCCGATATGTGATCAGATTATGCCGCCAAAGCGAACGGAACTGCTCGCTCGGAGCTGCTGCGGATCCGGCTCCGGGCATCCGGATCTTTTTCGTGGAATCGGCCGCGGGCGAGGAACGACTTCTCCCATTGTTGGAGGAAGAGTGGGAGGGGGTAGATTGGGGGTTCTTTGGAGTTGAACCGGTGGTCTTTCGATGTTGATGACAGTATTGGATTTTACTCGATTTTTGGGTAATGAAAAAAAAAGTTGTCAGGTAAAACCTTAAACCTCTGTTTCTTGAAAACAAAGGATTTCCGGACATGTATTTATTGGAACTTTTTTTCACGAAATTATTTGAGAAATCATCCTGTATATCACAAGATGGTATTTGAGTGATTCCGTTGATTAAGGGATTGAACTTTGTTCCTGCAACACTCATTTGTATAATTTTTGTTAACGTTTTCATTTACAGTAATTAATTGTTTCAAATTCGAATTTTTGAAATTCTAATTGATTCAGAATTCAGAATGGTTCTAATGTCTTGTGAAACGACCTTAAACAATGAGTTTCATTTACAGTTATTGCTTGAGGAACTACTGAATAATATTTCCAGAATGTTACAGTTTCGATATCATAAAAACACTATAAATGTAATTGATTAAAGTTGAACAGTGTCTGGCATAGTCCCGTTGACCCAATGAACTCTTTTTCTCCGGGAAACTAAGTTGAATATTGAAATGAACCGCATCGTTTCCAAAACAATTCGAAAAAAATGAACGATATACTTTTGGAGACATTCCGTTCGAGCCTAGCTATAAAATTGACGATTTTTCAATACGACGAATTTATCTCCAGGTATAAAAAATTCTTGAGGAGCATATCCAGGCAAATGTGATATAAGCCTCACTTTTATCCGAAGACAAGCGCGTATCTCTCCACCCCTCCGTAAGGCCTACGCTGCTTACGAAATGTCCTGCGGCAGATTTATCATCCCACCTCGGATCTTGGCTGAATGTCACGCAGCTCAAATGCCACACTAAAACGGCGATATTTTTCATATAAAAGTAAATGTAAACGGCGCGGAAAAGGTGTTACGCCCGTTGTAAAAGAAAACCAGCGGAAGGGTTCGGCAGCAACGTTTTATGGTGCAGTAAAAGCGCCTGATTTTTCTTTCTCTCCTCATAAAAATTCATTTCGGATCATTATATTTCAAACGGCTGTAAAGCGAGATTGAATTTTTGAATTAGGGCTTTCTGTTTGTCCCCCTCTCTTTCAATTATGGCAAATCTCATTCCCGGGCATAAATGCTAATGCTATTGGTGGAATAAGGGTTGCTGTTCGTTCGTTAACGACAGGTCGTCTCGTTAAGTGACTAATGGTTGTGGCCGTTGTCAGACGTTGCAGTTTGTTAGATCACGGAAAATTGTTGATGGTGGATTCGTGACGCAAAAAAATGTGAAGGTAACAAAATATTTCAGGTACCTAGCTCATTCGACAGCTTTGCCGTCGACGGCCGTACGTTATTACTTTCGAATGATACTCCTAACCTTGAGTTTTTTTCGATAGAGCTGATTAATTTTGGTATTTGGGAAGCAACTCACGATGCACAAACTAGTATGAAATCGCGTGAGGTCCAAATACTTTTTGAATCTTGCAGGTTTGAAGTAGGGAAACCTTTTGGTATTATCCTTTTCCGGAAATTTTCTTCGTGTTGCTTCTCTTCCTGTTTCTTCCTTCCTTAAAAACTATTTTTTATAAGTGCATTTGCCTATACCACGGAATGGGTTCTGGGCCTGTAGGTGGCGTTTGAGTTTCCTTTCTGCCCAGTGTGTTAGCATCTCCGTTTCTATTGATTTCTGACTGACCACGAACCCAAACTAAAGAGGTCTCGTTTTTCTTAACTACTTCATTGAGTTATATTCGGCACTCCAATATCAGCTTTCAGTCGATGACATGGAACCTCATCGCTTTAATAGCAGCTTGATTATCAAAATGGATCACTTTGTCGCATCCTTTATAGATTTAGGTTTTTATACATGCATCTTTCGATTTCAAGTATTTCTATGTAAAAGACACTAAACTTGATTCCTGGCCTATCATGGTTGAACCATTCTCTTCACTTCTTCCATAGCATCCAGTGAAATTTCTGGTCGATGCTCACTTTTTAATAAAAGCATCACAAGTTAAGTTTTTTTGCAAGATAGCTACGAAACAAAACGGATAATTGCTCTAATTTTGAGAGTACACTATTCCTGAAACTATATTTTCTGGAATCACCGAAATGCCCATTATGGGTCGATTACATTGAGATACTTTACAAGCTGCTCCTGAGCGAATTCAGGAGCAAGAGAATTATCTTGTGAGATTGTGATGATTACTCACAAAACTGTCTACTCGCTGAGTAGCCAACAATCTAGCGATCCACGTGAGGTTTATGTTTGTATCGTTGTCAAGGATCTAATATTAATGTCAAATACGGTTTCAAATTTAAGAATAATTAATCACAGAGTAGATGAGAACTCACAAATGGTTTAGTAGTAACTTGTGGTTACAAATGACTTTTTCACACGCCAACAAGCCAAAACGCCAGCGATTTAGCTTATTAAAGTAGCCCAGCTTTCAACTTTAGTCTCAGCTCTTTTACAATCAGATTGTTGGCATTTGAACACGATTACACTGGGCGAATTTACAATCAGCTACTAAATTCGCTCAGTAGCAGCTTGTGAAGTATCTCAATGTAATCGACCCATTACCAAATTATAATCGCTGAACAGAGTAATAGCTCCCCCGAAAACAAAGAGACAAAAAAACCAATTACCGAGTCACTCCTGACATTTTCCTGGTCCATATCCGCTAAAAATCTCAGGACAGTTCACCTACCGACCCTTCGAGACGGTCAACAACTAATTGGCTGAACTTTTCGACGAAGTCCTTCGAATCGAAAGGGGAGAAATTTGATACCTTTACTTGCTGAGCTTTGCCGCGTCACCTCTCAAAAAGACAGAACGGATTTTAAGCCGTAGCGAAAAGGAGATTTCAAGGGTTGCCCCCCGCATTCGGAAAACCGTAGTAATGAGTTTTTAATGCTGAAAAAACTTTCTCAATGGCACAATGTTATTCTCTTCGCCGGAAGATTAATATCTTATATGGACTCGGCACGCAATTAAAACTTTTAAATGGCCTTTTATGTATTAAAATCCCGGAGAGGCAAAGAGTGCCACGTAAGCGGGGAAAACACCTGCAAGTTGCCCAGGAAATCCTGGAGTTTCAGTTATAGAACTGAATACTTCGAATAATGAATCCGTTCCCGTCTAATGATTATTTTCAAGGGGTTGAACGAGAGGATTCCTCCCTCGGGAGGAGTCATTTACGAGCTGATTATGCAGAGGTTGGCGAAACTCTGAAATTCGTTATGAATGTGATAAAGTATTTTTTTTATTGGGCTTCAGGAGCAGGAGTGTGTATTTCACATAATGAATAAGTAGAGGAAGAAAAATTTGATGTGAAATAGGAGCGCTTGTTCATATTAGAAACACGATAATTTAAATTGAATATGCCAGAGCCATTGCTATCATATAATTCATTTATGCTTTCATTTCTCTGTTAAAATCCTCAATTTCAAATCTGAAAATTGCGTTTTTTGAATGACAACTTCAAACCTGTCTTGTATTTTTCAGTAGAAGAGATTCTCTCCAATTGAAGCAAGTAAGTATTTAAATCATCTTAGAACATCTTAACATTAAATGAAGACAATCGGTTTGAGAACTCTTCAAAAAACCAAAAAAACAACCCAAACAGGGCAAATAGTTAACCTTCTACAAACCTAACAGAGCTATTTTCGCAGAGGTCAATGATATGACAAAACGCTCAACGCTCATAAAATCTTCAACAACGCAAAGTGAAAATGTAGATATTGGACTAATCGATCGCTCTTGAATTGGAAACGCGAAATGCAGAATTTAAATCAATCTTAAATATCTATACATTACCACTCCTTCCCTACAGTCTCGTTTAACTCGTAATTCCAGAGAATCTGTAGATTTCATATTATATACTCACGATACCTCATATGTGTATTCTCTGAGTAATTGTACGAACCTGCAACAAAAAAAATATATTAACGATATAATTCAATACGACTATATTTCTATACTTTTTACAGAGATTTGAGAGATTATCATTCACTCGATCAAAATTGTCCACTTAGGCAGATTCTTGTGAATTCTTGCAAATATCGACCCTCTGTCACCCTGTTTATGTACCGGTGTCCTAAATTCGTTGTCTAGTGAGGGGATCTCAGAAACCCGATGAGCTAGAATAAAATGGATTCAATTTGGTTAAAACCGCAACCTTCTAAGTCGAGATATTAGAAAAAATTGGAAAAGGGAGTCAAATGAAAAGTTCTCATAACTTCTTCATTACTGAAGTTATAAACATGAAACTGAAACAATATACAGGCACTTTTTTCAGTAGAATTCATTTAAGTTATCAATTTTTCTTCAATTCATTATGTTATATAGTTCGTTCACGAAAGTTTGAGCTGTCAGTTGGCCATGACAATTTTGCATATTCCACTGTGTGTATTTTAGGTTATGTTGTTTATCTTCTTATCAGATTGATAAACAATGTTGTCAATATAACATAGAGTTCTCTGATAACTCTAAAGCTCGTCGGACGAGGCCAGGTACATTCGGCAACTTTATGTTACGTTATGACAGCGAATACTGCCAACTTCAGATAAATAAACAAACGCCTACTATGCGCTAAAACTTTCGTGAACGGTCTATAGCTCATCGGGTTTCTTAGACGCACTAGAAAACGAATTTAGGACACCCGGTACAGCCTAAAACCCAACTCTGATGTTGATCATCGAAAAGACTCCATCGAAATCCCTCCAGTTTAAATCACCCTCTGAAATTCCACGAAACTCGAGAAAAAACCTACGAGCGCACTCAATTCACAATCGAAACTTCTTATCGCCTCGGAAAGGCAAATGTTTTCATTCAATGATCCACCAGTGAAAAGGGCAAAACGTATCGGCTGTATACATAAAACATCATCCCTCTTCTGAATCGCTTACATCTAACATTCTAGAAGACATGAAAAAACAGTAATCGTTATTTTCCTCAGGCCCTCAAACGGGGAAAATAATTCTTTAGTGTTCTCCGCTTCCGTCACCACGAACGTTATTACGTCATTGAAAAAAAAATACGAAAACCCTTCGTATACGAAACGGTTCAAATGAACTCCGGAGAAAGATCAGTCCATAACAGTATAAAAAACGAATCATTTCTCCGGCCTTTCACCTAAGACCGGGGGCAGTCTTCAGGTCATGCCTTATCTTGTTTTCTTTTTTTTCTATAGCGAACACAATTGGACCAATTTCCCGGAAAAATCGACCTGTAAAGAAAACACTTTATGTGTTGGAGAATAATGAAGGCCTGTCTTGGAGTTTTCCCGAATTGTTCAGACGGCACAATACTCGAATAAGCAATGAGGTTACCTTTGTGAGGTTGGATAAAACTAAGCTTAATCCTGGAATCTATCGAAGTTGAATCGTTTTCTCGAATTTAAAATTGACGTAGAAGTAAATAGGAATTATTTCAACCAGGACTTTTAACGTTGTTAGGGTACTGAATGGTGGTATTCTGCTTTCATCTGTAGGCCAATCTGTAACTTTTCATAAGCTTACAGAAAAATTGCAATTCTGGACCTCTTTAAGGCATCTTAGGCTTACAGAAATCGTTAAATATTTACGAGTACTCGACAGGTGATCGGAAGCATTATCGAATGACATATTTTGAGGTTACGTTGAATGGTTTGTTTATTGTTTGATGAACAGCACCGTTTTAATATAAGAAATTCATTATGAATAATAATAATAATATGGCTTTGTTTATTGGATTGTTATCGGAGGAAAGTCATAACAGGTAAAACATTGTTCAATAATATACATGACCTGAAAATCATTCTTTTTTGAAGTAGGAGTTTTATAAGAATTGAAAGGAAAATGTTGAGTGATCAAATGAATGCATTTGAAATGCCGGATACCTAGAAAATGTTCAGATTGAAGAAATGATGCCGAGTTTGTGAACATGTTGAGATTGAAAACTAATGTACTATAAACTGAATAAATGCTCTACAGTAATTTTAACGAAGAAATTTCTTCTTTCCTGTTTTCAATTTATTAGACGAACGAAACAAACGCATTCAGGTAAATGTATTTTCGAACTCAAATCAAAACCATTTACTTATAATACATTCAGTTTCATGACGGATATGATGAGCAGTTCAAAACTGACACTGTAAATAAGAAATTTACAGGAAACATTCCAGAATTGCATTATTTACGAATCTGTTAGTCGGTCAGTTACAGATCGATCGTACGCTACAGTATCGTTACTTACAGATGAAAAGCAGAATACCACCAGAAGTTATATATTATATTATAAAACTGTATCAACTTACTTCTTCTAAAGTTGTCGAGAAAATTGAAACGAACGATTAATTTTTCTCAATACTGACAGTTTAATTCACGTCATCAAACTCATGAAAAATGAAGTTTTGCGAATTTCCAACCGTCACATTCTTTGTAGTAGTATAAACAGAATATTTCTGTATCAACAACTCAGAAGGCCATGGAAGAATGTGAATGCTGTCAACCCTATCTAAATCATCAAAAAATGGTGGAACAAGAACTAAAAACCACACAAGAAAACACCTCGCAGTACCTCGACCTTGAGATCTTCGAACATCCAAAAAAAAACTAGTTGATGCTGAGAAAAACAGAATTGAAGTTCGACACGAAAATCCTGGCCCAATTACAACTTCAAAAGACGTTAGTTTCAAGAAAATTTCTTCAAATGGTATGATTCGCGTTGTTCAACATATTTTCATAGTATTCAGCAGTTTTTGTAGGCTTTCTTGCAACTAATTTTAAATCCAGCCATAGACATCGTTATTTTTCATCCGTTCTTATCGCGGCGATAAGAACCGTCCCGACAAAAGCGCCGAAAACCGATGTGTGTGGCGAAAAACCGTCGGTACGTATCGTCGGTCCAAATATCTGCCGATGCTTGATTTTTGGAACGACGGTCAATCGGTTGTCGTGCCTACCGACTGTGTGTGGATTTCGTCGAGAATCGGTTATTGCCATTAGCGTAGTATAAGTCTCGTTTCTTTCTTCTTTTTTACTCAGAACTGAAACTGCGGCCGCCACTGCTAAGAGATGTTTCATCTTCATGACGTGCTAAATCGCGAACGACAGCAAAATAACTGGCAGAATTTACCGAAGTGTGTGGTCAAAACAGTTCGGCGATACACTGAGAGAAATATTCATTTATATCCAATAAATTTTATTTATACTTAACAAATAACTGTTTCAAATATGGACTAACTTACCTGTATTAATATTCAACATATGATTTCTTACAGTGCATTTCTTTAATGCTAACAAACGATTATTTTTCATTTAAAGAATATTATTTACTGGGTATACTTATATATTCTCCTAGTGAATAAATATTTCATAATATTCAAAAAACTTTTGTAATTGTGATCATATATTTGTTATAACTAAAGCAGTAGTATCATTATTTCAAATAAGTCATTTTGTTATTTAACTCATTAATTTTTAATACCTAAAGTCCATTCTTATATATAAAATTGACATTCTAAATGATGCCATATAATTGTTAACTGATTACTATTTAATTATTGATTATTGAAATGCATATAATATGAAATAAATGACCAATAAATAAAAAAACAATTGCTCTCATATATTTATTCAAGAACTCAACATTATACACAATACATGTTTGGTATATAACAAAAAAATATTATTTATTCTGTTTTGTGAACATTTATTGCAAACAGACCATTAGATAAAGTGTTAATAAAAATGCATAAAACACCAGCTATCAGTATGGACAATAATATAATAAATAATTACATATTATTTACCTTTCTGATTTATTTTCATTTTTGTCTTCTATTTGTTCATTCAAAATTTTGTAATTTTTTAAATGAAAAATAATTTCTTTCCAACTCGCGAAATTAATTCATTCAGTGCATCAGTCTTGCTCTCCAACAGTTCAGGCAATACTTTGAGAGTGACGCCATCATCTGAAAACACGTTTTTAACATCATCTTATTGATGAAGAATTATCTTTCAATCAAAAAACTTAGTTTTGAGTCAAGAAATTTCAGTGAATATCAAATAGTTTCTTTGTTATTAATAAATATTTTAATAGTCAATATACTATTGAAGACGCTTTTCAGAACTTTCCAATACCGATAATGATATATTATTATTATCTAGTCCTATAGTAAACATGATTGTGAATCAAATCAAAATAGCTATATCCTAGAGGGACCGAGATCTTCTGGAAATACTGAAGTCTAATGTACATAATCACAAACCTCTGAATCTCTCCACATATTCACCTATTCCCATTTCCATAAGTAAATTCTCCATCACTGTAAAAATACACTATTTGTTTCACCGAAACACGACGCTATATATATTACATTGAAAGCGTTAATCTTTAATATCTTATATCTATAATGTAGCACTTAGGTACTCAACATTGAAACAGTCAGTCGCAGATCGCCACGCCGAGAAATAAACCGCGAAATGAAACGCATGCGCCAAACCAAGCCACAGCACCACAACAGATTACAGAATAATCTGTGATCACCACTAGACACTTTTTTCTTGAGTCGAATTTGGCGAGCTGTGGTTACATGTAACTATCTAACTATCACGTGATCATTTGACAGAAAATACGTGTATTAACTGTCAAATGATCACGTGATAGTTAGATAGTTACATGTAACCACAGCTCGCCAAAATTCGACTTTGTATTAGCCAGGCGCCCTGGAGCCAGACTGTCAGATGACACAGTTGGCCGACGTCATGCGTCATGTTGAACGAACTCATTCGAACCCACCCCACCACTGCCAAATTCGTTGATTATAAACTAGTTTTGAATAACAATAAAGGAATATTGAAAAAAAAATCAAATATGTTATGGTTTAAATAATAAATTTTCGAATATTTCCAAGGAAAATGTATTTTTCATTGTTAGAATTAATTTATTGACAATCAAATGAATATATTGACTACTAAGAAATTTGTTCTACTAGATTAAACGTTGCTATAGAGAACCATTTTTTTACATTTAGCCTGTGTTTTTCGAAAGCTTTATTTACTGCGAAGAAACTTTCTTTTCAATAAACAAATCTGCCGCTAACAAATCAATATTATTCATTTTGGCTATTATTTCTCTCAGTGTACGATTCGGTGGTTCGAATCGCGGCGAGGAAAACGGATGAAAAATAACGTTGTCTATGGCCGGCTTAAGACGACCAGAATATCTTCCATATCTCGGTGAGTTCGCTTTCCATCCACTCACTCCGACAGGGAAAAAGTAATTCATAAAAAATCCCCAGCGAAAACTACGAGCCTTATCCCTGTAGACAATCTGCGAAATATAAATACCTTCATTGAATTTATACTCCGGGAATAAATTACGTAACCCGTAAAATGAGAGCTGGTAAACAAACAGTCGAATAAATATCGCTTTCCCGCTGCACAGAAGCCCACAAAGAAACGTAATTTAGCAGCATAACGGATATATTTTGCAATGGAAATTCCGTTCCTAGGGCGGCCCCGCCACACAACATTAGGTACCTGTTTTGTTTTTAGAAAACCGTCGCCAATTAGGGGTTAGGCTAATCTTATGCAAGAGACTATTCTGGCTTGGGATTCAAACGGTGTAATTTCCTGCCTTCAGTTTAATTTGGAATTCGTCTCAAGGGTTTTCAAGAGATCTGCTTGATGTTGATTATTCTTTACTTTGAACTTTGAATGATATAGAAAAAAAACATTTATGATGACGATCAGTGTGGGTCTATGATTTGTTTCAACAATGAATTGATATTCGATATTGAATTATGGTAATCGGTTATCATTAATAAACAAGATCGTGAAATATAGGGTCCTAAAGAGTTTTCCAATAAGAGGTATGTTTATTTCAATATGAAGAAGAAACTATGCCGTTAATAGTGGAAAATAACATCAGGCAATGACCACCACGACCACGCTTACACGATCATATCCTTTTAATGAAATTTTCCATAACCAATCGCAAAGTGGCTGCCCTATGTCCTCTATAGCCTCACGAATTCCATCTTTGAAGTTTTGAATCGACGCTGGGCTATCGGCGTAGACCTTCTCCTTCACGTGACCCCAAAGGAAGAAGTCGCAAGGTGTTAAATCACAAGATCTCGGTGGCCAGTAGTGATCACCTCTTCGAAAGATAACACGGTCCGGAAACGGAAACACGACGTTGTTGATGATCGGCTGGCTTGAATTCTGGTGTTCACTGAACTTTATAAGACTTAAGACCCAAATATTCATGCAAAATACTGTGTAATGACGTTTGTGGAATGCCTTATTCCAAAGAACGACGAGGAATGGACAAACCTGGGTTTTCTTCAACACTTTCGACAACAACAGCATTATTCGCGGCTGTTCTTGAGCGACGTGCACGGGTTTTATTCTTCACATCACTAACTTGTTCCAACAGCTCGAATTTTACCACCAATTTTTTTATTGAGACCGTACAAGATGCTTTACGGCGACCCAAAAATGTTCGATTTTTTCGAACTGTCCTTGCCAAATTTTCACTATTTTTATAGTGAATTTTAATAATTTCAATGCGTTCTTGATTTTTATTAATGGCATTGTTTCTACTTGTCAAATGTCAAAAAATTACAGCTTCAAACGGGACGTCTACCGAAATAGCGGGCTATTCAAAATAACACCTCTTATCGGAAAACCCTTTAGAACGTTTCATATCATTTAGAGCAGTGGTTCCCATATTTTTTTTTCTCGTGGACCACTTTAAACATTTTGCAGGATCTGGTGGACCCCCTGCAGCTATTACATTTACTAACTTCCAAAACCCGAAAAACGTATATGTCTATGTAAATCTGTGTTGTGGCTATTTTTCAATCAACTATGAGTTAAAAGTTTTCGAAAAAAAGGTGAGAATTTATATTGCTTTGATTATACTGTGAGTATTGTCATTTAAGCTTTGTTTCAACGCCAGTCTAAAAAGCGTCTTCATCCAACAGTTGGATTCCAACTTTACTTTTTTGTATTCTAAGATTGACTCACAGTACAAGAAACCAATAAGCTCCCACTTCGGAGTGGTAAAAAGTAAAAATAAATATTTTCTTGTTA
Organism: Propylea japonica; assembly: GCA_013421045.1. Classification (NCBI taxonomy): domain Eukaryota; kingdom Metazoa; phylum Arthropoda; class Insecta; order Coleoptera; family Coccinellidae; genus Propylea; species Propylea japonica. The sequence goes on from CM024245.1 coordinate 24,625,786, forward strand.
TGTAGCTATTTATTCAAACACAAAAATTACTACACTTTCAATTAGTATGTTGTTATAACAGTTTTAGTAGAATCAAAATTTAACATCAAAACTAAAAATGATTGTTTTTTAAAAACAGTCGCAATATAATCAAATTTTGATTATATTGCCTATATTATTGTCTCCCTATATTCATAGGAGAAGTCAAGTCGGGTCACCTGATACATTTTTATAGACCCCCGTTAACGAGTTGTGGACCCCCATTTTTTCCACGCAAGCGTAGACCCCTATCGGGCTCCCGTGGACCCCTGGGGGTCCACCTAGACCACTTTGGGAATCAATGATTTAGAGCTATCTCTATACTGATGAGAGAAACATCTGTCAGTAGATACTATATTTTTTTGTATCACTGAATTGGTAGATAGAAGACTGATTCAATTATTCGTTAGTTTGAATTCAAACTGGTGGAGAAAAATTAAAACCGTTGGCACTTATATCATGAAAAACTATATCAAAATACTGCATCGTCATTTGTTTCGCTACCGAAAGTGTTATTCCTAAAATACACCATTCGGCGTCTGCCAGTCCCGATCAATCGAAAACATTTCATCGAAACCTAACAAAACTTTACCAATTCAATTTTTTTCCACATGCGTCGAACGATATGGAAAACGATTCGACTGATATCAGCCAGACGCGACGTGGGAAATGGGAAAAAAGTGCAGTGAATTAACCCAGATGGCACATCGCGATTGCCGGCCATATTTTCATTATACACGAATAAAACTTTCCCCGAATAACTCATACGTACTGACGGCCCCCGTAAAATCGCATTTTCACGAACAGACTCATGTTATTGCATGTTAGACGGGTAAAAATGCAGCCGAACATGAGGCCCGGTATATGGAGGCATTTTAAAACTGTGGGAACGAGACGGCAAGCCTGTGTACGTATATTTCAGCGGAGCACGCGAGAGCTTCGTGTCTTTGCCGATATGCGAAATAAAAGTGCAATAATTCGTATGTCACATAACATAAATTCCGAATTTAACTTTGGCGACTCTTGTGTTTCAGAAACTTCAGTGCTTAACAGTCGGGAATTTATGGGAAGGATAGTCTGACGTACGGTTCAGAGATAAGAGCGAATAGGACTTGGTTATCCTGATCACTCGAAGTTTGATCGTTTGATGAGTCGGTGTCTAGGGTATGGATACCTTTAGAAAGAAGTCTTAACTCTTTTGAACTAATTATCTAAAGTATCGGCTAGGACCAAGAATACAATGTTAACTGTGACAACTACCTCCCAAGACCACAGTACACTGCTATCACCGATTGATCTGGAATTTAAAAATATGACACCTGATAAAACTGCAATTTGTGGACCGAAGTAAACTTATCAGAACTGCGGTCTTTATGGCTTATTAACCTTACGGAAACTACGACCATATAGATCTTTTATTATCTACCCTACTCATTCATGGAAAGCCAGGAATATTGCTAATGGCGTTGATAAAGTCGACAACCCCCTTAGGTTACTTGGCTGTTACCTTTTGGGCATCCAGGACTGGTTTTCTCATATAAATTGCTCTGAGGCCAGGCTGCTCTATACACTTGAGTATAACGCACTCAGCTGTTTCTGCTTCTGGTACACAGAGCCTGCAAATTTCATCTGCTGACTTTTCCAAGCGGTACAAATGATTTTTGTACCGATGCGATGGTGCCCCGTCAGCAGTCACACCATCACCCAAAGCTCAGCTCATGACAGTTTCTGGGGGGCATTCTTTTCGCGAGTTTTTTTGGACTGAGTAATTCCGGGGATGTTTCTTCAGAATTTAGAAGACAGGAAGAGAAAGGCATGGCAAATTTTGACAGGTTCAATTGTCGTTCACACTGTACCGAGTGTTCTGGATTCGTTGACTAGTGAAAGGACCTCAGAAAACCGATGAGCTAGAACAAAATGAGTGGCACATTTATTTTTTGGGACAATTCATTTGGTGAAATCTGCAACCTTCTAAGTCAAACCGTTTTCGAGCTATTAGAGAAAATTGAAAAATGATATCAAATGAAAAGTTCTCCTAACTTCTTCATTAATGAAGTTATAAACATGAAACTGAACAATTTTTCAGTGGAATTCATTGAAGTAATCAATTTTTCTTTATTACATTTTGTTCCAGCTCATCGGGTTCCTAAGATGCCCTCACTAGACAACGAATTTAGGAATCCTAGTACATAAAAAAACTTCAAGCTTTCCTAAAAAAATCCGCGCGTCACATTCTCTTGGACTTTATGTAATATTCATGTTTAGTATCAAACTAATAATGGCTGATTTTAAGAACACGCTACTCAAGCGAATAGTCTCATTCTTTTCCTTCCTGATCATATGAAACGTAGCTTCGTACAAACCACAAAAACTGTCAGAATGAGTTACTTCATCATCAAACATTCAAGAACACGAAAACTTCGAACAATAGATTTCCCAAAGCCTCACATATGGACTAACCCCCATAAAAGACAATGAAAATAAGTATTCCCCCATTCCAAAAACCCGGCAATCATGTATGTTCCTCCGCCTTCACGGTTCATCAACTGCAGTAACTGAAATCAAATCCACCCGTATCCCGTCCAAGAAAAACAAAAGTTCGGCCAATATCCAATATTCATGTCATCCTCAATCCACGTCAGATCGATAAATCCCACTTCACGTAAGACGAGGACTTCGAAAGTTCCAGAAGCGAGGGGTTGAGGGGGGTAGAAGGTTGGCAGCGGGTCGAAGTGACCGGTTATATTGTTTTACTGTCACTGTCAATGTGCGCGACATCCCAGCCTGAACGGGTATAATGCAATATCTCTGGAAATTATATGGACCCGACCTATTGCAATATCCAGAACTGGATTCGCTCTCTGGATATCTCTGAAGTTACAATATTAGACTTTGGAGTCCATTTCTTATCCCTTCTGGATATTGGGAGCATGGAGAGGGTGTTATTTATTCTGTAAGAGTCGTATCGAGACTTGTTATAAAGGGTGTTCCAATGAGAGAAGTTAAGTCAAAACAGAGCAGGTGCTGTTAAAACCAATGGAATTGAATAAGCGAAGAGAAGAAGAAAACGCAATATGAAGGTAGTGAATAATATTAATCGATAAAAGTAAACAAATATCAAATTTTATTTACATAGCTTCAACTCTCACAAAACTTCCGCTGTGATGAATGTTATCAGAGATAAGTATGTGGCACAGCATAACACATCGATTATGAAGGAGCATACAAGTGAGTTCTGTTGGGAAGAATTTCCAATGTACCAATTAACGATATTTGCATAATGCGGCGTTCCCACGAGGCGTTATTCACGACAGTGAACCACGCTTTCGTGAAATACACTTCTGTGTGAACGCATTCCTCACGAAAGCAAGTTTAACGACTATGCGTTCACACAGAAGTGTATTTCACGAAAGCGTGGTTCACTGTCGTGAATAACGCCTCGTGGAACGCCGCATAAGGTTTTCTTCTCTTTCCTCGTGTTTTGTATCAATGCCTTGGCCTTATTCTTGGAAGGCTGAGTTCCATCTCTTCGGTGGTCTGCGTCTTCTGATCGGTAGGCATTCTTAACAATTTTGTCTATCCGATCTTCAGCCATCCTGTCTACAAGATCTCTTCAGCCTCTCCTTCTTCCTCTAACTTATTTGACTTCATCTTCTTCTTCGCAGCGTTGTCTTATATCCTCGTTCCTCTGGTCGACCCGCAAAGTATGATGTCTCATCTCGGCAGGTCGGAGTGGGCGTTTCGTGATAGCTGTTTCGGCTCTTGTTTCTGCAGCATATGTCATGATAGTACTCAAATAGGTTTTATTTATTCTTATTTTGCTGACATATGCTTATTTCTCCGAATGATGTCCCTCAAAAAGCCTGATATCGTAGAAGCCCACATAAGTTTTTGCATAAGTAATTGAATATTGAATCTCTGAATCTTCAGGTTCCTCTGCCCCTCCCTGTACTTCAAAAGTCAAAGTTATCCCGGAGCCGCCAGTTATGGTAGTTTAGTTATAGTTATAGTTTGAAAAAGCGATTACAGTTCACTGCGAGCTCAAAGTCTATTGTGCCCCCTCACAGAGCTGTTCTGATCACACCCTTTACAGCTCGCCTTCCAATTCCAGAGATCTAATGGAATACGATATCTGTGAAGGCTTCAACGAGGCTAGTTCCTCACTCTTACAAGTTTCTCTCCCAAGGCATTCTCCCCTTAGGCTCGCAATGTCAAAGCATTCCGTGACTAAGTGAATGAGGGTTTCTTTCTCCTCCCCACAAAACCTCCCCGGTGTCCGATAATCCCATCTTAAACAGGCGCTTCCTGAGGCGACATTGTTCTGTAAGAAAGCCAGAGAGGAGTTGTAATTGTTTCTTACCAAGATCCAGATATCTTTTGGATTCTTGCTGTTTCAAGGTTCCGAAGGAACTTAGTGGAATGATTCTGCCAGAGTTTTTCCCTCTCTGCTTCCTCCTTCTACAGAAACTCCTTCTTATAGGTACATTTACCTATACCACAGAAGGGTTCCGGACCAATGAGTGACATTCGTGCGCCTTTTTTGGCCTCTTCGTTTCCTTTGATTCCCGAATGGCCGGGAACCCAGACAGTTATGATAACCAAAGTTCAATCAACGGAATGTTTCCCGTCACCGATGGAAGGCAGTCGGTATCCGACTTAATTAAAATTTATCCTATCAATGGCGTCGGTAATGAAAGGATTGGCCTGCCTGAATCGTCCGGTACCGAAAAGCTGTCTACGAATCCTGAATCCGAATCGTCCTAATTAGAATCAATTCGATTCAGTATTCCAGATTAGAGGTGAGGGGGTGATAATTATCTTTATTACGCCGAAAAAAGTTGGAGAATAGAAACACGGAAAAGAAGAGGCAAGATTGATGGTTATTCAGAACCCGCGGGTTCGGCAAGGGCGTCCGGGGGGAGGGTTTGACAATTTCCGAAGGGTTTTGGTAGGGCGATGGTTTCTGATTAGGTAGCCTGTCGACGATTGATGTTGCAGGGGATCGCAGAGGGCTTTGATCGTGATTAAATGTTGAAACTGATGAGAACGCCCATTTTTTTTCGGATCGCTAATTGATACTGATATTAATTCGCGAATACTGCTGCTTCAGTATGGCCTGTTTTCAAACAGCTTGGGAATTTCTACTAGGGGTTTTTTTATCGTCTCACTTATCCAATTTTTGTCAGAAATCTTCCCAAGACAAGCTTTTTCTCATAAACAACTGCTTCGCATTCTTTGAATCAACAAATGCCTTCACTTAATTTCGGTCATTCACAGATCTTCTATTCGCCATGGCTATCATATTAGTATATTATCATAGGAAATCTTGTTCCTTGTAGCCCTCTACAAGGCAAGCTCACAGAAAAGAATCACTCCTGGACTCACTCAACCATAAAATTCGTAATGATTTCTCTTACCTTTAACAGAAATCTCCTTAAGCTGTCACGAGCTGAGACTCGGGTGATGGTGGAACTGCTGACAGAGCACTTTCGGTACAAAAATATCATTCATACTGTATAGTAAAGTCAGCAGGCAGGCTCTGTGGATGAGGAGGAGAAACAGCTGAACACAAAGTATTCAAGTGTCCAAAGCTGGCTGGCCTTAGAACAATTCATATGAGGAAACCAGTCATCAAACAAGAACTGATGAAGCAAGAACAACTAGATGAACTAACTGAAATCTGTTGTGCTTAAAGATTTCATGAAATGATTAATTATCAAAATCCAGTGATCACTTCGTTGAGTATATAACATTTAAAAAATTAGAGAAAAACTTAACGAAGACTAAAGTCCCCATCTGAAACTATCGAAAATTCTCCCAATCATCCTCCACTTGTTCACATCAGCCAAGACCCATCAAGTCTAACAGAAACTGCCTCGTTTCACCGCTCTAAATCCTTCAGCAACTTGGTCGAAATAATCCGAACCAAGCATAGCTCTTGCACCCTCGACGAAATATTGCATCGCTGCCATTCCCTCAACCATTCCAGACGTGTCTGAACGGTCTGGCAATCAACTTGGCCAAGTCTTGCGGTCGGTAATGTCTTACAATTACTGCCGTCTAGTTCTCTACGTTTGGTATAGTAAATTCACACCTACGTTAGGTTCGTACACACGCAAGATTGATAATTACGAGGCGATGAATTGTAAACTAGTTGGTAACTATGTTAAATTGATGGTGTTTGTGGGATATGAACACTGGCAGCGATCTGGAGTTGGTGAACTGTGATTTTCTCTAGCGTGCCGTAAGACCTCGCATTCTAGTTTAATGCCTACATTACCCTTGTGTTTGAAAAATGTATCAAGGGTGCTTTGCTGGGTAATTTGTTTTAATCAGCAGCAACGTGTGTGGGAAGCACATGCAATAGTTGTCGTTTAATGTCTTAAGTCAGGTGCATGTGGAGAGCTATTTATACTTTGGTTTTGAGAATAACACTGTTAGTGTTGTCTAATGCTATATGATCTTTCTACGTGGGAATTACAGATTTTAAACAAGGAATTTTTCACGTGATTGCTTTTCTCAGTTTTTCTTTATTTCGTTGCCTCCATTTTCATTGCTTTGCTGATAATCTATCGGTTGACATTAAATTGATGATGTTGTTTGTCTGATATGATAACACCTACCTATACCAGAAAGCTCCATGGTGCGACTGGGGACAGGAAAGTGTTGGTACAAATCATTTGAACCGTATGGAACACTGTTGGGTCAAATACTTTGAGATACTTTACAAGCTGCTACTGAGCGAATTTAGAAGCGAGTGAATTAGCTTGTGAGATTGTGATGATTACACACAAAACAGTCTACTCGCTGATTACCCAACAATCTAGCGATCCACGTGAGGTTCATGTTTGTATCGTTGTCAAAGATCTAAGATAAATAGCAAATACGTTTTAAATTCAAGAACCAGGAACCACCGAGTAGATGAGAACATTCAGATTGTTTAGTGGCAACTGTTATTACACACGGCTTGTTTGCATGCCAGCCAGCCAAAACTCCAGTGATTCAGAGTGTGAAGTAGCCCAGCTGTCAACTTTAGTCACAGCTTTTTAACAATCAGATTGTTGGCTTGTGAACACGATTACACTGAGCGAATTCACAATCTGTTACTAAATTCGCTCAGTAGAAGCTTGTAAAGTATCTCAATGTAATCGACCCATGTGGATCAGAAGCTGAAACAGCTGAAAAAATGGAATACAAGTGTGTAGAGCTTGCTGGCATTAAGAGAATTCATACGGAAACCCAGTCCTGGACACCCAATACGTGCCTAGCCATAACGATAAGAGCAGACTCTGTGAAGAAAGAGGCCAAAATCGAAAACATCTTCTGAAAGATATCTTTTCCAAAAAACCACAGTTGCTGAGCTACGTCAAGACTCTGGATCTAGGTGAAGAGCTGTTGGACGAGCATCGTAGACAACTCAGAGTATGGAGGATATAATAAACTTATATGTCGCAATGCACAAAACCCCTTCGATTGAATCTTGAATATGTTTCAAACCTGGAAATGTTGAGAAATGGTCATACAAGCTTATCATCTCTCAGTTCGTAGACTAACCTTTATACTCCTGTACAACTTTAATCTCCAGAGCTGTTTTTCCTCATTTAACATGTAAGCATCTCTTCCGAAAGCCAAAAAGAAACAAACCATACAAGCCTCATCCTATCTTTTACCGGCACTTCGTTTATTACCAGCGCGGATTACTTGAACGGCTTACATACACACCGCTTGATGGTTGCTGAATTATTTATAACCGACAAAACTACCACATATTCACGAGTGTAATTGGGCTCGTATTTCATTTACATCGTAATTTTCCCAGAGCAGTCGGGAAGTTTTGAGGCCATCGCGCGGCCACTTCCTTCGGCCGGACGGAGCGCGGATGCGCCATCGAAAACGGGCGCATTACATGTCTTCAATAATGCATCATCTCATGCACCCTTCAGAAAAGAACGCCCTGCGTTCTTTTTGTGTTCCGCGTACGGAAACGCTGCTCTTCCCGTCCGTTTTTATGACGTTTGTTGGACAGATATAGTTGATATACTGGTAAATGAGGCGCTCGTGTATGCATGTTCGGACAGGTTATGTGTTATTTTGCTTTGTTTGTGTGTTTTCGTGGGATTCACGGTTGTTGTTTAGGTATTTAGAGCCTATTCTTGCCTGTATTGGAGGCAGGGTTCCATATTCCCTATGATTGAATGTTTTTCAATTGAACCTTCAAGGTTCTTAGTTGATTAGATCAGATTTCGGTATGAAAAAGTTGTATTCTGTGAATTTATTTTGACGTTGGTTTTTAATTACTACTCGATTCAATCATAGATATACATGGACATAAAATAATAATGAAGCCCAATTTACAAAAGGATAAAAAATCGTTCATATTTCGCATGCCTCTAGTGTACACTACACATTTAACTAATTTTGTATCGTTAAGAAAGGTTACAATTCATTGCTATCATTATTCTAAATATTCTTCAAATCAGAGCTACTTTCACAACTTCATTATAGGTTGCCTTTAAGTTCCAGAGCTCCAATAACTCAGAAGTTACAGAACGAGGTTTTCGAAGAAATAATGAAGTTATTTTACCTCCATTATCAATATTGGTCGAAACTCCTCATCTTCAATTCCATACCTTCAATTCTACAGGTCCGTAGGTCATATAGCTCAACTATCTAAGCCTACAGACGAACTACCGCCCCTCATTAGTTGACATTTGTAGGCCGTAACGCCCTCCAGTCGCACCAGATGGCGTATAAATCAATTTTCACCTATATCGCAATTATAGTTAATGATGCGCCATTTCGCCCTTCGTTAATTTATGGTTTTAATTAACTTATGAAATAAATAACGACTTATATTGCCGTCGACTGATGAATATAAGTCACGTGAGGTACATACGCGCAGCGTTGAGATTCATTTTATCATCGCCTTCTTGATGGCAACAACACACTCGTTGGATGTATTGGACAATAAATTGATTAATCTGTTTTTGAGAGATTAATCGATGTTTAGTGGTTGGGCCCTTCAGTAGTTGAATTTGCGCATGCAGAGAATTACTTTATTAATTCACTCATTCTAGGCATGGTTGTTTGCCTTTCCTACTTCAATTACTACTTGAATTATTATTTATATTCTTTGATTCGTATATTCAAGGACGATTACTTTCTTCAATATAAGCTGTACCTTTAGAGGAACGTAATTTCTGAATATTTCTTGAAAGCGCAGACGCTGACAGCAACGACCCAAAAACGATGAAAACGATTCAAATCATGACGGAAAAAAATATCTTCAAGAACTCTATGCCCGTTACCATCGAAAAGAAAATAACACAGTGAATTGACATTTATCCATTTCCCAACCTCAGTTTCTGAAAACATTTTAAGCTCCAGCTTGTTTATAGTGAAAAAACATTGAACTTCCGACTCTGTACGTATATTCGTAGGCGAAAACATGCATTATTACAAAATTAAAGGAGTAAAAACTCAATATCGTATATCGTTCTTGATGATTATCCATGGGTTATAGAAATAGGTTGAAGAACGATATACAGATTTGGAAATTCACATCTGAAACATACGATATACAATGCATCAGACAGAGAATTCTTCCGTCTAGTTACTTTAGTCGCACAGATGAGTAGTCTATTTAATCAAGTGCTGTAACTGAATGAATTCCGTTGACTAATTGCAATAACCTAGTCTTGTCTCTTTCTCATCGCAGTATGGTAGGGAACCTGCAGTAGACGTATAGAGTTATTTAATTTGTCAGGCTGCTCGTAACACTCGATTCAAGTATTTACTATTGCCTACCATACTCAATGAATTACGCTCCTCTCAACGATAAGAGGGAAACAAGTCTAGAATATTGCAATAAGACAACGGAATTCAATGTGTTACAGCACGTGATTGTCCCGACTCTTCATCTGTGCAACTGGACGAAAGAATTCTCTGCCTGATGCATTGTATATCGTATGTTTCAGATGTGAATTTCCAATACTGTATGTGCTCAAATGAAAAATAGCATTTGAAGAATATTGAATTGAATCGAATTAGAAATGTTATCCATATAATGACAAAAACGACAATTGCAAACATGAATAAGTAGTCACATTCTTCAGAAGATCACAAATACTGAATATTCCTCGAAGCGCTTTCGAATGCTACAGCAACGATCCAAAAACGACTCAAATTATGACAGAAATACTCAAGAACTCCATGCCAACAGAAGAAACGCGCCAGGAATTCCTTAACCATCAAAAGGAAAATAACACAGCGGCATTCACATTGACATTTATCCATTTCCCAACCTCAGTTTCTGAAAACATTTTTAGTTCCAGCTTGTTTATCGTGACACAACATTGAACTTCCGACTTTGTACGTATATTCGTAAGCGAAACGGACATTATAACAAGATTAAAGGAGTAAAAACTCCCTCTCAGCCTTTTCCTTTGAACGAAAACGGGAAAAACTTCAGTTTCGTTAATGTCGAGCTCGCCATCCCGACGTTGTTACACTTCGGAAATAGTTTTGTTGAGCGCAGTACGCGCTGCACTATTTGCGAAGTTTTTCGCTCAGAAGCCGTCGGTTTTCAGCTCGGTTTTCCCGGGAATTTTCCGCGTCTCGATTTATGTAAATTAGTTTCGAGTTCGCAAATATTACCTGGCTAATTTTCGGCTAGAATGGTTCTCTGAATGAAATTTATACAGATTTAAACTTATTTTTTGCGCGGAGATCGGAGGCGTCTCGGAAAAGTGTTGAGTCGGTGTTCTCGGCTGGAATGTAGTTCTCAGGGAAATGCCGGAAAATTCGAGTTTGTTTTGGGAAAAGTTTGGCGAGAGTTGAGGCTGCCTTTTCGGCTGTTTTTGTTGACCTTTGTTCTGGAGAATTCTAGAAGTGATTGTGGCTTCAAGATTGACTCAATATAAGGTCTTGGGAAAATTTCAGACGAAATGAAGAAGTTTTGATAACTCAGTTCATTAACGCCCTTATGAGTTTACATTAATTGGATTTACATTAGAAGAAGTTCCTTAGAAATTTCGAAACTGCAAGGTACAAAATGCATCTCACTAGGAGTGAGCTCTTTTTACAAGCTCTCTAATAGAATTGACGAGAGTAGATTCTGTGGAGAACAGGAGAAAATTAATGTCACAGAATGAGCACTGTGAGCCTGCGAGAAGAATGTTTTGGACAGGAAAATCATAGAAAAAATGAGGATTTAGTCTACTTGAAGACCCCACTGAAGCATTGACTTTTCACAAGCTATATTTCAATTGGATCGTACAGTCTGGAGAAACCCCTTTGAATACCTGGAATGGAAGGAATTAAGAATTACATTGAGGATCACGTATTGAAATTTTTTGCGGTTGACCAGATGAATATCCGCATCGAATCTCCCAGCGCTCCATTCCCATCGAAAGGCTTATTTGCAGGTGCCGATAAATATCCTTCGACCTTTTTTCCTACGCCAGTATATCTTGATACGCCAATTTTCGCCGAAACATGAAACTACTCGACTATGGATTTGAATAAATTCCGGTAGGAGACGGCATTAAATTGAAATAAAACGGGTCGGAAAGGGGAATAAATTTGGAATAAATAAAAATTTAGATCCATTCGTGTGCGGGTTTTCGTAGAGTGAGGAAGGGAACGAGACAGAATCCAAGATATATCCGGACGACCTCTTTTTCATTTTCGCTCTGATCCCAGTTCTCTCCTACTCGTCGAGGCTTGAATTGTGTTTATATCAGCTTTTCGGATAAAATTCCTGTATGGAATATTCGCGCGATTTGGTAAAGGGAGTTTCTGTATTATCTATCTATGCCGTCTACTGTGCTCGCAATCGTTTTAGGATTTTCCTGGTCTATAGATAGTTCGCTGTTCCGATCCCGCAGGCGTTTGGATGATTGATGCCTATCCTGCGGGATGGAGAATGATGTGGGATTGCTTCTTCATCTGTCACATTCACCAACAGCGTAGGATGGGTTTAATGCATCTTTTTGGCATCGGTATTTGCGGCAGTTCATGAAAATCGTCATGACTAAGAGGTTTCTTCATTTATTTCGATTTAGAGTGAGCTATCAAATGAAAAATACACATCAGAAGAAAGCAAAGTCTTTACAGGTGCAAATAGAAAAACCTTGATTGATAAGGAAGGCACAGAAAAGCGATGTCAAATACTTGGATGGTACAGATCTGGTTGCATTGTGAGAGCTGGTACAAATCAAAACGAACCAAAAAACTTGACTCATCCCTATCCACTCATACCTATATTATAATAAGAAAAGTTACATATTGAGGATGCCACCATAAGACGACATGAAAGTCTACACGTCAACTCAAACAAAACTGCTAAAAGTCATTCCATTTGTCCATAATCTCAACGTATCCTTTGTTAATCCTTCTAACCACTAGTACCTCACATTTTCATCTCGAACTTCCAAAGCTCTCGCTTTAATTCCGAATGGAAAACCAGCGAAAGAATTGGGAAAAGTGTTAAGCCGATTCGAATAACCGATCGTACGGAGATTAGCCCCTGCGGATCTCCGGTTTAATATTCCGTATTCCTGATTTACTTCGCGATCTCTCCATAAGAACTTTATGATTGGTTCTTACCTTGCAGAAGACGCCAGCTGACGCTTTTCGCTCGACGCCATTATGAGGGGACATGTTATAACGTATGCGTCTGGAGAAGAAGATTCTCGATGGCGTCTCCTTATTCCAATTATTGAATACTGACGTTTTATCTCCTTTATGGTGCAAAGTTTTCGAATAAAGGGATGGAGTGTATATTGCCGAGTTTCGAACTTGGAAGGATAGAGGGAATGCCGATATACGACTTCTGGTTTGTCATAATTACCTGAAGATGTTTTTCGGATTTACGGTTTTTCTTGTTTCGAGAATTGATGTTGTACTTCAGAATGTTTTTAGTTGGAAGATTAGGAAAGTGTGAATTAGTCTTTGGAATTACTTTGAACATTTCGAAACATTTGAAACTATCTAGAATCGTTATTTGTGTTAGACAATTTTTTGGAGGAATTGAGTTAAACAAGGGCGGATATAGCTTTTTTTCATGGGGGGTAATTACACCCATTACCCCCCCCCCTGTAAATCCGCCCTTGGAGTTAAATATTATGCTTAATAATATACAATGAAATAATATCGTGTGCTTTAAAGCTTCCTAAAGCAGAAAAAAGAAAAATAAGAAGAAAATTAGAAGAAAAACATATCACAGGTAGAAATGAATACTGCACAGATCCGCATTAGAAATTTTTGCAAGTCTGTCTTGGTAATCTGATATCTTATTATATTTGTCTATATATCGCCAAAGAAAAATTGTTTATTTGATATTCAAGTGACCTTATTTGAACAGGTTTCCTAAAGACCCAACACGTCGTATTTTTTGGGTGAAATTTGTGAACAGAAAAAACTGACAACTTAATTCAACCCTGAACTTTCCGCCATATTGGTACCCGACTTAGCTTCTACCAGTGGTACTATTTTTCCTTACTCAACTGTATGTCATAGCGTCTCTTCTCTATTATACAGGGTCTCTATAAATGATTATAACAGCGTTGTTGGTGTTGGACTATTATAAATATTCATATTCCGATGTAAACTTTATTTTAAACGAACGATACTATGAGTGAGGGCTGGTAATTCCGAAAGAAATTGAATAATGTGGCTGGAATTATAAATTTGTAGAGAATTTGAAGGAAAAGATAAGATTAAAAATTAAAAATAGCAACCTACGATGTTAAAATCATTTAAGACCCCGTATCTCGATGCGTCGAACGAATCTCACTTCAATTCGAAGTTCCTTTTATTTTTTATTTTCTTTGTATATTTGACAATTATCAAATTTTCGCTGAACCAGCGTTTCAATATTTTAAATGCGAGCTAGCGAGAAATGAAAAATCCAAATGAATTCTTCGACATAATTTGATATAACGAAAGAAACTTTATAAAAGGAGCTTTTTACGAGACTGAATTACATACTGCATGACAATTTCCTTCAATGTAACATTGTCTTCTTAATAAAATTTATGAGTGTAACACAACAGTAAAACCTCTTGAGCCAAACAGATACGAAGGGTTTTCCAAGCTTCCCTTACCACATCAATGCTAGGCAATTTTTTCCCAAACTATTCGAAAGTTTTCTAGTGAGTGTAGTAGACTTTTGTTCCCCGACATTCGTCTAAATCAGCATCGCAAAATATTTAGACTGCGAGGGGTTCAGATCAAAAACCTGCGGTTTGAACTTTCAGAGTGGTCCCGCAATCAAAACCGAAAGGAACTTTTCGGCTAGGCGAAAGTTAGAATGAAAAGGCTCGTTAAAGTAAAAGAGAGATTATTCGAAATGCGGTTTTCTGCAAGCTGGAATTCGGGAAAATAAAGCGGTCTCCTTTCATTTCACTTGAGATATTTGGTGCATGAACGGAGTGAAATGTTGTGATATTTTCTGGAATAGTAATAATATATCACCGATAATTTTGAATCAGTTGACACTGCTTCTTGGCGTATAGTCCTGAAATTGTATCAGAATACCCAGTAGGACAATCTCTTTGTTAAACCATAGCCTTCTGAGTTCTCCCTAGCGACATCTTGGAAATTTTCTGTGAAGTGTTCAATTTTCACTTAGAGAATTCTGAGAAAATACGGGCAAGACATGTGGGAAGATCCGAGATGTCAATAGATTCATCAGTTTCGATGCAAATAGAGGAATTTTCCATGAGAAGTAATGTTCCTTTGATGGGAAAATGGACTAATAAAAGGTGTTATTTTGAATAGCCCACTATTTCGGTAGATGTCACGTGTGAAGCTGTCATTTTTTGACATTTGACAAGTAAAAACTACGCCATTAATGAAAATGGAACGATACAAGCTTCAAGACGTATTGGAATTATTAAAATTCACTCTAAAAATGGTAAAAATTTGGCAGAGACGGTTCGTAAAACTCGAACATTTTTGAGTCATCGTGAAGCACCTTGTCAGACCGCAATAAAGCAATTGGTGGAAAAATTCGAGCTGTTGGGGCAAGTAAGTGATGTGAAGAATAAAGCCTCTCTATCCTAAACGTGTGACTGTTTGGTGCGGTTTATGGTCCGGCGGAGTCATTGGACCTTTTTGCGCTATCGAGAGATGATTAATAATTTTTTCCGCCGACCTCGAAATAAAAGGTGATTTTAATGTGTACGGAATTGATCATTAATTACCCATTTTAATGCTCAATTTTTTTTCTATTTTATTGTGCAATCCTCATGGTAACTATTCACGAATTATTCAGAAGCACTACGAGAAATGTCAAAACTATACTGGAACATAGAAACATAGAAATTTCATTATGTCAAATGTACCTATGTCTTGTGCGGAATGTGAATGTATTTCAATCAAGAATTCATACACAAATCATATTGAGATCGTCGGAAAAATCTTGTGATCAACTTGGTTATTAATTGAGCGACTAATGATCTCAAACTATTAACGCGTTCGCTCCGCTCACGCATTGAAATATCTTGACCATTAGTCGCTGTCTTTAATAACCTAGTTGATTAAATAACTATTCATGGCCGAAATTGGATAGTATTGATCTGGACAACGTTTACTTTCAACAAGACGTCGCTACGTGCCACAAAAGCAACGCTTTTGTTCTGCTTCATCATCCGCGCATCATCTATCGAAAATCCCTGAAATTAGTCAGTTTCAGCAATCTCAACTTTTAACTTCGGTCTTCGACATGAAGTAGCTTCTTCGTAACTATCGATTGGCTGACGCTTGGTATACTCGTTTTCGATAAGAACGACTATATTTCGTAGAAAACAGGCCCTTCATCAATCTTTATCTACTCCTAATACGAAAGCGAATTGAAAAAGTTTCGGCAAGACGCTCAGAACGCCCGGACTAATGAAAGAGCTTCGGTTGGAAACGAACCAGGGCAATTTTTCGGGAAATAATGCCGGACACTTTTATCAGACATGTTATCCGGGAGGAAATGGAGAATAAAGATACTATAAAGATGCTTTCGATTGTGAATTAAGTCTGGCTAAGTGTAGTTCTCTGAAAAAGTTTAAGCTGAAGGGTTTTCCAATAATAGGTGTTATTTTAATATTCAAAGAAAAATGCAATTTTTCAATATAAATGATTGGATGTTTATTTCGTTATAAAGAAGAAGCTATGCCGTTAATAGTGAAAAATCACATCAGGCAAATGACCACCACGACCACGCTAACAAGTCCATATTCTTTTAATGAAATTTTCCATAACCAAATAGCAAAGTGGCTCCCCTATGTCCTCGATAGCCTCACATCTTCGAGGTCTTGGATCGACGCTGGGCTATTGGCGTAGACCTTCTCTTTCACGTGGCCCCAAAGGAAGAAGTCGAAAAGTGTTAAATCACAAGATCTCGTTGGCCAATTGTGATCACCTTTTCGGGAGATAACACGGTTCGAAAACTTTTCTACTGTTGCTACTGTTGCTCCAGCCTCATTTTCGAAAAAGTTAGGTTCAATGACACCGCCCGACCATAAACCGCACCAAACAGTCACACGTTGAGGATAGAGAGGCTTTTCAACAATAACGCTCCAGATGCGACAATTTTGCTTGTTGACGAAGCCACCGAGGTGGAAATGGGCCTCATCACTCAAGATAATTATTCGATTGAATTCCGGATCATTTTCATGCATTACTACGAGCCAATCATCAAAGACACGACATTGTTGATGATCGGCTGGCTTGAGTTCTTGTGTTTACTGAACTTCATAAGCCTTTAGACCCAAATCTTTATGCAAAATACGGTGTAATGACGTTTGTAGAATGTAGAATTTCAAAAAACGACGAGAAATGGACAAACCTGGGTTTTCTGCCACACTTTCGGCTACAGCAGCAATTTTCTCGGCTGTTCTTGAGCGACGTGCTCGGGTTTTATTCTTCTCATTACTAACTTGTCCCAACAGCTCGAATTTTTCCACCAATTTCTTTATTGTGGTCCAACAAGGTGCTTCACGACTAACCAAAAATGTTTGAGTTTTACGAACCGTCTCTGCCAAATTTTTAACGTTTTTATAGTGAATTTCAATAATTTCAATGCGTTCTTGAAGCGTGTATCGTTCCATTTTTATTAGTGGCGTAGTTTCTACGTGACATCTACCGAAATAGCCGGCTATTCAGAATAACACCTCTTATTGGAAAATCTTTCACGTGTGAATACGTTCTTAGGGTTCACTTGCTTATGCTAAAAAAATTACACTTTTGTAGAAATTCTGTTGAGGTATCCTGTGGGACCAAAGTACATGTTTTCTTTTTTTCCTGGTAAGAGGTTGCGATTCAGTTGAGAGAACTGAGGATCACTAAGTAACTCTATTACCATTTTTTGTACTCTTGGTACATATAAATTTTCACACGAAGGAAGACTTTTGAGAACTAAAAAATCTTGTTTCATGTACGGACTTCAGGCAAGAGGGCTAGCCTTATGTATGAGAATTGTGGCATGCTCATAAAAAAAGATTTCTCATCTCACAGGAAAAGTCTCTTCTAGTCTTTGAAAACTTAGTTATGAGGAATCTCATGTGAACTCAGTAGTCTCAGTGATATTTGTTCAAAACTTTTGTTTGTTCATAAGGTTTGAACTGCTTCATTTGTCACGCAGTGTCTTTTCAGCATCCTACAGTTAACCCACATTTCGTTCACCTCATTCTTCTTACACATCATTTCTACTTCACATGTTTGTATTTAATAAATACTGTTTGCATGTTCCATAAAGATGTCGTTGAATCCCAACGATGGCTTAGATTCTTTGAGTTAATGTTTTCCATTTTAGTACAGATGCATACAATAACATAACGTGATCAGACTGTGTAATACAATATTCCAGCCCACTCTTCCTTCACCCTGTACATAAAGGTCACCCTTGTAATCTCCGCCGAAAGACTACATCAGCTCAAATTCAAATAATAAATCTCAAGCCTCCGAGCGAGCGAATGAAGCACGACTAATTCCTCATGCTAACCCTCAATGTCCACATGGAAAACTCGTCCCAAATTACACTCATTATGCCGAAAAACGGAATCATCAGGACCATGGGCGGCTGATATTTGAGAAGCGCCCCCTTTTTTCCTACCCCCGAAGAAGATAATCCGGTAATATATTGCCGGGCGCCCGGAAGATTTACCGTTGCCTCTCATGAAATTTCATCATCACCGCATTTTTTTCTCGTAATTATCCCTGATGAATCGTTGCTACTGCAACCCTTTTTTAAATTAAATTTTTAATAGAGGTTCAACCTACCTGACGAGCGATACGTTCCTTGAAATATTCACTTTCGGCGCGGCTACATTTTTATTTTTTTTTTGAGGGGCACTTGAATGCGAAACAGGAAATGGGTTCCCTGCGTCGAAAAAAATTGCGAACGAGGGTGGAAAACAGGACGGTGAGAAGCTGTGGCATAGTTCACGTTTGAAGTTTTGGTCTGTATTTGCGAGTTTTTAGGTTTGAGGTTTTTTATTTCGATACCCTGCGGATTTTAGACGCAACATATTGACGACAAGCATTTAGGGAATATATGGAATGAGATATCGAACAATTTTTCATGATGAAATGAAGAATTTTGTTAGAAAAGTTAGAGGAAGTTATATAGGTAGATATACATATCTGCTTCGGAATCACTAGCTTCATTCAATATTGAAATATGATGTCCAAAATTTCTGAATTTTCATCCGTTTTAGGCAACACCCAGATAGTAGTGACCCGGCAGAAACACTATGAAAAGGTGTGCTTTATTCTTGTTGTACTAGAGTGCCATTTTGCCTCCTTACTTCTCGTGATTTTTTTTGCAGATGTATGTCTCTATGAGACATGAAAGTTCTGGTCCTTGAGAATGAGTTGATGGCTCGTTCAGCTCGAGATTGTCAGTCTTCCTTGATTCCTGAGTGTCGTAGAATCTAAATCATGGAGACTCTCTGTTGCGAATTATCTGTTCGTTCAGTTTTTCCAGGCATTCCTACGCGAACTCAAGGTCTATTGTGCCCAGTTCTAGAGATCTGTAGCAATCCAATATCTGTGAAGGCTTCAACGAGAATAGTTCTTCACTCTCACAAGTTTCTTCCCCAAGGCATTCTCTCCTTAGGCTCGCAATGGCAATCATTCCATGACTAGGTGAATGGTGGTTTCATCCTCTTCCCCACAGAACCTACACTCGTCAGTATCCGATAATCCTATCCTTAACAGGTGCTTCTTGAGGCGACAGTGTCCTGTAAGAAAGCCATTGAGGAGGTGTAATTGTTTATTACCAATATCCGAATGGATCTTGTTGTTTCAAAGTTCCGAACGAACTTAGTGGAATTATCTGTTCCTGGGAGATTCCGCCAGAGTTTTTCCTTCTCGGTTTCCACGTTCTCCCGAAACTCCTTCTTATAGGTACATATACCTATACCACAAAAGGGTTCTGGGCAATGATTAACATTCATGCGCCCTCTTTGGCAAGTGTATTGGCCTCTTCGTTTCCTTTGATTCCCGAATGGCCGGAAACCTAGATTAAAGAGACCTTATTTTTCTTGCCTACCTCATTGATTTCGTTTTAGCACTCCCAGATCATCTTTGAGTCGATGATGTAGGAGCTCAGTGTTTTAATAGCAACTTGCCTATCTGAGTGTATGGCTATATCGCCCTTCTGATAGTTTCTTTCTAGATTGATATCTAGACATCTTTCAATAGCTAAGATTTCTGCTTGAAAGACGCTCATACAGGAGACTAGCGACAGTGCACACTTGGTACTTGGCCCGTATATCCCAGCGCCAGCTTCTGTAGAGGTTTTGGAACCATCTGTATAACTACTATTTCACGGTATTTTCTTTGAGGTTATAGTGAGTGTATTCCCGTTTCCATTCTTCTCTTTTACTTAGCAATGTCCTGAAGTTTTTCTCAGTGCTCACTTTCTTTATCATTACATCACTAGGAAGGTTCATATATGAGATGTAGTTGTTCAGAGAGAACCAAACTCTCTGATTCTTCATTCTTCAGTTATCCATGGACCTATAATACTAACTGGACGTCGAACTTCCTAACTGTCACGTAGAAAAAAGTGAGGCAAATCGCCGCCATTTGCAGTTTGGAGTAAACATAGACGTTCCTTTGAAAGAAATGATGAAAAACGAACTCTGTATATTAGTGTTCTGTGAACACTGACATTTCGGTCTATATCAAATAATAATTTTTTTCGATTCGTGTGATTAGTTATCAAAATAATGTACCATTATGATGATTATACACAATAGATTCCTCAAAAACGGTATAACCTCGCTAATTCTAATATTTCAGTTCGTTGAAAAATTGACAACTCTCAAATTAGTCAATTTCACTCCAAACTGCAAATGGCCGCCGTTTGCCTCAAAATTTTTGACATGTTCGCTATCTAGTTAGTATTATAAATCTATGCAGTTATCTGTACCTCCCTTAGATATTCTGCGGATAGACTTATGGGCTAACCTATCAATCACTAGATGAAGAGGTGTGAGATCTAGTGATTGATAGGGTAGCCCATGAGGCTAATAAAGAATCAGAGAGTCTGGTCCTCTCTGAACAACTACATCTCATCTGCGAACCTCCGTAGTGATGTAATGATCAAGAAAGTAACTTCAGGACATTGCTAAGTAAAATAAAGGAATAAGAACGGGAATACACCGACTATAACCTCAAAGAAACTACCGTAAAACCCATAACCACAAGCACACGCCACTACATCAACCTAAATCACAACAAAATACGACCAAGTAATGTTTCCCAGATCGGCTCTTTGCCCGTCCTAATTACGGCATTGCCTCAATTTCCTCATAATCCTCCAGGCCCGAATTTTCTTCGAACCGATTCGGCAACGCGAACTTTTTCACATTTTAATCCTCGACCGCCATTATTCCACAACAAACCATTCGTGCAGTGCCCGGGGTCCCACTCATGCCCATGTAATTAATAATGATTCAGTGTTATTGTCCCCCTTGGAACGATTTGAATGTGAACTGCGGCGGCAAATTGCGGCAATCGCTTTTTAAATAGCAAGCCTTCTTCCTTTAATGGAGATTTCCAAAGTCCTCTCGGAAATTTTTATGGACTTGTTGGGCCGCTCTCCTGAGGTCGAAGGGATTTGTTGGGGACCCTAGGAAGTGGCCTGTTTCTATGTTGATTATGTCGGTTTGGAGATGTAAATACTTGAAATTCTCAATCAATCTGGGAGTACAAACTTGCAATTAGTTTTTCCATAGGATGATTATAGGCGTTTTTCGGATACTTACTCGGGTTAATGCTGGATTCACAATGGACGTAACCATAAAACTCCCGAACGTAACGAAAAAAAACGCAAAGTTGAACCAATGCAAATCATATGGAACTGTTCACAATAGGCTCTGTAATTTTTACGTTTACGTTGAGCTTATGGTAGTCCGTAATTCTATACGTTAATTATGGAAATTTGTTCACATTCTGTGATTTGTAGGTCTAACTCACCAACGTCGTTTTTTTCTTCTTTTAGAATTTTTCTCTTCAATTTCTTTTTTTTTCAAACATCGTCTCAATAAAAACAGACTTAATACTTCATACATTTTTAATTAATGACAACACTTCACGTTAATTAATTATCAAAAAATTCATAGAACATTTATTATAAAGGTACAGAAACATCTTCTCACTCTACAAAAACGTCTATAATTTGCTGCTGCGCCCAAAGTCCATTCTGAACACATTTACGTTTACGGACAAAGTACGTTTACGTGTTCGTTATGGTTGCGTCCATTGTGAATCAGCACTTACTCGATCCCTAACCTTTGCGTTGAATAACCTTACCCGAACATCCAACCCGTATACGAAAAATACAGTTCAATTTTGTATTTTTTTCTTAGTAATTTCATATATTCTTTTCTTCAAAATTATGGAACGAGAAGAGAATTCAGCTCATTGTGAAATGTTTGGTCAATAAGCCGAGAAAATGATGTGAAACAACTTCTTCATAACTTTATATGCAGATCTTTCTGCGTTAAAGCTAAAGCCTTCTTCACTTCTTAAACATATACTCAAAGATAACATTGAACACGCGAGGACACACCAGAAATTATAAGAAATATTTTACAAAAGCCAATAAATACAAGCAAAGCTAGAGATGATCCGAAAATAAACCGGGACTGAAAAAATAAATCCATAAAATAATTGGTTATGTTATTGATACGACTGTCACTTGAAATCCTAAACCTGATGGTGTTCGTAAACTCAGAACCCGGGTCCGTGATCCGAGTAGATCTGTCACGTGAACCAATGGATCTATGTAGTTAGTAATCCTGAGTAAGTTTCCGAAAACGCCGTATCATTTTGGATTATTGACTTTTGGTGGAAAATAAAAAAAAGGGTTCTGAGTGATATAGCAGCCAGAATGATATTAATATAATAAGTTCATAGTAGCTGATTTTTATTCACTGGAACCCAAAAAATCGGAAAAATTTGACCTTCCCAGAAAAAATCAGATAATCTGATCTGTTGCCTATCTATTCGAAAAGGATCAATCTACAGAAAAATTCAGATTTCTTACATCAATACTTTTCTCGCTGTTACAGAACTCCAAAGTTTTCATATTTTTCCCGATTTTTCAACAAATATTCGATTATTTTATGGAAACACTAATTGCATATTCGTTCTCTACGGCCTCGAATTAGTCGATTGAATGACTCGGGTGGGTTAAGCTGATAAAATTCGAAATTTTGAATCTAGCGATTAATGAACTATTAATCGAATATGTCATAAGATGTCCAATATTTTCGTCACGGGCATGACTTACCGTTTAACCTTGTATATTCAGATTCTTCTGTGAGTTAATTGCTTCTTACCTGAAATAAAGAAAATTCAATCAAGAAAAGTGTTCAACATTTATGAAATTATTTTTACATAATTTATTACTAAATTTATACAGTATTTATAGCTTTTCACAATTAACCTAGCCATTGACGACCCCAGTTCTAATAAAAATAAGACTAAAAACGTCGCATCTCTGGCAGGTTCTCACTATAACCCTTTTTGATGAGTTAACCAGTCAGACCCGAGCATCTCGAAGCGTGGTTCTCGCAACACAAACATCCACGAATGAAAAATAATGTCATCTGAAGGGTTTCCCAATAAGAGGTGTTATTTTGAAAAGCTCGCTATTTCGGTAGATGTCACGTTTGAAGCTGTCATTTTTTTCACATTTGACAAGAAGAAACTACGCCATTAATGATAATGGAACGATACACGCTTCAAGAACGCGTTGAAATTATTAAAATTCACAATAAAAATGGTGACAATTTGGCAGAGACGGCTCGCTACGGCTCTACGTGCACACAAGCAACGAAACTATTGATCTTTTGCAAGAAAAGTTTCCGGACCGTGTTATCTCTCGAAGGGGTGATCACAATTGGCCACCGAGATCTTGTGATTTAACACATTGCGACTTCTTCCTTTGGGACCACGTGATAGAGAAGGTCTACGCCAATAGCCCAGCGTCGATTCAAGACCTCAAAGATGGAATTCGTGAGGCTATCGAGGACATAGGGCAGCCACTTTGCGATTTGGTTATGGAAATTTTATTAAAAGTATATGATCCTGTAAGCGTGGTCGTGGTGGTCATTTGCCTCATGTTCTTTTCCAAAATTAACGGCATATACTCTTCTTTACAATGGAATAATCAGCCAATCATTCATGTTGAAAAATGGCATTTTTCTTCGAAATCAAAATAACACCTCTTATTGGAAAACCCTTCATTACAATATCATCGGAAACAGAATCACCAGTTTCCCTATAGTCCGGTGAAATTAGGTCGAAAAACAAGAGCAAAGTTACATAAATTACCAACAAGCTGAAATTTTGTACACTTGTTCAAAACACAATTACAAACAACATATCAAAACTCCCCATCATTACGACGAAGAAGAATACGACGACGACCACGAAAAAGAAAACGACGACGAAGATTAGCAAGAAGTAATTGAAGATTACGAGTAGAACTAATACATTTTTCTACTGTTTTTTAATTTCCATCGCTTTTATCAATTCCAACTTCCATTTTCATCACTTTCATCAATTTCAAATTGTGGAATAGGCCTACAGGGGAAACCACGTTAAAAAAACGCGCTAAGTACACTACCCCAGAGGTGGCGTGGAAACGTGTGCATAAAATGACGCTTACAACTTTTTGAATCGTTTTATCTCAGAAGCGGTAGCTTTTAGGAAAAAATTATTGATACCTTTTTTATAGATATTTTCATGATCTACAATTTTTGTCTGAGGTAATTTTACGATAAAACTTACCGTTTTGAAGAAAATCGTGAAAACCCCATTTTTTTGACCTTTGACCTTGAATAATTTTTTTCCTCAAGTCGTAATGATGGGGAGTTTTGATATGTTGTTTGCAATTGTGTTTTGAACAAGTGAACAAAATTTCAGCTTGTTGGTAATTTATGTAACATTGACCGGACTACTAGGAATAAACCATTCAAGCAACCCATTCGAACCAATCAACGGGGACGTTACATCATCATAGAACTATTGCCATTGCCATTGTAACCGTTCGAACAATATGTACGCAGTTTGTACCTCATTTATTTCGCGTATTGATTTTTATACTTGGATAACAAAACAATCCTACATATCCGACGTATACTGTTCGGGTTCGGTGTGAACGCAATAGATAGACGGGGGGAACAATGCGGGCCAGAAATTTCATTATGAATTATTCGGGAAGGACAGAATCGACAATGCCGAATCAATAGAAATTAAATTGGGACATAATTTGTTGGTGCGCTTCGTAACATTCCAAAACGGCTCAATTCATGGCGGGATAGCTAGCATATTGTTGTCCGGTTAATGAGAATCATTTTTTTTATCGCTTATGATGAGTTTTGTGATGTTCGGCAAAGTTTTGCATGGAAAACTGTCAGGAATATTCATTTACTTTTTGTTTTTCGGGGCGAAATGACAGAAACTAATACTGAATATCGAAAATCGCTTTAATATCTCCCAAAATATTCCCCATAAAAATCTATACACTTCTGCATTCGTTTGAATCATACCTTTCAAATCAAGTCTAGATATCTTTCAGTAGAAGAAAAAAACGGTCTTCTTCTGCGAACCTCCTAGTGACGTAATGATCGAGAAAGTAAGCACTGAGGAAAACTTCAGGACATCACTGAGTGAAAGAGAGGAATGGGAACGGGAATATACCGATTCGAAGAAAATACCGTAAAATGGTATACAGATGGTTCCAAAACCTCTACAGGATCTGGCGCTGGGATATACGGGCCAAGTACAAAGTGTGCACTTTCGCTAGGCTCCTGTATAAGCGTCTTTCAAGCGGAAATCTTAGTTATTTGGAAGATATCTAGATATAAATCTAGAAAAAAAATTATCAGAAGTGCGATATAGCCATACACTCAGATAGTCAAGCTGCTATTAAATCCCTGAGCTCCTACAAGTCCGGTCTATTTAGACCAAAAAATGAGAGTGAAGTTACATAAAGTCCCAACAAGCTGAATTTCTGTGAAGTTGTTCAAAACATAATTATAAACAATGTCTAAAAGTTCCTCATCATTCCCCTGTGAGGGAAAAATTTTATTCGAGGTCAATGTCAAAAAAATGATTTTTTCGCGATTTTCAGCAAAACGGTAAGTTTCTTCATAAAAGTACCTCAGACAAAATTGTAGATCATAAAATTATCTATAAAAAATGTATCAATACTTTTTTTCTTACGAGCCTTCGTTTCTGAGATATAACGATTCAAAAAGTTATTTAGACTTCGAATGTCTAAATAGACCGACTATACGTCATCTACTTAAAAATGATCTGGGAGTGCCAGAACAAACTCAATGAGGAAGGCATGAAATCTATGGTCTTTTTAACCTGGGTTCCCGGCCATTCGGGAATCAAAGGAACGAAGAGGCCAATACTATTGCCAAAGAGGGCGCACGAATGTCACTCATTGGCCCAGAACCCTTTTTGTGGTAAAGGGAAATGTACCTATTAAAAGAGTTTTGGAGAAGAGAGAAAACCGAGAGGGCAAAACTCTGTCGGAATCAACCGGGATGGATCATTCTACTAAGTTCCTTCGGAACTTGAAACAGCAAGATACAAAAAATATTTGGATCTTAGTGAGAAACAATTAAACCTCCTGACTGGCTTCCTCACAGGACACGGACGCCTCAGGAGGCACCCGTTGAGGACGGGATTGTCGGACACTGACGAGTGTAGGTTCTGTGGAGGAGGAGCTAGTCACGGAATGCTTAAGCATTGCTAGACTAAGGAGATAATGCCTTGGGCGAGAAACTTGTAAGAGTGAGAAACTAGCCTCGTTGAAGGCTTCAGAGATATTGAATTTCATCAGATCTCTGGAACTGAAAGGCGAGCTGGTCCGAACAGCTCTGTAAGGGGGCACAATAGACCTTGAGGTCGCAGCGAACTGTAACACCTTTTTAAACAAAACTAACTAAAAGGTCAGACGCATTATAAGTTACGCATACAATATAATACATATTGAAATCTTCCAGTTCTGCATTTGGACATCACGTCTGTAGAATTTTATCTGGACTCGAATATTTCGTTCGACTTAAATGTAAACAAATATTCGGTCTAGATCTATATTTAGAAATCTCCCTGAATTCCACAGGGAAATATGTGTTAAACTCTGCCTAGCAACAGCCCCAAGTTCAAGTGGTACTTGAAAGGGTCTGTTCGACCTATACGTAACAGGTCAGGCAGTGCATTGGTAGAATTCGAACCGTGAACACATTCTCAAACAGAGAATAATATTTCAAATCAGTGCATTCAAAGGTTAAGGTATCACTAACTCAAAGCTGTGAGTTCTAGTGATCATTCAGTAGGTGTTAATTAAATAGCTTTTAGGTGGAAAGTGTTTAATTTCAATACCTCAAAATCATTATATTTTGTATACAGCAGAATATAAGTGTACTTTCGTGGTCCTACAACTTAGGACAATTGCTTATCTTCTATTTAAAGGGTCCCTAGAGACGAATCGAAATAGTCAAGATAACTTTCATAATCCTCGAGCTAGGATATTTTTCATGGTCCTTCGAGCCGGATAGTCGATATTTTTCAACGTCAATTTAATGACTTCTACCAATGCAGTGAAACCATGTCCTTAGTTGACTTAATGATAATCCAAACTTACAAACGCCTAAAATCATAGCCTAATCAACGATAGAAATCCCGCATAATTAGAGTTCGACAGGTTCAACCAGTCGTAAACATCACAAAGGCATTTCCGAGGTATGAACCCGTAACATTCCGACCTATTCAAACCTTCGAAGCCCAGCGCGTCAGGGCCGGGTCGCGAAACCGTCGATGTTCGAATTTAAATGACGGCAACTGTTAACTAGTTTCAATCAGCAAACAAAATAATTCATTGAGATGACTGATTAGGCTAAAATCAAAACCGTGTTTCGGATCGCAACTCGGATATCGGGCCACTTTCGACAAAATAGAAGCGCGGGTTGCCGTCCGTACAATGCATAACGTGAATTTTAGACATGGGCCGGACCGAGGGGGGAAAAGTGCTTAATTAACTTCGTTAGGTCGCGGGGTCGACTTTGTTGGATATTTGACGGTCCGTTGAAAATTCGAATGGGCGAGTTAACTGACAGAAACAACTGGATAGCTAGCTGGATAATTCGATGACGAGGATTTGGTATTTACTTCATTACCTGCATGATGAACGAGGTGGGGAGGGTTTGGGGTAATCGAATATTCGATATTAACTTCATGTACGTAGTGAGATATTGCGAACTGGATATATTAATTAAAATTTCCGCTTAAAATTAATTTATAGAAGCAATAGTCCGTTCACGAAAGTTTGAGCCGTCGGTTGGCCATTGAAATTTCATATTCTACTGCGTATATTAAAATTTCAGGTTATGTTATTTATTTCTTTCAGATTGATACGCAATATTGTCAATATTGCATAGAATTCTCCGATAACTCACAAGCTCGTCGGACGAGGCCGGTACATTCGGCAGCGTTGACTTCATTTTACTTTCGTGAACGGACTATACGTGTCTTGCAGATTGTGGTATTTGATTCTATATAGGTCTTTAAGTGAGGGAGTTGTGAGTCAAAAAAAAGGTGCTCTCTGATCAGGTATATCTCATCAGAAAACTTATTAATATTATGCTAATAAAAAACAGCATCCAGAAGAGCTTCAACTCGATGTCGGAAAGCTCTTACTGACCCAGAACACTTCTGTGGTATAGGCGAATACACCTGTTATAAAGAGTTTTTGGAGAAGGAAGAGGTCTGGAGGAATCTTACAGAAATGGATAATTCCAAAGGTTCTTGCATAACTTTAGAACTGCAAGCTCCTTAAAGTATTTTGAACTGACTAACAATAGTTTTAGCCTTCCCAAAGGCTTTTAACAGGACATTGTCGCCTTGGAAAGCATATGATGAGAACAGGATCAACAGAAACTGACTCAACAACGAACTGACAAAGAATATTTTGTCTCTGTCCTTCATTATTTTCATCTCTGAGCAATCAAAATGGAGAACAATACAAATAATTGTAAATTGTTAATAAATCACCATCAAAAGGACAGTATCAATCCTAAATTCATTCACAACATCTATCATTCATTTTCAGCATCCACAAAATCCTCATTTTCGTGTGCTTCTAATCTCTGGCCGTCGAACGATGCCCGCAGACCAGCTAATTCTTCGTGATATAAAGGGCATTAAGGGCCGAATCAATAAATAATCGACAATTTATATAACCCCGCCAAATCCTATACCTGTGTCGTTTCGAGCAGAAAGTTTTAATTCAGCGTTCGGACGCCGCGGTCTATCCGTCCGGCCGACCGTCAGCTCGACCCTGCGGGCCATTGTGGCAAAAATTAATCATTCAGGTTCATTTTTCACGCGCCACGAGCAAATTGATTATTTTGTTGGTGTTATAGATTTTTGTGGCATTATGGCTGTAATTGATTACCCGCCAGGACGGTTTGGCTGGGAAATTGTATCTCGTTGAACGATTTGGATAAAATGGACAGTTCCATCCAATTGTTGAAAAATTTTTTTATGTATCGGGTGTCCCGAATTCGTTGTCTAGTGAGGGGATCTCAGAAACCCTTGGAGCTAGAAGGAAATGAATGGCCCATTTTCGGGCTCGATTTTTGAGATATTTAATTTGGTGAAAACCGTAACCTTGTAAGTTCAACCGTTTTCGAGATATTAGCGAAAATTGGGAAATGGCGTGAAATGAAAAGTTCTCATAACTTCTTCATTACTGGCGCTATGAACATGAAACGAAAACATTATACAGGCACTTTTTTTCGTAGAATTCTTTGATGTGATCAAATTTTTTTTATTGCGTTTTTTTAATACAAACTTGTGTTTTTTTAAATGTGAACCATAAGCATTTGAATAGCAGATTGAACCGTCTTTTTTTTCCCTTTTCAAAAATATATAACTTAATATATAAATATCTTATTAAACTGTAAAAAACATCAAAAGTTTTATTTTCACACGAAAAATCAAATGGTTGTCTAAATATGATAATCTGTGAACATCAAATGATTAATAGATAAGAACAGATAACAAATTTTCATAAATATTGTGCGAAGTGAAGTCCATTTTGGTCAATGCAAAGCTCCCACCTCACAATATCAGAAAGAAGGTATGAGCTTTGCATTGACCAAAATGGACTTCACTTCGCACAATATTTATGAAAAATTGTTATCTGTTCTTATCTATTAATCATTTGATGTTCACATATTATCATATTTGGACAACCATTTGATTTTTCGTGTGAAAATAAAACTTTTGATGTTTTTTACAGTTTAATAAGAAATTTATATATTAAGTTATATTTTTGAAAAGGGAAAAAAAAAAAGACGGTTCAATCTGTATTCAAATGCTTATGGTTCACATTTAAAAAAACACAAGTTTGTATTATAACTTCGAAAAAAAACGCAATAAAAAAAATTTGATCACATCAAAGAATTCTACGAAAAAAAGTGCCTATATAATGTTTTCGTTTCATGTTCATAGCGCCAGTAATGAAGAAGTTATGAGAACTTTTCATTTCCCAATTTTCGCTAATATCTCGAAAACGGTTGAACTTACAAGGTTACGGTTTTCACCAAATTAAATCTCTCAAAAATCGAGCCCGAAAATGTGCCAATCATTTCCTTCTAGCTCCAAGGGTTTCTGAGATCCCCTGACTAGACAACGAATTCGGGACACCCGATACAGGGTGTAACTAAATAAGTGTAAAATATTAAGGAGGTGATTCCTCATCGAAAAAAAGATAGGATCTTTCATATAAAAAAACTTCATTGGAGCATCCCTTGTTAAGATACAGCCCCTCAAAGGGAGTACATAAAATTTGTATAACAATTTTTGTCACAAGCACCTAAAAGTTACAATATTGAAATTAACCTGACGTTTCCTACTAGCAAAAAGATACTTATCCAGTTATTTATTTGGTTTACCCCATGGTTGTCAGGGTGGAAAACGCAACCCCTAAAGTTTATTTCCAATGTAACTTTTTGTCTTATTATTAGTTTACCATTTAAAAATTTATTTCTGATAGCCTGTTTCATTTTAAACAAAAAATGTATCTTGAGTTTTTTGCCCAAAATAAACCAGTTCGCAGTACTTTTACGAACAACTACTGACAGCGTTATACCAATTTAATTGTTAGTATCGCTAAAAGTGTCCTACTAGATAGATTAGTTTCGCTTTTATGACGATCTATCTCTGTAGTTGTTCGTAAAATAATTTTTTATTGCAAACTGGTTTACTTTGGGCAAAAAACTCAAGACACATTTTTTATTTAGAATGAAACAGGCTATCGGAAATAAATTTTTAAATGGTAACAAATAATAAGACAAAAAGTTACAATGGAAATAAATTGCTAGTAGGAAACGTTAGGTTAATTACAATATTGTAACTTTTTTGGAGCTTGTGAAAAAAATTGTGTATTCTGCTTAGTGATTTCTGGATACTGTAATTATTTCAAGTTCGGGATGGAATGAAGCGTTTAAATTATGGAGAAGACAATACATATGAAAATTTCCTTGGAGCTTATGAAATATTTGTTTTTTACCGTACCAATTTCTGGAAACCCAATGACATCGTGTATGGTGTTGACCCAACTGGCAACCTCTTTAGGAGCCTTGGCCGTTACCTATTGAATTGTTCTTTAGCCAACCAGATCTGAAATAGCCTGTATATCACATATACGATATATGATACGGTACAAATGATGTATGTACTGACAGCACGTCAGCAATCCCACCATAACCCGAAGCTCAGCTTGCGACAGCTTCAGAAGCTTTATGGAAGAGATAGGTAAAATCATCACGAATTTTCCGATTGGGTAACTCCAGGACAACGTTTCCAGAGGATAATTCTAATTTTCAACTCCTATTGCTGAGGCGCTGCCTTATATTGGTCTTTTCTAAGCCTGCAGTAAAGCTCAGGTTCAGCAGATGTTAAGCTCGATGCAGTTTCTGCAAGTTCATCGGCTTTTTATTCTTTTACATCACAATGCCCTGGCACTTCTATTGTAGAGTCACTTTATTGCCTCCTGTCAGTTGACGTGAGCCCATTTTATTATTTCATATCACTAAAGTTGAAGCAGCAAATGACCCACAACTCTTTCAAAAAAACAGATGCTCAGAATCTTTTGAATATATTGAAACATGTCTTAACCGGTCTCAGCTCATATTCACATCCTTAATATTCTAATAAAAAGTACTCTTTCCTCTCAACCTAGCCAAATATCCACCAACACATCGATAATTCACAATTATATTCAAATTTCATCTGTAACAGCATGCAATAGCACAATTAACCCCATTCTGTTGAACAGGTAGAAGCCGAAAACTATTAGCGTCGAAAAAACCTAATACCAATTCCTTTCCTTCTAATGCTATAATTTACGGTGACTAATTGCTGATTGTCAGCTCGAGTTATTTCTATCCGAAGTGTCTAATGTCGAACAAAGACAACAATAAAGGTATCAGTTACGACTAATTTCATCCATACACCTTGGGTAGATGTAAAACAAATGTTTGCTCATAATTTATTGGAAATGGGTAATTATTCACATTTTCAATTAGCGTTGGAAAGTAATCGATGTAGACGTTTTCGAGAAGTTCTCCCTTTAGTTGAAGACTTACCTTCGATGCGTCGTTTGAGTTTGAAGCAGTTACATGATATTCAGAGTTCGATATCTCCTTGGCAAATGTTGAATTTATAACTGTTTTGCTTCAAGCGTGCTAATTCACCGGCGAAACTCTTGAAACAAACTTTCTGATAATTTGAAGAGTGTAGCCAAGTGGATGAATGGATATATTCGTAATCAATGAGACAGAAAAAATCTCGAAAAATCCATTCAGACACAAGAATTTTTGACATGACAATTGTACTCCTTATATCAACCACTTTCTTTCTATTCAGATAAAATGGCCATTTTATGATTTAGCTTAGGCTAAGGAATTGTTCCCCCCTAAAAAGCTATAATTCAGCAGTTTGCAAAAGTTCCGTAGGATCTACAGAATGATTGTTACTGATGAATGTTAAGCTCTGTTAAATGAATCGATTGACGTTGAAAATTCGTCGATCCGAAGCAAAATGCATTACGCAGATGCTCTTGAATGCAACTCGAAAATGAAAAATGAAAAATCTATAAACTGAATTTATTCAGAAAATATGGCGGACATTGTATTTTTTGGTATGTTTTTATAGGTTTTCGAGGTAGCGGAATACGATAAAAATACTTTCGGAACGATATCTGCAAGCGTTTAGAATTTGGTCGTTCAAATGGCATTTTTTCCAAAACTCGATATTTCAAACTTCCATAATTTCCGTTTGAACAGCCGGAATCAAAAAATATTTGCATATTCTTTTTCAGTCTGTAGTCTCCTTCAATATAAGCACATAAAATTACCATCTAAAATTTTGAAATTTTGGACGAAAAATACCTAAGGGGTTGCCCCCCCTACTAAACGTTATATTTCAGCTTCTTGCGAAAATTCTGTAGAATATAAACAATAAAAGCAGAGAATAATACCAATTGATTAAAATCAACCAATATTAACCCATACTTCGGAACTAATCCCGTCAACGCACAACGAACATGCATGGTGGTAATATCAAACAGAGCATCCATAGATAGCTATTTCGCCCTATTTGGGGCTCATCAGTATGGAGGAGCTCAGTCTGAAAGGCATTCTGGGTCCCTTACTTGAAGAAATGTCGCCCAGCTCTGAGTATTATCAGAAACAAGACGCCATCTCTTGGGATCCTACGAACACCTACCTCCAATGCATGAACGTTGAACGAAGTTGCAAGATGTTTATCCGTTTTTCATCAAACTGGTGGCAGTCCAACTTTGTGGATTTCACCTTCAGTCGATGAAGTGGAAACGCTCGATTATTCGTCATAAACCAGACGTGGTGATAATAGTACGAAATGAAGATTATCGCATAATCGCAGGTATAATATAAACAATAAAAGAGAGAATAATACCAATTGATTAAAATCAACCAATATTAAACCCATACTTCGGAACTAATCCTGTCAACGCACAACGAACATGCATGGTGGTAATATCAAACAGAGCATCCATAGATAGCTATTTCGCCCTATTTGGGGCTCATCAGTATGGAGGAGCTCAGTCTGAAAGGCATTCTGGGTTCCCTTACTTGTAGAATTTACAGAAACGGTTATTACTGACAATTATTGAGCTCGGTCTAATGAATCGATTGACGTAGAAAGTATATCGATTCATAGAGATCTGCAATACGTAGGCGCTCTCGAACGCAACTCGAAAATGAAAAATGCAAAATCTATAAACTGAATTTATTCAAAAAATATGGCGGACATTATAATTTTTGGTATGTTTTTATAGGTTTTCGAGGTAGCGGAATTCGATATAAAATACTTTCGGAACGATATCTGCAAGCGTTTAGAATTTGGTCGTTCAAATGGCATTTTTTCCAAAACTCGATATTTCAAACTTCCATAATTTCCGTTTGAACAGCCGGAATCAAAAAATATTTGCATATTCTTTTTCAGTCTGTAGTCCCCTTCAATATAAGCAAATAAAATGACCATCTAAATTTTGAAATTTTGGACGAAAATACCTAAGGGGTTGACCCCCCCTAAAAGTTATATTTCAGCTTCTTGCGAAAATTCTGTAGATTTACAGAAACGGTTATTACTGACAATTATTAAGCTCGGTCTAGTGAATCGATTGACGTAGAAAGTATATCGATTCATAGAGATCTGCATTACGTAGGCGCTCTCGAACGCAACTCGAAAATGAAAAATGCAAAATCTATAAACTGAATTTATTCAAAAAATATGGCGGACATTATAATTTTTGGTATGTTTTTATAGGTTTTCGAGGTAGCGGAATACGATAAAAATACTTTCGGAACGATATCTGCAAGCGTTTAGAATTTGGTCGTTCAAATGGCATTTTTTCCAAAACTCGATATTTCAAACTTCCATAATTTCCGTTTGAACAGCCGGAATCAAAAAATATTTGCATATTCTTTTTCAGTCTGTAGTCTCCTTCAATATAAGCAAATAAAATGACCATCTAAAATTTTGAAATTTTGGACGAAAAATACCTAAGGGGTTGACCCCCCCTAAAACGTTATATTTCAGCTTCTTGCGAAAATTCTGTAAAATTTACAGAAACGGTTATTACTGACAATATTAAGCTCGGTCTAATGAATCGATTGACGTAGAAAGTATATCGATTCATAGAGATCTAATTACGTAGGCGCTCTCGAACGCAACTCGAAAATGAAAAATGCAAAATCTATAAACTGAATTTATTCAAAAAATATGGCGGACATTATAATTTTTGGTATGTTTTTATAGGTTTTCGAGGTAGCGGAATACGATAAAAATACTTTCGGAACGATATCTGCAAGCGTTTAGAATTTGGTCGTTCAAATGGCATTTTTTCCAAAACTCGATATTTCAAACTTCCATAATTTCCGTTTGAACAGCCGGAATCAAAAAATATTTGCATATTCTTTTTCAGTCTGTAGTCTCCTTCAATATAAGCACATAAAATTACCATCTAAAATTTCGAAATTTTGGACGAAAAATACCTAAGGGGTTGACCCCCCCTAAAACGTTATATTTCAGTTTCTTGCGAAAATTCTGTAGAATTTACAGAAACGGTTAATACTGACAATTATTGAGCTCGGTCTAATGAATCGATTGACGTAGAAAGTATATCGATTCATAGAGATCTGCATTACGTAGGCGCTCTCGAACGCAACTCGAAAATGAAAAATGCAAAATCTATAAACTGAATTTATTCAAAAAATATAGCGGACATTATAATTTTTGGTATGTTTTTATAGGTTTTCGAGGTAGCGGAATACGATAAAAATACTTTCGGAACGGTATCTGCAAGCGTTTAGAATTTGGTCGTTCAAATGGCATTTTTTCCAAAACTCGATATTTCAAACTTCCATAATTTCCGTTTGAACAGCCGGAATCAAAAAATATTTGCATATTCTTTTTCAGTCTGTAGTCTCCTTCAATATAAGCACATAAAATTACCATCTAAAATTTGGAAATTTTGGACGAAAAATACCTAAGGGGTTGACCCCCCCTAAAACGTTATATTTCAGCTTCTTGCGAAAATTCTGTAGAATTTACAGAAACGGTTATTACTGACAATTATTAAGCTCGGTCTAATGAATCGATTGACGTAGAAAGTATATCGATTCATAGAGATCTACATTACGTAGGCGCTCTCGAACGCAACTCGAAAATGAAAAATGCAAAATCTATAAACTGAATTTATTCAAAAAATATGGCGGACATTATATATTTTGATATGTTTTTATAGGTTTTCGAGGTAGCGGAATACGATAAAAATACTTTCGGAACGATATCTGCAAGCGTTTAGAATTTGGTCGTTCAAAAGGCATTTTTTCCAAAACTCGATATTTCAAACTTCCATAATTCCGTTTGAACAGCCGGAATCAAAAAATATTTGCATATTCTTTTTCAGTCTGTAGTCTCCTTCAATATAAGCACATAAAATTACCATCTAAAATTCGAAATTTTGGACGAAAAATACCTAAGGGGTTGACCCCCCTAAAACGTTATATTTCAGTTTCTTGCGAAAATTCTTGTAATTTACAGAAACGGTTAATACTGACAATTATTGAGCTCGGTCAATGAATCGATTGACGTAGAAAGTATATCGATTCATAGAGATCTGCATTACGTAGGCGCTCTCGAACGCAACTCGAAAATGAAAAATGCAAAATCTATAAACTGAATTTATTCAAAAAATATAGCGGACATTATAATTTTTGGTATGTTTTATAGGTTTTCGAGGTAGCGGAATACGATAAAAATACTTCGGAACGGTATCTTCAAGCGTTTAGAATTTGGTCGTTCAAATGGCATTTTTTCCAAAACTCGATATTTCAAACTTCCATAATTTCCGTTTGAACAGCCGGAATCAAAAATATTTGCATATTCTTTTTCAGTCTGTAGTCTCCTTCAATATAAGCAAATAAAATAACCATCTAAAATTTTGAAATTTTGGACGAAAAAATACTAAGGGGTTGACCCCCCCTAAAACGTTATATTTCAGCTTCTTGCGAAAATTCTGTAGAATTTACAGAAACGGTTATTACTGACAATTATTAAGCTCGGTCTAATGAATCGATTGACGTAGAAAGTATATCGATTCATAGAGATCTGCATTACGTAGGCGCTCTCGAACGCAACTCGAAAATGAAAAATGCAAAATCTATAAACTGAATTTATTCAAAAAATATGGCGGACATTATAATTTTTGGTATGTTTTTATAGGTTTTCGAGGTAGCGGAATTCGATAAAAATACTTTCGGAACGATATCTGCAAGCGTTTAGAATTTGGTCGTTCAAATGGCATTTTTTCCAAAACTCGATATTTCAAACTTCCATAATTTCCGTTTGAACAGCCGGAATCAAAAAATATTTGCATATTCTTTTTCAGTCTGTAGTCTCCTTCAATATAAGCAAATAAAATGACCATCTAAAATTTTGAAATTTTGGACGAAAAATACCTAAGGGGTTGACCCCCCCTAAAATGTTATATTTCAGCTTCTTGCGAAAATTCTGTAGAATTTACAGAAACGGTTATTACTGACAATTATTAAGCTCGGTCTAATGAATCGATTGACGTAGAAAGTATATCGATTCATAAATATCTGCATTACCTAGGCGCTCTCGAACGCAACTCGAAAATGAAAAATGCAAAATCTATAAACTGAATTTATTCAAAAAATATGGCGGACATTATAATTTTGGTATGTTTTTATAGGTTTTCGAGGTAGCGGAATACGATAAAAATACTTTCGGAACGATATCTGCAAGCGTTTAGAATTTGGTCGTTCAAATGGCATTTTTCCAAAACTCGATATTTCAAACTTCCATAATTTCCGTTTGAACAGCCGGAATCAAAAAATATTTGCATATTCTTTTTCAGTCTGTAGTCTCCTTCAATATAAGCACATAAAATTACCATCTAAAATTTTGAAATTTTGGACGAAAAATACCTAAGGGGTTGACCCCCCTAAAACGTTATATTTCAGCTTCTTGCGAAAATTCTGTAGAATTTACAGAAACGGTAATACTGACAATTATTAAGCTCGGTCTAATGAATCGATTGACGTAGAAAGTATATCGATTCATAGAGATCTGCATTACGTAGGCGCTCTCGAACGCAACTCGAAAATGAAAAATGCAAAATCTATAAACTGAATTTATTCAAAAAATATAGCGGACATTATAATTTTTGGTATGTTTTTATAGGTTTTCGAGGTAGCGGAATACGATAAAAATACTTTCGGAACGGTATCTGCAAGCGTTTAGAATTTGGTCGTTCAAATGGCATTTTTTCCAAACTCGATATTTCAAACTTCCATAATTCCGTTTGAACAGCCGGAATCAAAAATATTTGCATATTCTTTTTCAGTCTGTAGTCTCCTTCAATATAAGCAAATAAAATACCATCTAAAATTTTGAAATTTTGGACGAAAAATACTAAGGGGTTGACCCCCCTAAAACGTTATATATCAGCTTCTTGCGAAAATTCTGTAGAATTTACAGAAACGGTTATTACTGGCAATTATTAAGCTCGGTCTAATGAATCGATTGACGTAGAAAGTATATCGATTCATAGAGATCTGCATTACGTAGGCGCTCTCGAACGCAACTCGAAAATGAAAAATGCAAAATCTATAAACTGAATTTATTCAAAAAATATGGCGGACATTATAATTTTTGGTATGTTTTTATAGGTTTTCGAGGTAGCGGAATACGATAAAAATACTTTCGGAACGATATCTGCAAGTGTTTAGAATTTGATCGTTCAAATGGCATTTTTCCAAAACTCGATATTTCAAACTTCCATAATTTCCGTTTGAACAGCCGGAATCAAAAAATATTTGCATATTCTTTTTCAGTCTGTAGTCTCCTTCAATATAAGCACATAAAATTACCATCTAAAATTCTGACATTTTGGACGAAAAATACCTAAGGGGTTGACCCCCCCCCTAAAACGTTATATTTCAGCTTCTTGCGAAAATTCTGTAGAATTTACAGAAACGGTTATTACTGACAATTATTAAGCTCGGTCTAATGAATCGATTGACGTAGAAAGTATATCGATTCATAGAGATCTGCATTACGTAGGCGCTCTCGAACGCAACTCGAAAATGAAAAATGCAAAATCTATAAACTGAATTTATTCAAAAAATATGGCGGACATTATAATTTTTGGTATGTTTTTATAGGTTTTCGAGGTCGAGGTAGCGGAATACGATAAAAATACTTTCGGAACGATATCTGCAAGCGTTTAGAATTGGTCGTTCAAATGGCATTTTTTCCAAAACTCGATATTTCAAACTTCCATAATTTCCGTTTGAACAGCCGGAATCAAAAAAATATTGCATATTCTTTTTCAGTCTGTAGTCTCCTTCAATATAAGCACATAAAATGACCATTAAAATTTTGAAATTTTGGACGAAAAATACCTAAGGGGTTGACCCCCCCTAAAACGTTATATTTCAGCTTCTTGCGAAAATTCTGTAGAATTACAGAAACGGTTATTACTGACAATTATTAAGCTCGGTCTAATGAATCGATTGACGTAGAAAGTATATCGATTCATAGAGATCTGCATTACGTAGGCGCTCTCGAACGCAACTCGAAAATGAAAAATGCAAAATCTATAAACTGAATTTATTCAAAAAATATGGCGGACATTATAATTTTGGTATGTTTTATAGGTTTTCGAGGGTAGCGGAATACGATAAAAATACTTTGAACGATATCTGCAAGCGTTTAGAATTTGGTCGTTCAAATGGCATTTTTTCCAAAACTCGATATTTCAAACTTCCATAATTTCGTTTGAACAGCCGGAATCAAAAAACATTTGCATTCTTTTTCAGTCTGTAGTCTCCTTCAATATAAGCACATAAAATGCATCTAAAATTTTGAAATTTTGGGCGAAAAATACCTAAGGGTTTGACCCCCCCTGAAACGCTATATTTCAGCATTTTGAAAAATTCTGTGAGATCTACAGGAGCGGTTTGCTGATAATTATGAAGCTCTCTCTAATGAATCGATTGAAGTTGAAAATTCATCGATCCAAAGCAAATGCATTACGCAGACGCTCTCGAACGCAACTCGAAAATAAAAAATGCAAAATCTATAAACTGGATTTATTTAAAGAATAAGGGACTTAATGAATTTGGTATGTTTTTATAGGTTTTCGAGGTGGCTGAATCAGAAAAAAGTACTTTCAAATCAATATCTGCAAGCGTTTAGAATGTCACCGTTCAAATGGCATTTTTTCCAAAACTCGATATTTCAAACTTTCATAATTTCGTTTGAACAGCCGGAATGAATAGTAATAAACTACTAGCAAGGTAAGAGGGTTTTTACTGGCGAATGGAGGATATAATTGACGAGCCGTAGGCGAGTCAGTTACCTCCTTGAGC
This sequence comes from Propylea japonica, assembly GCA_013421045.1. Classification (NCBI taxonomy): domain Eukaryota; kingdom Metazoa; phylum Arthropoda; class Insecta; order Coleoptera; family Coccinellidae; genus Propylea; species Propylea japonica. The sequence goes on from CM024245.1 coordinate 24,665,850, forward strand.
CAGTAAAACCCGTTACCTTGCGTGTATTGTTTATATTTTATTTGTTTCTCGTTTGTAAAAAGGTGAGATGAATTCCAAAAAAAAATCTCATAATTGTCGCAAATGTCATAAGCTATTTATGATTATTTATGACATCGGAAAATTATGACACTGTCAGTGGCTTTACGAGAGGAATTCCTTCGAGAATATTTGCTAATTTCTGACGAAAAAGGCCAGATCCAAATGAAACAAGGTATGAATTTTTTTTTAATACTTTTATAACGTTTATTACTAAAAATTTTGTTACAGGAACGATGAAATTAGAAGGATAAATGAAATTAGAATCAAGTACGTGAAAAAAAAACAAATAGATACGAATAAAACAAGGTACGAATATCGTTTTTGAATAGTTTGAGAACGTTTATTGAGAAATACATTTCTTCCAGGAACTCTGAGATTAGAAGGATGAATGAAATTAAAAGCAAGTACTTGACAACTTTCAATGTAAATAATACTACTAACTTGTAAAAATTTTACAAGTTAACTGTCAATTTTACAAGTTAGTGACTTGATAAAATAAACTTCCTTGATTAATATTGTGTTTTTGGAAACTGACGTTTACAAATGAGAAACAAATAAAATATTTTGCATATTTTTTTTCAGTCTGAAGTCCCCTTCAATCATAATATCAGACAAATGAAAAATATCAAGATGGTATACTGACATCTCAAAATTCACTCGAGGTGAAAAGATGAATCTGGTTAGTATAATAATATCTGTGTTCTTCAAGTGTAGACCACCAAGAAATCCATAAGCTTGTATTCACCTTCCTTCCAGAAACTTGCATCTCAATACACCCTTAAGCCACCGAATCCCTAGCCTACAGCTCTACCTCGGTCACCGACACGTCACTCAACTTCGACTAATAAGTTTTCCAGTGTATACAAATCTAGACATATTTGTGTACGTGAGGATTGATCTCGGTTTCGTCTTACCCACCTCTTCGTCATCGCAGGAGCAATCAATTCCTGGTGCCTCGTAACTCTCTGTGTGTGTGGTAACGGCAACTATGCCCTCAGCCATGTCTAATGGGGAACTGAGAAACCCTTATTGGTGTCGACCGCAGAAAGGTATACAGGGTCGGTGTAGGGTTTGGTAGTTTTCCATCAATAACATGTTCCACGGGAGGTTTGATTTACACTTTCTCCGTTGGAGCTGCCTTGATTAGTCCTTCAAAGCTGCTGTACTATCCTCGTGATGTAATTTAGGGTTAAAATGGGTTTACTAGAGAAGGGGTAGATTGGACCTTCGAAAGTGTAGTTTTATTATTATTTATTTATTTATTCATTCTTTTGAATTGAGAATTGAGGTTGGTGCAAAACGGGGTACCATACTATTCTGGCGTATGATACCAGAGCACAGGGAAAAACCTCAGTACAAAAAACCCTGTCTCGCCGTTTTTACAATATTGAAACTTGAAACTATTCGAATAAATACCTTCAATTTTAGATTCAAAATACTTAATTCATGCTCTTGGGCCAGGAGGGTGTTTCAAACCAGGTCTGGCATTCCAAGTGATGATTTTTCGAATCTCCTGTTCTTCTAAGACCGCTACAGGACCCTATTGAAGCGTAATCATCTCCCATAGATTTAAATGGTGATATTTCATCCTAAATATCGAATTCAATTTCGGAATAATGATAAAAACGTGTGACAAACTTATGTCAATATGACATTATTTTCATAAGATTTGAGGTCGTTATGGCTAGGTTTTTGCTTCCGAAAATTACGACTTTGTAGATTTTTGTTATCTACCCTACTCATCCATGGAGGTCTTCAATGATGTTGATAAAACCGACAACTGCCTCAGGAGCCTTGTCGATTACCTTTAAGGTGTCCAAGACCGGTTTCAGCATATGAATTGCTCTTACGCCAGCCAACTCTGTACTCTTGTATATCATGTGTTCAGCTGTTTCTGCTTCGGCTCCACAAAAGATATTTGTACCGACAATGTTTCGTCAGTAATCCAACCATCACCAAGAACTCAGATTGACAGCTTCAGGAGCTCTGTGGTATAGATAGATGGAATCATCATGAATTCTTTGGACAGGTTAAGCCCAGGGCTGTTTCTTCAGAGCTAGTTTTAAATACATGGAGGTTACCTATCTAAGTGCTTTCTTTGTAAAACACTTATACAAATGCATCAAAATCAGACAGAATGTTCCAAAGCTTTACTGAAACTTCGATAAGAATATTGTGCAAAATCAGTAATATATTTCTCAATCTTTTTTTTTGTTAAGAAACTTCTACTCTTTGTCATATAAAACTATCGTTAACACATTGTATATTTTATCCATCACCTATTTCACAGAGTGAAAAACATATCATTCACTTCTGCTATTCACATCACTCATCATTCATTAAACCGTAATGATGTAGGTACATTATTTCCATGTAGAATAACGTGAAATATGAATTTGACAAGCTGTATAAGCGATGGATATACATTTATTCAACATTTGCCTGTGTTGAAATAACTCGATGAATATGATATTCCATCACAATGACTTGAAAAATTACATTCCAGTTTTTTTTGTTCCCTTTTTATCGTTCGACGTTAATTAATTCAGTAAACGCCGTGCTGCGAATGGTTCGCTTCATATTGAACAAATACGTTCGGATTTTTCCATTGATTTTGTAATATTCGGAGAATCTGAAAAATGAAATGAAAATAGAAAATAAATGAGCTTGAATTATGCGATATTTTCTGACAAAAGATCAGAAAAAGAATTCGAAAGCCATTTTTTTTATGATTTGGCATTGAATAGAGAAAGAGAAAATGAGTCTTCATATTATGTTCACCTGAAATTAGAAATCATGAAAATTTCTTCATTGAAGAGTTTATACTAGATAATCAAAACCCACCAAATTTTATGGAAAGAACAATTTCAAATTTAGAAAATTAAAGAATATCTAATCGAAATGCTAATGATGATCAGGTACAAACAGAAAACCATCAAGAACAATCAAATTCGTTGAACGTCATTCCTTATATTCCTGGCCTTCCAGAGAAAATAAGAAGAATTGGTTCGAAATTCAACATAAGAACTTTTTTCAAAACACAAAATGATTTGAGATCCATTCTAACCAGAACGAAACCAATGAATGAGACACAAAAATCAAAAAATTGTGTTTACAATATTTCTTCTATATGTGGAAAATCTTATACAGGAGAGACATCAAGACCTTTTAGAGCTAAGAAAACGGGAACATAAGAACAACATAAAAAATAGAGACATTACAAGATTACAAATCGCTGATCATGTATGTTCAAATAGTGGAGATCTTAATGATGAACTGAATAATACAAAGATCATAATGACTGAACCTAATAATTACAAAAGGAAAATTAAGGAATCCACATGTATTTTGTCAAAAGAAGTAGATAATTTGGCCAATTGTTCTGTTGGAATATATCGTATTTGGATTCATTGAAGAAAGAAATGACATCAAGAAATTTCAAAATTAAATAAATCAACATCTCTATATATTGACAACTTTCATTGTCAATCAGAATGCAAATGAAAAAACATACAATTCTGAAGATTTCACAAGTTTGTCTGAAGAAGGTGTCTCATATAGACACCGAAACGTTACATTATCCTTTTCATTTAATTCCTTTTCAGTTGATTCATGCAAAATCCTCCCAGAATACATTTCAATCGATACATATTTTTTCTCGAAGGATTTCAGAAAATTTCTCCACAGTTTTTCAATCAATTATAATGATCACAACACACACGAAATGCTTATGATAAACAGAAAATCTAAAAGACGATAATTTTTTAGACAAGGGAGATTGCAGACTCATTTTTTTTTCTACAAATATTCATATAATATCATACACAGCCTTGGAAAAAACTCATCTCATTAGCGACATGCAAACATGTCTGCTAGAACCTTTGATGTGTTTGATTTTTCTGAATTGCTCGGAATTTCTCAAGCTCATTAGTTGATACATGTTATGAATGGCTGAAGCCAACGCGACGCGATGATAAAGCTGAGCAAACATTTTCATTTCATGGTATATACGCCTTCTATAGGAGCAGAGGAGTGATTTATAGTGCAAAATAATATTCAGTTATGAAACATATTATGATAGCTCCTCTAGTGGAAAAAGCATTATGCAATCATAAATATACTCGCCTGATAATAATTATAGGCTATAATTGAGGAATAGGTAATTAAGGGATCAGTAAGGAAGAATACTTTGATTGACTTCTCACAAGATCTGCATTGTGAGCAGATTTATTGATCTATGATCAGAACCAGATGTAGAACAGATCAATCGAGAATAATTAGCGACTATAAGTTGTAATTTATATCTCTAAATTAACAGTTATACGTATGAAGTTATGGTAATGAAATGACGAGATTTGCATGTCACAAAAATGGCCAGCAAGATGAAATTCGTATATGAATGAGTGGAAAGAAATCATTTTGACTTCCGACACACTATACCAAACTGAAACTAATGGTGGTATTCTGCTTTCATCTGTAAGCCAATCTGTATCTTTTCATAAGCTCACAGGAAAATTGCAATTCTGGGCCTCTTCAAGGGATGTGTAGCTTACAGAAATCGTTAAATATTTACGAGTACTCAACGGGTGATCGGAAGCATTATCGAATGACATATTGTGAGGTTACGTGGAATGGTTTGTTTATTTTAGGACGAACACCAACGTTTTGATATAAGATATTCATGATGAATAAGAATAATATAGCTTTGTTTATTGGATTAATATCGGAAGAAAATCATAACAGGTAAAACAAAGTTCAATAATATACATGACCTGAAAATTATTTTATATTAAAGAGGAACTTTATGAGAATTGGAAGGAAAAGGTGGCGTGATCAAATGAATCCATTTGAAATGCCGGATGCCCAGAAAACGTTCAGATGGAAGAAATGCCTAATGCCCCGTTTGTGAACATGTTCAGATTGAAGAACCAGTGTACTATAATTTAATAAATGCTCTACAGCAATTTTAACCCAGAATTTTTTCTTTCCTGTTTTTAATTTATTAGATGAAAAAACCAAACGCGAACTACATTCAGATAAATGTATTTTCAAATTCAAATCAAAAGCATTCCCTTATAATATCCATGATCAAATCTTACTATTGAAGGTTATGTTTTTCGATGAGTAGTTCAAAAGTGACACTGAAAATAAGAAAGTTACAGGAGTCATTCCAGAATTGCATTATTTACGAATCTGTAAGTCGGCCAGTTACAGATCAATCGTACGCTACAGTATCGTAATTTACAGATGAAAAGCAGAATACCACCATAAACGAACAAATTTTGCAGACAAGAGTACCTTATGTAATTTATGTATTAAAACAACAGCAGTTATTTACTGGCACGCTTATGGTCATCGACATTGTGTCGTTAAGCCTCAATAAACATAATTTCCTCCTTAACACACTGTCAATGCGATCGTTCGAATCCAAATCCATACAAAATTCCCCATTCTAATCTCACCTACAACCGGCAGCCATACCTACAGCCTTTTGTTCTTCTCGACAACAGTTACGAAACCCTTGAGTTCATTCTTCGCCGTCATAACGAGCACATTATGCCCGGCCAACGTGATCAAAAACGTGAGCCATTCTGGAGGTGAACGTGAGTCCTCTGTATTCCGTCCACTTAATTACCGCCTGCCATTCGGATATTGCCTTTCTTCCATTATGATTAATACGCCATTGTTGATGTCGCCAAACAATGGCGAAGGAAAAATGTTTGCGTTTTTCAGCGATAATTCATATTGTCGTTTACGTCGGTTTGGCTCTTGATGCCGTTGCATTATTATTGAAATGTTCTCGGTTGAATAGAAACGTAGATGAGGAAGCCGTAGAAATGAAAATTTCAATTCCAAGAAAGATAAGTTCAAGGAGCCCTGACGTGATTGCAGGTAGATATGTGCTTATTCACAAGGTTATAGAGGGTTTTCCAATAAGAGGTGTTATTTTGAATAGCCCGCTATTTCGGTAGATGTCACGTTTGAAGCTGTCATTTTTTGACATCTTACAAGTAAAAACTACGCCGTTAATAAGTATGGAACGATACACGCTTCAAGAACGCATTGGAATTATTAAAAGTCACTATAAAAATGGTGAAAATTCGGCAGAGACGGTTCGTAAAACTCGAACATTTTGGGATGGTCCCGAAGCACCTTTTCAGACCGCAATGAAGAAATTGGTGGAAAAATTCGAGCTGTTGGGATAAATTAGTGATGTCACTCAAGAACAGCCGAGAATATTGCTGCTGAAGCTGGAAGTGTTGAAAAAATCCAGGTTTGTCCATTCCTCGTCGTTTTTCGGCATTCTACAAAGATGATTACACCGTATTTTGCATAAAGATTTGGGTCTTAAGGCTTTAAAGTTCAGTTAACACAAGAATTCTAGCCAGCCTATCATCAACGACGTCGTGTCTTTACTGATTGAGTCGTTGAAATGCATAATAAAAATCATCCGGAATTCCATAGAAAAATCATTTTGAGTGATGAGGGCCATTTCTACCTCTGTGGCTTCGTCAACGTGAAATTCCTGAGGATGAAACATTTATCGAAATTTGTACTGTTTGAGCTTTTTATTCATTCAGCTTTATAATTCTTGCATTCGCCAGCTGTCGGCAGGAAAACACTCAAAACATGCAACATTCAGAAAAGCAACTTTCATCATTCTTTGAAATCGTACGTCACTTCTGACAGTTCGCAAAAAACACTCCTCGATATATTTTTGATTGAATCAATTGTCATACAATTCCTTTAACCTTTCTCAAGCTCAATTATTGGAAACCAGATTATTGTTTTGAGGTCAGAAGACGGTTGCCTGCTGGGATTTTCGGTAATTGATGCTTCCTTTAGTTTTCTACAATTCATTTTTCATCATCTTGATATTATCGAAGCTTCACTGCATGCACTCCTATGGTCTTCATTCAAAGCATGTTGTACATGTAAATTCCTGAAAAGTTAAGGGATTTTCAGGCGAAATTTCTATCAGTACAACCAACACACAGACCACCATTTCAGTGAAATTCACCCTATGACGATTTAAGTAATACTGAAAGGATCGAACGTAACTGTGTTAAAAAAATCGTTCATATTAACAAATTTCTGGTAAAATTACTCTTTTAGATGAGTTTCTTCACCTCACTATGGAACACACAATGTACTTTATTAATTGCATCAAAATTTGCACGATTCAGCAGGAATTTGCAAGGAGTATCAGCAGATATCCCACGAATCCTGCTAAGTATATTTCCCTTCGACCTAGATAAGACAGAAACTCCATTTTCACCAGCAAACACTGCAGGCACTGCCGAAGACGCACGTTTGTCAGATGAGCAAATAGTAGTCTTCGACATTCAACTACCCCCAAACAGTAACCTGTGCAGGTTCTGGCTTTGTCACTGCTAATATTACATATTAAATTAGTGTTTACGTTGTACCTATTAGCGTAGCTGGGGCGCAAACAGAACGAGTACATATATAGGTTAGGTGGAATAATAGTGGTTTCGGGATGAGGCAGGGGAGCCTGGAGAGGTCCTGATCATATCAGAGGACGTGACAATCATGCCGAATGAATTTGCTCATGGATGAAGAAGATATTGCTATGTGGAATATTATGTTCAACCAGCATTAGCGAATGTGTTGGGTGTTTCTGAAGGTCTGTTATTTTAGTAGAGGCTAATTTTCTGATTCTAAAGGATATTAAAGTGTTGTAAATCAAACACACAATAAAAGAAACATAAAAAGAATCTGTTCGGTTCCTTCCATTTCTACTTGCTGGTTTCTTTTTGAGAATTGAGTTTTTCCTCTTGTCGAATATTGAGGAGATTTGTAGATTCTTTTGCAGTGGTCTATTTTTTTGACGCGAGTTAAGGAATCCATTTCAATGAAATTCACCCTGTCCAAGACATCCAGGACAGAAGTTTCCTTCTCTTTCATACAGAATCTACACTCCTCAGTTTCTGTCAGTCCAATTCTCATTATATGATTTCTAAGGCGACAATGTCCTGTATGAAAGCCAGATAGGAGGCGTTACTTGTTCTTTCTGAGATCAAAATGCTTTTGGGTCTCGCAGAAGGAACAATTTGGAATTCTCCATCCCAGGAAGATTTCTCCAGGGTGATTCTCTTTCTGATTTTCCTTTCTCCAGAAATCCTTTCTATTGGTGCATTTGACCATATCACAAAAGTATTCTGGGAAAGTAAGTGGCTTTCGTGCTACCTTTCTGGCTAATGTGTTAGCCTCTTTATTTCCTTTGATTCCTAAATACCAGGAATCTAGACTTAAGAGACCTTGTTATTTTTGCCTACTTCATTGAGTTTTCTTCGGCACTACCATAAGCCCGTTCGACATTGACCTCCGCGAGCAGACGAATTTTTTTCACGTGACCACAGATCGTACAGATTCATCTGTAATATCTGGGAATAAGGGAACGGTACAGAGCATCTGCCATAGAACATACTGCTCTGTTCTACTTTTATAGATTATGAAATTCAAAGATCACTATTTTGGTAATATTCTCATCTTTTAACGATACTTTCACCCTTTTCGTAGCTCTTCCGTAAAATCTCAATTAAATAATTAGGTGCAAAGGACTAAAAGCAAAGGAAACGAGGAATGCAACATCTCCTTTTGATCGATCAATACGGCGATAGTTGTACCGAAAGATCCTAATTATTCAATTAATTACACGGAAAAGAAACGAGAAAGGAATATCTCCTCCTGCCCATTTATAACTACGATAGCTATATCGTAAAATTTTAATGAATTAATTAAGTTTTTAATGAATGAATGAAAACAGAAAAATAAAAGTGTTAGAATTTTCCAACCTATCGGTTGTCGGATCAGGAAACTCAACATAAAACAAAAAAATATATAAAAAAACATAAAACTCTATGGATAAAATCGCTTTGCTCCTTCGAAATACCCGGAGCGAAAAGATCGACGTCCGATTGCTCAGATTTTTATGACGAACGCTCCAGATGTGTACTCCCCTCAATCCGGATGTAATAAACGAACGGTTCAGATCGATCCGACACGTCCGATGTCGATGCCGAACGCCCCTCATGTAAGCTCTGAGTTTAGTGCTTTAATGCAGCTTAACTATCAGAATGTCACACCCTTGAAAGTTTCATTGCAGGTTTTTATCTACCTCTTTCGATTTCAAGATTCCAACCTGAAAAACACTCGAATGTAGCAGCCTAACAATAGTACAAACTTTAATCTTGAGCCGCAATCGAAAGTATATAAAACCAGAAATAATCACTTATGTGTTAAAAATGTTTGTTCGCTATGATCCAGTTAGTCATATCATTTGGACATGTCTTAGAAAAGGAAATCATATCCTCCTGGAGCCATCTATTGTCGAACAGCGGCAACTCAGTGACGCACCTAATAATTTTTATACAAATCATACTCACGTTAATGACGGCTACTAACGTAATCTTAATGATGAAGATTTTGCCAACAGAAAACATTCAACGATAATTTATTGTTCCCGGCATTCTTCCACTAATAATACCTCCTGTCATGAATTTCAACGCTCAAAATTTTATCGTTCAGATGTAATATTTCCAAGCTCACATCCTGCGAAGCGCGGTTAATATCACCACACGGCATTTTCAAATACCAATTACCCATAAATTGTTGGCTACCGAACCTCAATTACAGTCAGACAGGTGAGGAAAAAATCTAATGACGCTTGAAATTAACTTCTGAAGTTGAGTTATTACCATTGACTTGAGGATAGAAAACAATCATTATTTTCTGCGGGAAATCGGTTCGATAGAAGTTCTTGGTGAGTAGTTTGCGTTGACGAGTTACCATTTGTTATGAGAAGATTGATTGCTTATGTCAAATGAACGCTGCTAATCTAAAAATATATAATTTAGACAGCTTGAAATCAATAAACTTCTTTCCCATAGGTTGCTCTAGTGGAAATATTGATACTTTTCCAGAAAAAAAGTTGTTTCAACTATAGTGAAGTGAATATCTTTTTTCAGACACTTGAACTGATAACGTAACACTCTTTCTTTTATTGTGAATGCAGTGACACCATAAGGCAACTTGCAAATACAAGAAAATGACCATACTCCATGGTAGAGTGGATGCAAGGGCATTCAGTTGTTAAAGGAAACGAAGAAGCCGATGAACTTCCAAATAGTGCATCAAGGTTGACCCTTGCTGAACCTGAGCCTTTATGCGGGCTCGGACAAGACCAATGGGAGTTGAATGACAGAAAAATTCCCTTCAGAAACACTCCTTGAACTATTCAAGTGGCTAAATTCGTTACGATTTACCTACTTATGCCAGAAAAGTCCTGAAGCTGTCATGAGGTTCGGGTGATGGTGGAACTGCTGACAGTCCATACAAATTTCATTTGTACCGAATGGAAAAGTCAGCAGATGAGATTTGTAGGCTGTGTGTATCAGAAGTTGAAACAGTTAAGCACATGGTATGCAGTTTTTAGAGCTGCCTGCCATCAGAACATTTCATATGGGAAAACAGTTCTGGAAGGACAAGGTCCCTAAAGGAGGTTTTCGGTTTTATCCAGGTTACTGACAACTACCTTGGGTTTCCATCATGGATGACTAATGTAGAGAACTAAAGATTTACATGGTTGCAGTACTCGAAGGCTAACCTGGCCATAACTTCGGGAGTGAGAGACAAAAAAGAGGGACAGCAAAAAATTTGAGATAGCCCAGAAGTGAAGTCAGGACTTTTTGCGTGGTTAGTTGATTTGAATATTCAAGTAATCGTCTTTCTATAATCAACGAGCGTGCATAAGCTTCGGAGCTTCTCTTTAAAAATATGAACATAAATAGAGGTTCAACGCGTAACATCGCCATGAATACAAAAATAATGAAAGCAGATAATAATATTTGTCGATTGAAATCAAATAATACTTCTGGGCTAATCTCCTCATCGTTCAAAGCAAAATGAAAGGAAGTGGTATCAGACAGAGCACCAATGGATAGCCATTGGTGCCATCAGCACAGTATTAATTGCTCTAAATGATACAAGTTATTACTTGGAACTTAAAACCAAATGGCACCTTTTTTCAGATATAAATATACCGAAGACGCCATCTCTAGCTAGATCCATACGAAACATGGTAAACATCTCGCTACTCTCGTTTAAGGTTCATGATACGGAAGAAGGTTGTTCGTATGGAACTAGAGATGGCGTCTTCGGTATATTTATACCTGAAGGAAGGTGCCATTGCGTTTTAAGTTCCAAGAACTGCCTTGTATCATTCAGAGCAATCCTGTGCTGATGAGTACCAATAAGGACAAAGTGGCCATCCTTGAGTGCTCTGTTTGATTGATACCACTTCCTTGTATTTTGTCTTGAATGAGGGCGAGGTTAGCTCAGAAGTATGAGTTTAATATTGCTCGATTCGATCGATTGACATTATTATTGAACATAAAGTTTAAGTACCATATAGTAATTGATATTACCAACCATTCTGATGATTCATCATGTGACAAACCCGTATTTTTCAATCAACATGATCAATTAAATCAAATCACTCTCAATCGGTGAATGTAAGTGTGTTATAAAGTTCGATACAGCTTTTTTACCATCCATATATACCTCAAATACACTCTAAACTAACACAAATAACTTCCTTCGCTCCATTTAACTATCAGCCATTCCCCTTCGCCTACCAGACAATGCACACCTGGTGGCAAACCAATTCCAACACCATACATTCAATTCATGATTGTAACCTCATCGCAAATTATGTAAATGTCGGCACTCGGTGGCTATCAATAATTCAAATACTAACTGACCGTTTTAAGTTATTGTGGATTTTATTTTATTTATGGGGCAAGCGGCGGCCTGTCATTTCAGAAGCACGAACGACATTCGATATTCATTAGACGGAATTACATGACAATTACAGTTTTTTACGAGGGGTGAAATTTGTTCTGGAATTGAGAACAGGTAATTATTGTGTAAAGTGATTGGATTATTTATGATTTCATATGGATAATTGGTGGACGGAAATGTAAGAATTTTGCAGGTTATTGATTGGGAATATGGTGAATTCATCGTACAGGGTAGGGTGTTGGCAAGTGTGAGGCTTTTTTGACAGGTATTGAAACTCATCAATAGTATATTATGCAACGACCTATAATGATAGCTATGTTTCGCGAGGTAAAGTTTAACCCAAATCACCGAGTGAAAAACAGCCGTTATACGAGAGTAGCATACTATACTTTATCCACGACTACTGAATATTTTCCTTGAATATTTCAATAATTGGATACCGCGACAAGACCCTTCTATAACAAGCGTGGAAAAAGTCGAGTTGATACATAAGAAATTTTTGGAGATCTGTTCATTGTATATTTTGTAATAAAAAAAGCTTTAAGTGATATAATGAAAGTAGATTCGACCCACGACTGACAAGGTATACCCATATTTGTTAGTTGGAGTACTTAAGAATACTGAAGAAATACCAATTAAAAAAATTTATATCAAAGCTAAATCCATGAAGCATCTGACAGCAGTGAATTACAATCTCATTATTCCCTTGTGATTAATGGGTATTATTAAGGCCGTGCACAGAGACGTACAACGGACGGATTTTGCAATAGTCGTGGATAAAATAAGTTATTTAAATGAAAACTTTGGTAAAATCCACTTAATAACAATAATGAGTAGGTACGCTTCATCACTGGCTTTGTAACAAAACGCACTGTTGCCTAAGGAAGCATGTGTAAGAAGTAGCTTAACAGAAACTGAAGGTTGTATATTCTATGGGAAAGAAGAGGAAACTTCTGTTCAATTAGTTACAGAATGCCTCACCATAGCTTGCGTTAATCTTTAGAATATTTCACTGTTCAACTGGACTCTCTGTGTGAAGCACTGCATATCTATATGTGTATATTCTCGATGTATATAACGGTGTAAATGAACCTGTCATGAAATATATATAGCATCTGACAGCAGAGCAGCCCTGCTAGCGCTTGACTCTCCACAAGTGAAGTCAAAGTTGGTCTGGGAATGCAAAACGTCACTTAACCTACTCGGAGAAAAGAACCAGGTCAATCTCATCTGGGTGCCTGGTCACTCCGGGATTCACGGCAATGAAGCGGCAGACCAAGTGGCCAGGGAAGGAGGGACAACCCCCTTCACTGGACCAGAACCGTTTTGCGGCTTCCCAGCCAGTCATCAGGCAATTGCTATTAAGGACTGGGAACAAAAGAGGAAGCTTATGTCCTGGCGTACGACCAATGGTCAAAAGCAAGCTAAGTCTCTCTCACTCGACGAGCTGGACCAAGAAAGTCCTCTCACTCAGCAAATCGGAACTGAGGAAACTGACGGGCGCTCTCACTGGGCACTGTCCCGTGAGGTATCACTTAAGAAGCATGGGAAAGGCGCCAGATAGTACATGTCGCTTCTGTCAAGAAGCCACCGAGACAGCTAGACATCTGCGATGTGAGTGTGAAGCTGTTCACCAGTAACGGTTACGGCGTCTTGACTCCAGGTTCCTAAAGCCTGAACAGGTAATGGATGTGGCCCCCAGAAAGGTGGTGAAGTTCATTGAGACTTGGCTGACGGACTGGTAAACAGCGCGGGGATGCACAATAGATCTTAAGGTCAAGGTGCTCGCAAGGTCGGTTTTGATCTGTCGCCCCTCCTCTAATCTAATCTTATCTAACCTGTCAATGATACAGTACTCCAGAACTATCGTTCGTTGAAATTTTGACCTATCCAAACGATGCCTGGTGATTTTTTAAATTGCACTTACATCCTCACGTAGCTGGTGAATTATCCTATAAGAAAATATTTATAACAGCATTGTTATTATGATATAATGGACAACGGTATTCAAATCTTTTCAATATAGCATCCAAAAACAGCAGTAGTCGACTTCATGTCCGGCTTAGGTCAACCAAACGATAAATCTAAGTTGCAGTTAACCAACACCGATGTATGCCATTTAATAACCGACCATAAAACTTCAACGTTCAATACATCGAAGCGTGTTCATTAGAATTCATAGCTCATGATTCCGCGTATAAAAGTATATATTTAAACGTTAAAAACCGGCATGGCCGCACGGCTTGAAACATCGATATCAGCGGGAAAATTCGTTTTTATCGGCCGTGATAAACATGCACACGACTGTTGATAAATATCGCCCAAATAGCCGGTTGTTTTGTATAATTCGATTACAAGCATTCGATTAAGCTCTTGAACGGGCCCCCTCCCGATAGTTAGGTACGTTAATGATAGCGCGTGTGTGATTGGTGTGATAGCTTTATAAGCTTTGGAAAATCAGTTTCGGCCATTGTTCGGGCGTATGGTAATACGTTTATTGGCTGATTAGCGGCGTTACGCCCGAACTGGAAAATTTCATGAGTATATTTTGATTTTGTTATGCCTTTGTAACATGGAATAATATATTCATAGATAAATATCAACGAATAATAAGCTAATGCACATTTTCCAAAGAATCCAGGCTATATCCTTAGAGTTATACATAAGTAAACATGAGATGCGCCTCCGCATGAATAGTTCTGCATTGTAAAGAACCAAGCTCTAGTGTAAGATGGAAAGCATTTCACTACCGCACTGGTGTGAAGAAAACGATAGGTTAGATTTTCATTTCTCCAATTTCAGAATTCAATACAACATTATCGTAATTTTTCCGTAGCTATAAATATCAGAATACCCTTAAGCAACAATAAAATGCCACCAAATCATTGAAATAATTCAGTTTATGAACGTGAAATCGAAATTAAAATGTGAACATGATGCATGCAGTAACTAAACACTAACAGACGATGTTGCCAAACTGACAGAATTGTCTATAGTAGACTGTTAGTACCATAGTAGAGGAGCCGTAGACGAATTATCCCAATACGGAATAAAGATACAGCACAAGTTAGCAACGCCGAAATGTTGTTCGCGTGCATAAACAGAACTTAACTTGACAGCATCAACAAATGCGCGAAGGCATATCTAGGTTTACTTTTTACTCGTAGGCTATGCCTATCCAAATATCTGCAAACAGCTGTTTTCGGCTTCTGACTCTCATCAGTAGGGAGCATCGAGATATAATAGAGAAAAGACGCTATGACATACAATGGAGTTAGGAAAAATGGTACCACTGAGCATGAATAAGTCGGGGATCAATATGGCGGAGAGTTCAGGGTTGAATTAAGTTGCCAGTTTTTTCTGTTCACAAATTTCATCCAAAAAATCCTACGTGTTGGGTCTATAGCAATCTTGTTCAAATAACTATAAGGTCAATTGAATATCAAATAAAGATTTTTTCTTCAGGCAAATATACATATATAAAAATATTTCAGATTACCAAGACAGACTAGCAAAAATTTCGAATGCAGATTTGTGCAGTACTCATTCCTTCCTATGTTTTTCCTCTAATTTTTTTCTTATCTGTCCCTTCTCTGCTTGGAGAAAACCTTACAGTGCACGATACCATTTTATTCTATATATTAAGCAGAAAAAATCACAATTTAACTAATCAGGCGCAAGAATAGCAATTCCTCCAGAAAATTCAACGATTGTCAAATTTGACGTTAGGTGGTGGTAATATGGCGCATCTGATACAACGCTTATTTCAATGATGACAACTCTATACTATCTCTATTGTACGGAGCGACTACTCTAGATTACTTAGGATAAAAAGAGAGGAAAAGACAGAGGGAGAGAGTGAGAACGATAGTGTAGGTATACCTGGTTCTTGTCTCGCATACTTCAGCGTCGGCCCCTATCTTGGTTTAAGAATCATCTGAATACAATTTGAAGTTTTTGGTAGTCTCTAGCTTTGCCAATTTTTCCTTCTTCCACAGCAGTTCCTTCTGTTGCTCACTTTTTTATCAAACTATCGAAGGCGGAATCATAAAAGAATCACCTATACTCCGTAACATATTATTCAGCGCAAAGTAAATGTTTGTTATTTATCTGAGATTGGCAGTATTTGCTGTCATAACCATGAACAAATTCAACGTTGCCGGATGTAACCGGCCTTGTCCGACGAGCTCTCGAGTTATCATAGAACTCTATATTATATTGACAAAATCTTACAAAAGAATAAACAAAATAACCCAAAATTTCAATTTCAATATACACAGTGGAATACGTCTAATTGTCATGGCCAACCGACAGCTCGAAGTTTCGTGTATGGACTATAGTTATCATCAGTAAAAACTGCTCCCAGAACTCCCCATCGCAATTACACATGAACGAAACGCTGGCGAAGGCCAAAATCAAGTCTTATCGATCTTTCCCCAACAAAAGCCAATCTCACTGACGGAAGGTACAAAAAAATTCGGTCGCCTTTTGTTCTCTCTTTCGACCAGGACGGCATGAATAATTTCCAGTCATACTAAGGTGAAAGGAGTTCCGCCATACGTCCGTCGCATGTTCCCCATATATAAGTTATGATCCGATCCATATTCGATACGATATTACAGCTATTTGACGGAGATTTAATGGCCCCATTGGATCGTGTACGAGCCAGCACATCGCTGAAAATTAAATATGAAGCGACGGAAATATTTGCTATTCCGACCGGTGTTCCTTCGTGTGTTTGTATAATTTCTTCCTCGGGTATTTGCTGAGCGTGAAGAACGATGTGTGTACGAGGTACAGTTTTACACATGGGTGGTCGATGCCTATTTGCGCATTTGAAATGTAAAGTGACTCTCTTGGTGTTCGAGTTCGCAGTTGATGATAGGATCATTAATATCTGGTAGAGAGCTTTCGATAACGCTCGATGCATTCTAGAAGCGTTTTCTTAGATCTCATCCATCGATTGGTTTTATTTTTGAAGTCCCTCGTAACAATTTGCAGTGAGAGGAAATTAGATACTGCTACAGCTAAAGGCTATTGTTTCTCTACCTCACTACGGAAATTAGAGTCAAAGGAAAGGTTTATTCCACTGAAACCCCTCCAGAGCTTCAAATAACTCTAGTATCTGAGAGGACTTCAAGAAGCCTAAATCCGTGTTTGTTTAACAATTTTCTCTGTCCAAAATATGAATGTACACTCGTCAGTTTCTATTATGCCATTCTCATCATTTGATTTTTAAGGTATAAAAATCCTGTTAAAAAGCTAGTGAAAATGCGTTACTTTACCTACCGAAATCCAAATACTATTTGGACTTGTAACTTTCAGAAAAGCAACTTTCGTCGCTCTTTAAGTGTGACAGTCAAGGCGATTCTCTGAAAGTTACCAGACTAAATTAGTTAATCTAGGACTATTGTAAATCCGTCCATTGTACGTCTCTGTGTTCAGCCATAATAATACTCTTTAACCACAATGGAATAATGAGCTATCAATATCTGCTGTAAGATGCTTCATGCTTTGATATAATATTCCTTAAATTTGTATTTCTTCAGTATTCTAAAGTACTCCAACTAACAAATATGGGTACACCTTGTCAACCGAGGGCCAAATCTACTTTTATTATATCAATTAAAGCATTTTCATTACAAAATATACAATGACCAGTTCTCCAAAAATTTCTCATATGCCAACTCGATCTTTTCCACGCTTGTCTTAGAAGGGTCTTGTCGCGGTCGCAAAATGTTAAAATCATGAAGAAATATATTCACTAGTCGTGGATAAAGTATAGTATGCTTCTCGCGTATTATGGCTTTTATTCACTCGGTGATTTGTATTAATAGCTATCATTATACGCTTGTTGCATAATATACTATTTCTTGACGACAGCTGGCAAATGCTGGCCTTAACGTTGAAGTTGAAATGAAAATGATTCTTCATTATAAACCGACGTGATGAAAAAGTAACAACTTGGTACGTCGAGATTGAATGTTGTATATTTTCATAACATAAACCTCTTCGAAGCCCCATACAATGATCCCGAAAGGAAGATTACTCAAAAAAACGTCTACACAACGGAAAAACCTTGCCATCCCATGCGGAAAAAAATCCTCGGCCAACATCACCCGAAGCAGAAAAAATCGGGATAACCGAAATGAAAAAGGGGACCTCTTATTCAGTTCCGTATTGTCATGCAACGTTGACCGATCTATCTTGTTCCGCCTGACCATTCGTACAGGGTGGCCCGAATTACTGATCCCTACAACAACAACTTTTTAAGGCTAAGAAGTAGAGAAAAATGAATAGCACATTATGCAATCATTTTAGCTCTATTTTGAAATAAATTTTGTTGATATTGTTGTTGGAATGTTTTAACTCTGGTAGGGTTTGTAGATGGGACAGTGAACTATTGTAGAATCTCACATTCTTATATACAAGTTGTTACATCTATCTATTCACGTATTATTTCAAGAAAAAAAGTTAGAATACATGGGTCGGCAAAAGCTTCGTTACAGAGCTACAGGGTGTTGAAATTTCCAAAAAAATTGTTTTTTTTTCTTCATAACTCCTGCAGTTATTGAACGATTGTATTTGATATTGAATAAGCTTAAGTTGAGTCTCAGATGACGAGCATTGAAATAAAAGCAAATTTTGGGCATACCTATCGAGTTTTTCCATATTTTTTTTATTTAGCGAATACCATACAATCGTTCAATGATTTTTTACTCGAAAACGGTTAGAGATACGAAAAAATTACAGTAGTCAAAAAAAAAAAGTTTTCAAATTGAACGAACATATAAAAATTTATTTTGCTCTGATCAGTGGCGTACCGCAAAAATGTTTGAGAGGGAAAAAGAGACATGGCTCCAGAAAAGAAAAACCCTGTAGATTCTAGTGAAGATACAGAACGTGCAATGATAGGAAATGTTGAAAATAGCTCGCATTTCAAATTTGGACTGGATATCTCAAAAACTGCAGAGTTATGAAGAAAAAACCATGCGGACTCATGTTCATATGGACTTTTTCATAGAAATTATGCGTAGATTCATCCCCTCAAGTTGTGGCATACTATTTTAACACCCTGTATATTCAATATTGTCCTGAGGCATCTTTTTGCAAACAAACAGTATTCTATGGGTCTATGGTGCATGCTGCCATACTGGATTGCTGTTGTCTTAGTCCAGTTCATTATTCGCAGTATTCTTTCGCAAAACCAATCTTCCGCTCTACTCAGGACATTCGGCTAGTTTTACGGCTGCTTGGTACGTTTTTTTTTCCGTTTATAATAAGGTCTGTATCATCATCAACTTCCGATTGACAGTTATCTTCATTACCGAGGTCATTTATGGAAAGAATGAAAACGATTGGACCCAATACACTACCCCGTGGTGTGCCCAGCTCAGCCTCTATTGCATTGGTTAATTATCGACTCTTAGATTGTAATATTTGGTGGTTGGTAGGAGTCATTGAAGGCCTTGTATTATGGTTTTCGTGACCATGCTCCACTTTCATTTTCAGACCTCCGATGAAGCCACACAGAACAGTGGCGAAAGCTTAGGAATTTCAAGGAAGAGAAAACCAAAATAAGGACTTTAATGACGCCTACGCCCGAAAACAGCCGAATATCAGTTTCTATTGGTTTTGACTCATAGGGTTGAAAAATATAGTTCAGGGATCACTAATTCTGGTCACCCTGTACAGGGGAGAAAGTGAAAAAGCCAGTGCTCGGCCTACGTACGCACTTTTCTCCCTTGCCGGATCAACCGTATCGATTTTTCTCGACGAACAATGGCCGATGGTCGGGTCGTCGACGAGGAGAATGAAAAATTTCGAAAAGCCGCATCAAGCGGTCGCCTTTTGTTCTATCGTCCGGGCATGAATAATTTCGGCCGATTTCGGGGACGTTCCTATTATGTCACGGGGATCTCGGAGCCAGATCGTTTCACGTACGAATAGAACTCTGATTGAAGTCGAGGTTGAGTACGGATATCGCTGGCGAAAGCTTCTCGAAAAACAATGAAGTTTCTCTTAAGCCGAGGCAGGAGTAGGCAAGACACGGACACAATATGGTCGCGGCTGACGTTGATCCGCGTCGAACATCCTTTGATCTTGCCGCAGTAAGACCTACATTTAGAGAGACCAAACTAAATGAATTCGAGAAGTATAATCTAGTGAGAATGTAGAAAAGCTGCTGATTTTTTTCATTTAGTCTGCTAGACGGAGCTTAAAGCCTTAAGCACATGCACTCCGTTCGTATTCGTGACGTAGTGTTAGAATTCAGAGATATGCCTGTGATACGCTGAATTAGAACCATTGGAGATGACGCCAGAGGCAGAGATTACTTGCCTCTGCTCCGATATCCATCTTGCGCCACCTTCTATAGCTATCCAAAAGCTATCTGCTTCTATTTGGTGTACCTAGTTAATACAGGCAGCTCCCCTGAATTCTAATAATACGTCTCCATTACTTTGAAGCGCATGTGAAGCAGACTCAATAAAAAATTTGCATTATCACCAAAGCTATCTGTTTTCTATTTGGTGTAATTATCACAGGCAGCTCCTCTGAATTCTAACACTACGTCACGAATAATTTGGAGTGCATGTGCACCAGGCCTCAAACTGTGTCTAGAAGAGCAGACTAGATAAAAGAAATTGGTAGCTTTCATACACTTTCACCCGAATAGACTTTTCGAATGCTTTCAGCTGGGTCTCTCTAAATGCAGGTCTCACTGTGTACTGTGCAAAAGAAGCCAGATCAAAGCATTTTCGAAGCTGATGAAGGCAAGCGGCGACTTTATTGTGTCCATGTCTTACCTACTAGATCATAAACCAGAACACCTTTAGTATATGTGGAAAATCTTATACAGGAGAAACATCAAGACTTTTAGAGATAAGTAAACGGAAACATAAGAAGTATAAGAACAATATCAAAAATAGAGACATTAACGATCACAAATCGCTCATCATGTATGTTCAAATAGCGGAGATCATATGATGAACTGGAACAACACAAAGATCCTAATGACGGAACCTGATAATTATAAAAAGAGAATTAAGGAATCCACATGTAGTTGGTTATATGAAGTAGATAATTGGGCCAATTGTTCTGTTGGAAAAATCGTATTTGGATTGATTTATCGAAGAAAGAAATGACATCAGGAAATTTCAAAATTAAATCAATCCACATCTCTAGGTGTTGTCAACCTTCAAGTTTGTCTGAAGAAGGTGTCTAATATAGACACCAGGTGCTAACAGGTAATCATAGAAATAAAACATGTCATCCGTGACAACCTCATAGAATTTAAGTTTACCCAATGATATCTGAATTCTTGACCATCCAATATTTCGATCTATTCAGCAGATTTTCATCATTCTGCTAATTAGAACGAATGGAATTATCAATGGTGATCCCATTTCGAAATGAACGCAAGAAACCTTTCCAATCGTGGCCTTTTCAATGCTCCAATAACCACCAACGAAAAAAGAAGAAAGGCTACGAATCGAGGATGATTCATATCCAGAACAGTCGGCTTTTTTGTCATTCTCCGATGCAACCGCAGCGAAAATGCCATTGGTTAGCGTAATCCGCGACATATTCTGCCCCGCCATGAAAGGAAATTCGATTCGAAACGAAATATTGTCGAATAAACGCTTCCATAATGCCGGGCCATCATGCGGCCGGCAACTGGATATGAATCATTCAGGAGCTGATTAAGCCGCACAGATATAGATGGAGCTTTCCTCTTTTCGTCCCTTGGATATCACGGGGTTGAAATTTAGAGAAATAGCCGAAGGGAACGTAATTCGAGACCTGGGCCTATTTTGCGGGGTATTGTGAATACCTTGGCTTGTTCACGGACGGTTCCAGAACGAGAAACCGCTTCAATATATCATTGAGTCTTGCTGCCATGTTCCATGCAAAGTTATTTGTCTGTTGCGTATCTACTGATTGAACGGCGGATTCACGGAAGCCAAATCAAAATATTTTGTGATAGTCAAACAGTTATAAATGCTCTTGAATATAGCTGTTGAACATCTAAAACAGTCTGGCACTGCAGAAAGGCTCTAAGCAGACTTGGACACAATAGAATCACATTTTTCTTGATACCAAGTCACGCAAGGCTACCTCGGTAACTAAGAGCCAAACAGCTTGACGCCTATTGGCACAACAGTTCCTCTTGTGAACTAAAAACCATTCCTGGTTATTCCATGTCACTAGGAAGGTGATGATAAACATAATGAAGGAGGAATTATAGTCTTTCTATTTGAACAATCCAGGTTTGAAACACTCAATAGCTTTCATTACGATAGCCTTAAACCAGAAGCTGACAGACTTACTGTTTGGTCTGGCTGAAACAAAAATCAGAACCCTTGTCGGCAGAGTTACTTCTAGGTCTGGCAGAAACAAAAATCAAAACCCTTGTCGAGATTGTGATAGGCCACTGCATGAATGAATTAATACATCTATGGGAAATGATAACCCTCGAGAAGGGAACTGTCGAAATCTTCGGAGAACAGAAGATTGTTTGGAAGTCTTAACTTGATTTAGAACTCTCTCCTAACCAAAGAGCAGATAATTCAGTATTATGTGTCTAAAGCTATTTAGTTCTAAGTTTAATGGTGGAATTCTGCTTTTCATCTGTAGCGTAGGATTGATCTTTAACTGGCCAACTCACAGATTTGTAAATTATGCAATTCTGGAATGGTTTTTGTAACTATCTTAGTTACAGTGGTACTTTTGAACTACTCATCGTAAAACATAACCTTCAATCATAAGATTTGATCATGGAACTTTATGAGTAAATGGTTTTGATTTGAATTTGAAAATACATTTATCTGAATGTAGTTTGCGTTTGTTTCTTTCATATTATAAATTGAAAACAGGAAAGAAAAAAATTTCTCGATTGAACTTGCTATAGAGTATTTATTAAGTTTATAGTACACTGGTTCTTCAATATGAATATGTTCACACACTGGGCATTCGGCATTTCTTCAATCTGAACATTTTCAGGGCATTCGGCATTTCAAATGGATTCATTTGATCACCAAACCTTCTCCTTCCAATTCTCATAAAGTTCACACTTTAAAAAAAATGATTTTCAGGTCATGTATATTATTGAACAATGTTTTAACTGTTACGATTTTCTTCCGATAACAATCCAATAAACCAGGCCATATTAAAGAGGTTCACTATTGCAATTTTCCTGTAAGCTTATGAAAAGTTACAGATTGGCTTTCAGATGGAAACAGAATACCACTATTAATTATGTTGAAATGGCGAGACTGGGTTTTTTCTACTGAGGTTATTTCCTGAGCTCTGTCATCATACGTGAAATAGTAGGTATAGTACCCCATTTTGCATTAACCTAAGTAGGTACTTTTTCGTTTCTGTTGATAATCAGTTTTATCCAGAACCTGGATATGATCGAGTAATAAAAGAAAATTCGATTTGAAACGAAATATTATCGAATAAACGCTTCCATAACGCCGAATGCCTGACCATCAAGCGGTCAGCTACTAGATATGAATCATTCAGGAGCTGATTAAGCCTTTCAGATATAGAAGGAGCTTTCCTCTTTTCGTCCCTTGGATATCCCGGTGTTTAAATTTCGAGGATTCGCTGAAGAAAACGTAATGCGAGACTGGGGCCTATTTTCCGGAATATTGTGAAGAAACTGCACCTATTAAGTTGTCAGCGGAGGAGTGATTGATCGGGCTCTCAATTCGCAAATATTAACTGAGTTTACGGGCCCAAGTGAGTAGAGGATTCCCCCAAGGGATTTTCAACATCTTGAGGAGTGAAATTTAGACCCAATGCTCGTTTTGCGATCGAAGGTTTTCTATTAGTCGTCGGTGAGTCGATGGTGATATAATTGCATGCTTCGAAAAAGCCTTATTTATTCTGCGCGGTTTTCTGTAGCAGAAACATTGCAGTACAGTTTTCCCAAATGTCGTGTGAAAAACTCTGTTTGATATACATAAAGGGTGTCCCAAAACTCGACGTCAACACCCGAACCGGGTGAAAAGGCAAGTAATGCTGGTTGTCAGAAAAATATAAAAAAACATCTAAGTTGCATGATATTAAAATAATGGGCATTTAAAAAAACACGCAGAATTCCACACCTTGTGACAGTCTTTTCGCTCCTGTTGCCACAAATATCAACTTTTTCCAACTTTTTTTTTGCTGTGTAACCCTGAATAATGCTTGTGTCTGAACTGACTGTATTGAAAAAAAAATTACCTACTACGCAAGTTCGGCATGTTTTTCAAAAGTTGGCTCATTTAGTACCTAAGGATTTCTAAATGGTATAATACTTGGTAAATTGTAGCTGCCGTAGTTCAAATTTACTTTCGATTGCCTTTGAATAAACTTTTTCGTAAACTGCTTCCCAGTAAAAAAAGTCCAATGGATTCAAGTCCGGTGAAGGGGCCGGTCACGAGATTGGATCAGAACGTCCGATCCATCTTCCGGGAAAAATGTTTCCAGAAAAAAAAATTTCCAGAGAAATTTACCCGGAAATTTTATCTGGAAAAATTATTCTCCCTGGAAATTTTTTTCTGGAAACATTTTTTTTCCGGAAGATGGATCGGACGTTCTGGTCCAATCTCGTGGTCGGCCTGTTCACCGGACTTGAATCCATTGGACTTTTATTACTGGGAAGCAGTTTAAGAAGAAGTGTATTCAAAGGCAATCGAAAGCAAATTTTAACTACGGCAGCTTCAAATATTAAACCATTTTGGAATCCTCACTAAATGCGCCCACTTCTGAAAAAACATGCCAAACTTGCGTAGTACATTTTTTTTTTCAATACAGTCAGTTGAAACTAGGCAATTGTTTATTTCGAATTTTTTTTCTGAGAAGTAAGCCCTATTTTATTGAAACCTAGAGCAGCGGTATCCAAATTTTGATTACAGTTTTAGACAAACATTATTCAGGGTTACACAGCTAAAAAAAGTTGGAAAAAGTTGATATTTGTGACAACAGGAGTGAAAAGACTGTTACAGGGTGTGAAATTTGTGTGTTTTTTTTGAATGCCTATTATTTCAAAATCATGCAACTTAGGTTTTTTTTTTATATTTTTCTGACAACTAGCATTACTTGCCTTTTCACCCGGTTCCGGGTTGACGTCTAGTTTTGGGACACCCTGTATATGAAGAAATCGTGAAAACTTCAACCTTCGAACGACAAATCAAGTCCATTAGGAATACAAAAAACATCGATCCAAACCGAAATTCTGCTAATAAAGATATGCGCTCAAGTCTGTCTTTTGAGACAGTACAAGAAAGCCAGAATAAGCACTGCCTTTGATAGTCAGATGTCACTAAGACACTTAGCTGTTTTTTTTGAAAGACTGTGTGAACATTGAAAAAATCCTAACTCATCTAGAATTATTGTCGGTGTTTTAACGACATCTAATGAGAACATTAAACAGATTGTTATCTTTTCTACAAACAATGATAACAATGGTTATCACTGCCCCAATTATTCAAATTATCCAGTCGATAAAGAGCAAAACTGCACCGTTGTGAAGGTAATGAATCCTGAGATTCGTAAGTACTAGCGATATTTCCATCATTCTAATATCCTGAGCGGTCATGGAACAAGAACTGGTCATTACGATTTTGATAGGCACTAAAAATGTCCGCTTTTACGAGACCGGGTATTAAAATAATTTGGCCTTACCATTAGGGAAAATTATACACGTTAGGTCTTTGGTTTCGGCTACCTTTATATACATGGCGTGCTAGTTCGAGTACAGAACACATAATTCATCGTATTAGCTTTTTCTGGGACAATAAATGTTATTTCATGAAAATGATATAACAAAGCGAATTCACTCTCATTATAATGGGTGGCCGACAGGGCTCTCTAATTCCAGGAAAAGCTGAAAAAGTTTGGGGAAAGTACTGACGTGAAAGTGATAATTTTTTCGGCACTCAAACAATATTGAATTTATAGATTTTCATGATATACACAAAGCGAATTCACTCTCATTATAATCGGTGGCCGACAGGGCTCTCTAATTCCAGGAAAAGCTGAATAAGTTTGGGGAAAGTACTGACGTGAAAGTGATAATTTTTTCGGCACTCGAACAATATTGAATTTATAGATTTTTCATGATTAACCATCGAAAGGTCCACGAAAACAGTGAATTTCAGCGGCAATATGATTTTTTGTAATTTGATGTTATCATTAACTTCATCTCTTACAACATATGGCCCAGACTTCTGTTGCATGGGCAAATGCACCTGAAAGAAACTATCTAAAGTGCTATATAGCCATACACTGAGATAGTCAAGCAGCTATTAAAGCACTGAGCTCCTACGTCATCGACTCAAAGATGATCTGGGAATGCCGGAACAAACTCAATGGGGTAGGGAAGAAAAAATAAGGTAGGTAATAAGGAATGTCACTCATTAGCCCAAAACCCTTCTGTGGAATAGGTAAATGTACCTATAAAAAGCAGTTTCTGGAGAAGGAGAAAGCCGAGAAGGAAAAAGTCTAGCGGAATTTCCTAGGGATGGGTCATTCCACTAAGTTCCTTCGGAACTTTGAAACAGCAAGGTCCAAGAGATATCTGGATCTTGGTGAGAAACAACATTTACACACACCTCTTCCTGGCTTTCTTACGAGACACACTGTCGCCTCACGAAGCACCTGTTGAGTATGGGATTATCGGACATTGACCAGTGAAGGTTCTGTGGGAATGCTTTGACATTTTGAAAGACAGAATGTCTTGGGCGAGGAACTTGAAAGAGTGAGGAACTAGCCTCTTCGAAGCCTTCACAGATATTGGATTCCATCAGATCTCTGGAACTGGAGGGCGAGCTGTGAAGGGTTTGGTGGCCCAGAACACTCTCTAAGGGGGCACAACTACTATCAGGGTTATTCTAATTGCAGTACATAAATATATTCTTCTGATAAGGAGCTTACAAAACACAATACATAAAAAAAAAAGTTTTTAGCTGAGGTTAGTGCAAAACGTTGTTCCATACTAGCCAGCTTATGACGCAGATATTAGCAAAGTGACTTCCGAATGCTCGCCGAAACGTTGAATCAATAAGCAAAAATAATTGAAATTGCCCAATTTATATTTCAATCAACATCACCTATAATTCATTAATTTTTTCTTCAACGTCATATCAAGAAATATCATTGCATTCGCAACTGCGACTAGCAACGCGAGAATTTCGCACAGTTGAATAGAAAGCACAAATACCAGAATCCTCGTATTTCCTTCAGCGCAGTTGTAACAAAGTACCAGGTGAAATGTGTGCATGTTGAAAAGCCATGCATTCTAAAGTGGATATTAAATATATAATTCACGGCGTAAACTCAGACATTTGTCACGATTCGGCCGACAGGGAGTTAGAGGAGCCCGAAAATCGCGGTATATATCGTCGCCGTGTAACTAGAAGTTAGCATAAACATCCTGGAAAAGCCCCGGGATGAGAACAAGTTGCGTCAAGGGACGAGTCCCCGGCTTTAATATATGTGTGTAACAAAA
Source organism: Propylea japonica (assembly GCA_013421045.1). NCBI lineage: Eukaryota > Metazoa > Arthropoda > Insecta > Coleoptera > Coccinellidae > Propylea > Propylea japonica. Next base: position 24,693,238 of record CM024245.1, read on the forward strand.
CAAAGCGGAGTACATGTCCCCTACATTTGCATTTTATCATGACATATCGTTATTCTCGTGGCATTTCATAAAAGAATGTTCTCGCTGTCAGTTCGGCTGAGCTAGAAGAAATACGGCGGTAAGCTAAGTTGACAGGGTTGGGACCTTCGTCGTGGGTTAATTGATTTTCGAACGGTTTGAGAAGTTTAAGGGCTTAGAAGTCTCAAAGTTTGAAGTGCGTAACAGATAGTTATAATTATAGTTATAGAAATAGATTACAGTTCAAGCGACCTAAAGGTCTATTCTGCCCCCTTACAGAGCTGTTCTGACGACACCCTGATAGTATCCTCAGTCTTGAGCAAAGCACCCAAACATTATTTCATTCTCTTCAACTGATGTCCACGTTAGCTCTTCTTCTCATTAAGAATCCCACTGCAGTTTTTCAGAGCATTCATCACTATCCTGAATGTGTTCGCAATATCTACGAAACACCCTGTGCATATTGACCAACAGAAATACGAAAAACATGAACCTCCCCCTTGTCGCAGTGCTGTAAAAAGACCCTTGCAATCGAAACGCGTTAAACGAATCGGTACAGAACTAGTACACCCATTTTTTCGAAACTTTCGTGACACGAACACAATGATGTCATCAACGATTTCGTTTTCAGCACTGTCGTATTATTCGACCGTCAAATAGCGCGTGAGTCGCGTATTTCCATTTCCTGGCAAAAACCGAACAGATCGTAGGTTTGATGGAGCTTAATCGAATACAAATTGCGGAACGGGATTGCTTACAGGGGCTTTTAGCTAAACTCGACATGGTCAGGATGTTTATGGTGTAGGTGTAGGCACTATTTCCAAGCGGAAGATTAAATAAGAACAATAAGCAAAGGTTCAACGCGTGACATCGCCATGAATGGAAAAATAATGAAAGCAGAGAATTAAATTAATCGATTGAAATCAACCAATATTAAAATCATACTTCGGAGCTAATCTTGTCCTCGTTCAAGGCAAAATACGAGAAAGTGGTGTCAAACAAAGCACTTATGGATGGTCATTTCGTCCTTATAAGTAATGAGATGCCACAACAAAATGAAGGAGAATAGGTATATTGATATGTTTCCACGAGTTCAAAATTTGAAAACGACTAAAAAGTCCACCAAACACTGGAGAAAGAGTTCCTCCAGTACAAGAGGTACAAGAGGCTGCAGACCAAATATTAGTCGCCATACAGCTACACGCGATACAACCTCCCTATTGATGCACAGGCGTTCTTAGAGAAGAAGAATCGCTCGGTTATGGCATTAGATGAATATTTAGTGCGCACAGACTAACAGCTGACCCACGCTAAAGACGGCCATTACTATTATTGTTATAATAGAGCTAAGACGTTGTTTATACTTGAGTAGTTTTGAAGGCTTTTATGCAAGTAGAGATTTAAGAGGCAAACTGTGTTCTGTTTAAATATTAACTCCAACAGTTTTTTTTTGTGAGTTTTTCGATGATTTTTTTCAAGTCAAAATCAACTTACCAAACCGCAAAAAAAGACCAATCTAACCTCAACCTGCAAACCTGTTCCAACCACCATCCCTCGAACAGAACAACGCTCGATCATTCCTAATCAATTAGAAAGATATACCCTCATCAAATCGAGCGTAGAAAAACAATCCCCTCGCACGGGCGAATGTCCCCGACACCACAATATAAACCGATTGCTCTCGACGTGGCAAACACACCACAAAATCATCATAATTTCGAAATGCTCATGTTTTTCCGGCCGGCCGAAAGAGCTTCATCATGTTTAGTGTGGGGAAATCCGCGTAGGGGGGCGCGTTTATCGCTCAACCCTTTTCATTGTGCCTGCGGACGCTGTCCCGGATGATACTATCGGACGTCGTCCTCCCGCAGGAACGTACTGAAGATAATCCTGGATCAAATGGATTCAATATACCGTCTTTTAAGTGGTGGAGAAGTTTGGACACGTTTAATTTTGGTGTGTGGTTTTCTGTGTGTTTTAGTGTTGTCTTCTAGTCGGTACGAGACGTCGTGAGTCGGTTTTATGTAGTTCTGGAGGTCCTTTATAGAGGGCAAAGGCGTCAATGCTCACATTCAATAATTCAATCAAAAATGTTTTTATTCAAAAACATAGTCGTTTCAATTGAAAAGCTTACCGTTTACCCTATTATGTCGTCACAACAGTTTAGTGAGTGCATGACATCAGATTCGATAGATATTTAACATTATTGATGATTTTTTAAGTAAAATAATTCATACAAATCGCTATTTTTCCTCAGTGTGTTCTTCCTGAAAAAAAATTCCAGATAATATACATTTCCATGCTTCTTCTCAAACTAGGGGTAAATGTTGTGTTTGGGTAGAGGGGAAATCGAGGAGTATTGAGACAAAGTGTTGATGGATCGACGAAAAATCCTGTCAATTGGAACTTTAAATCGGTAAACCAGTCAAAGAAAATATGTTTGCTTCTTGCATTTTGTAGATGATGATTATTTTTATCGAGGTAGGTGAGGATTAACAAAACTCGAAGGTAAGGTTAGAATTATGGGGTTAATTGTTTACAGATCCCAGTTCATAACAGAGGTAGTTTTTGAAAAATACTGCTGTGCCTACCATGAATCTTTCTGTTGGATCTACTACCAGAAAGGAGGAACAACCGGAATGTTCTAGTTCTAGTAGTACTGAAAGGTTGAGACAAGGAAGTCTAAACAAAGAAAAACCCACTGAAGAATGCTCTTGTGAAAAGAAAAAGTACTGTTTAAATATAATGAAAGAAGATAGTTCAACTGTTCAACAAACAAAATTGTTTTCCTTAGTTTCCTCAACAGCCTTACAACCTAATTAATTCATCTTTCACTCTGGCTGAAATAGATTGAAACAAATGATGACAACCACCGTTTTCACAGAAAATAAAAATATAATATACACAGTGATCCACTCGTCACTATAGATTTCTGAAATTCGATGTATCGATGAAAAATCCAAATTTTATTGAAGCAGATATAGATACCAATAAACAATGCAACCAAATCCTTTCATGTCAATATTAATAGTTCAATGAATGCCTGCCGTGGCGCTGCATTCTTATTTTCAGTACATAGACTATATAACCACAGTGGCGACAACTGGTCATAAAACTGTCAAAAGCCCGCCATGTTTCGTCAAGACGTTTTTGGCGGTATTTTTGAATTGTATATATCATAACTCTATAAAAGTCTTTTTCGACCTTATTCTTAATCTGTAGGCAACAAAACATACATAGACAAACTAAATCTGCAACTCCGACGAAACATGGCGGCCAACCAATAGAAAATGAGACACGAGTTGTCGCCGCTGTGGTGATAAGTCACTGTAATTTTCAGTACAGTGACAATATTACCTCAGTGGCGACAACTCTTGTCTCATTTTCTATTGGTTTGTTAGTTAGTTAGTTTGTTTATGTATGTTTTGTTGCATACAGATTAAGAATAAGGGCGAAAAAGACTTCTATAGAGAGTTATTCCGCCAAAAAGGTCTTGATGAAACATAGCGGACTTTTGATAGTTTTATGACCAGTTGTCGCTACTGATAATATAGTCACTGTTATTTTCAGATGCCTGTTGTTTCCCGAATACAGTCCTGCCCAGAGGAAAACCAGCGGTCCCAAGTGCGGTGTGCGACTCCCACGACCATTCTCAAAATCCATAATCGTATCGTCCATATGGCGGTGGCGTTGGTGATTTATGCCCGTTGACAGAACGACAGAACAGTTAACGCACTCGGTCGCCGCCAGGCTACGCTGCTACGATGAAAAGATCGCGGCTACCACGACGCGATCGTAATTTAGGATTAATGACCGAACGTAAACGGGTCGCTTGAACGACTCGGTTTGAGGGGTGCTGGTGAGTTTTTTAGCAGGAGTGGGCGAACAAATCGGCTATTGAAGGGATGAAAGTGAAAGTGGGATATTGGAAAAAACGGATGGCTATGGAAAAATGAGAAAGGGTTCCGTAGCTACCAATATTTCGGTGGATGTACAGTTTTTCGTTACATTCCACTGAGAGAAGATATCGAACTCTCTTGGAACTAAACAAAATTAAGTTGCACTTCCTGACAGGGGTTTTCACGGTGTACTGCCATTCCAGGAAACGATTAAGAAGACTGGAAGTGGTCTAGAACTATGGATTCAGTGTGGAGAAGAAGAGGAATCTCGGGATATTTCGTGATGAATATCTTGCTATCGATTCTCAACAGGCCGAATGCTTGTGTAAGGAAGCCATCAGGAATGAAAATATATTATATCAAGAACCGGAAATCGAGCTATAGAGCGAAAAACGTTGCCAAGTACCAAGTGAGCACTATCGCTAGACTCCTGTACGAGCGTCTTTCCAGAGGAAATCTTAGCTATTGAAAGAAGTCTAGATATAAATATAGAAAGGAGTGCGATATAGCAGCCACACACTCAAAAAAGCTGCTATTAAAGCACCGATCTTCTACGTCATCAACTCAAAGATGATCTGGGAGTGTCGGAAAAAACTCAATGAGGTAGGCAGAAAATAAGGTCTTCTTAATCTGGGTTCCCGGCCATTCCGGAATCAAAGGAAACGAAAAGGCCAATACACTTGCCAAATAGGCTGCACGAATGTCACCCATCGGCCCAGAACCCTTCGGTGGTATAGGTAAATGTACCTATAAGAAGGAGTTTCTGGAGAAGGAGAAAGCTGAGAAGGAAAAACTCTGGCGGAATCTCCCACGGATGGATCATTCCACTAAGTTCCTTCGGAACTTTGAAACAGCAAGATCCAAAAGATATTTGGATCTTGGTGAGAAACAATTACACCTCCTCACTGACTTTTTACAGGACACTGTCTCCTCACGAAGCAGCACCTTTGAGGATGGGGTTATAGGACTTATAGGACACTGACGAGTGTGGGTTCTGTAGGAGAAGTGAGAAATCCCCATTCACTTAGTCACGGAATGCTTTACCATTGCGAGCCGAAGAAATAATGCCTTGGCCGAGAAACTTGTAAGAGTGAGGAACCAGCCCTGTTGAAGCCTTTACAGATATTGTATTTCATCAGATCTCTTGAACTGAAAGGCGAGCTGTAAAGGTTGTGATCAGAACAGCTCTGTAAAGGCGCACAATAGACCTTGATGTCGCAGTGAACTGTAACGTCTTTTAAAACTATAACTATAACTATTGGTACCACAACCAGATAAAACAAGCTCCATCAACAACGTGCTGTAATCATTCAACGATCAAAAGTACATTTCAGACAAATGATCAAATCCTGACAATATCTCACAAGAACGCACGCCTCAATATTTCAACATCACATTCAGCAAACGAACGTTAAAATTACGACCTTTTTGTACGAACTCGATCAATCTTCGACGGCGAAAGGGGGAATATTCGCGATACAAAACGCTGAATTAATTTAGTTTTCAATTGGAACTTATAATGGCTCGGTGCCCGCTACGCTTTTCGAGATGATGAATTGGAATTTAATGTATAGATATCGAAGTGGTGCTTGATTGATACTAATGAAACTAGTTAAGTCGATGAATGTGAACAATTGATCTCTATTCGGGCTAGTTTGGGCGTTGCGCTGACTGCTGCCATGGGACAGAGAGTTCGATCGGAGACGCTCACTTGATCAATTGATGATTGCGCCAGTTGCCCTGGGGCGGAGCAGAGGCTATTGCCTTAATTGTTCCTGTTTTTGTGCCAACACGACTTGTGTCAGATATAAGTGTCTCGAAGAATGAAACTTTTTTCAGCATTTTATTGACGTTTCGTTGTTGATGTGAGATTTGTCATGATTGAATAACTGTTATATTAAAGCTGTTGTGTCGCTTTTTGTTCCATGTTTTTATGCTAGTGTCGCTGTTATCCACGAACAATATGGAATAAGGTATAAGTACTTGGGACAACTTATTGAAAATGGAATGAAAAATCAAACATGGGAAATTAGGTAAGCCAAGGAGACGACGATGTAAGCTCGACAGACAAAATTTCGAATCGAAAATCGTAACTCTAACGCCAATGGGTGGCACACGTAGCAAGACAAAATGTGGAAAAATGGTCATACAGGGTGACATTTTGGAGACCTCGAGAAACAAAAAGAAGCATAAGAAGAACTAGAAAAAAAAGGACAGACTATGCAGGTCGTAGTTGGAAACATGGATGGGAACAGCAACAGGCATATATCCAGCACTGGATCAAAAATGGCTGAAGAAAAGTCATTTTTTGTAACTGAAAATTTCAATGGCTATTTTTAAGACCCATAACGCTTGGTTCAGATATAGACATATATGGTATCAAATGCACTGGGCACTGTGTGGTATTTGTGTGATTCATTTTACAATTTTCTAAACTTACCGTGACAGAAGTATTTGCTTCCTTGAAGAATCAATAAAACTGTCTACCTGGAAAGCAAAAAAATATTCGATTAATTCAAGTTGAAAAAAATCAAGGTTGAATATTAATTTTTGATGGAAAAATCATTCAGTTTTTCCTCGATTAAATATGGACGAGACTTGAGAAACTCGTAAGTGTTTTTTCATTCAGCAAATTCAAACTGACTTTTATCAGTTTTTAGTGGATCACTCAGATCGGCATACAAGATACCTAATAGTAAATAAGTCGTAACTGATGAAATCATATAATTAAAAACTTCAAAATTTACTTTTTAACAAAATTTTGGCAGTAAGGCCAAGTTCAAAGATACTTATATTGAAAACTTCCACTTGAACGTCTTCATTCTGAATTTTCATATCACCACCATAATTATTTCACCGGTACCACATCACAGAAATAAAAAAAACTCTATCTACCCCTATAAGTGTTTAACATAAAATAATCAAAGGGTATAGCCGGGTTTCAATGGTAAATCTGCCCCCGCGGCCTTTTCGATTCATATTGGGGGGATCGATTAGGCATTGAATGAAAATAATTCAGCCAACTTTTCAGCTTTTTATCTCTAGCCATTTTTGAGATTTCTGTGAAAAACACTTTTTTCGATTTTATTTTTTTTCTCTTGTGATATCCAAAATTTTCGAATGGTGATTTTTTCTGTCGATCTTTGCTATTGAAGGAATAGACGTATAATTTTTTTTATGAATTTCAGCTGCAAAATCTATTTTTAAGAAAAAAAATGAAGTTTTTGTCATTTGTTTTTCGGTGTTCTTAAAAAGTGTCCACCGCCATTTTTTGACATAAAATGTCTTCTTTGGCCCTTTATACCCTGGAATTTTTTCACATTTTAAAATTGGTGGAACATTTTGAAAAAAATTAAAACTGTTTGAATTTTAGGATTCAACAGATATCCATCAAATTTTGGTACCGTTGTATTCATATTGGCTTCCTGAACAATATTAGTGAAAAAAACAATTGGCGATCTGTTTTAGTTTGGGAGATATGGGCCCCCAAAGTCCGAAAAATATTTCACCTGAAAGTCACTTTTCTCTCTACAGAAACACTGAATTACCGCTTTATTGAGTTTAAAGCCTCTCTGACCATTTTAACATGAAGATTTGATTCATTTTATTTCAGATATATCCAATAATTGTTGCAAAAACATCGAAAAAATTCTACGGAAAGCCCGCCGTTCCTTATGGTACGTTTGGCACTACCGCGAATTATTTCGCGCGAATATGACACGATGCATACCGGTAAATCCCGCTATCATTTCCTAATGGCACTTGCTGAAAGACGCGGTAGTGCCAAACTTACCATAAGGAACGGCGGGCTTTCCGTAGAATTTTTTCGATGTTTTTGCAACAATTATTGGATATATCTGAAATAAAATGAATCAAATCTTCATGTTAAAATGGTCAGAGAGGCTTTAAACTCAATAAAGCGGTAATTCAGTGTTTCTGTAGAGAGAAAAGTGACTTTCAGGTGAAATATTTTTCGGACTTTGGGGGCCCATATCTCCCAAACTAAAACAGATCGCCAATTGTTTTTTTCACTAATATTGTTCAGGAAGCCAATATGAATACAACGGTACCAAAATTTTGATGGATATCTGTTGAATCCTAAAATTCAAACAGTTTTAATTTTTTTTCAAAATGTTCCACCAATTTTAAAAATGTGAAAAATTCCAGGGTATAAAGGGCCAAAGAAGACATTTTATGTCAAAAATGGCGGTGGACACTTTTAAGAACACCGAAAAACAAATGACAAAAACTTCATTTTTTTTCTAAAAATAGATTTTGCAGCTGAAATTCATAAAAAAAATATACGTCTATTCCTTCAATAGCAAAGAATCGACAGAAAAAATCACCATTCGAAAATTTTGGATATCACAAGAGAAAAAAAAATAAAATCGAAAAAAGTGTTTTTCACAGAAATCTCAAAAATGGCTAGAGATAAAAGCTGAAAAGTTGGCTGAATTATTTTCATTCAATGCCTAATCGATCCCCCCAATATGAATCGAAAAGGCCGCGGGGGCAGATTTACCATTGAAACCCGGCTATACCCTTTGTTTCCCTGTTCCTTCATCTGATTCGGCTACAAATCTTGAGAGTGCTCATGAACAAACAGAATAGAACGAAAAGACCTAAAGAAAGTTATAAGTGATAAGAAGTTCACCTCTGCGTCACAAACTAAAGTCAAACAAAATATTCGGTTCTCAAAATTCCTTTGATACAAATTTCATCATACCAGGTCTTTGGATCTCAGACTCGTGATACTGGGTTATCATAGTCAATAGCTTTTCACTTAAACTTCAAGAAAATAAGAAAAAACTTTAGACAAGATGAAATTGACAGAGACGACGCACTTTTCACTAATAAATCGCCCAGAAAAATCCAGCCTCCGAATTCAAGATTACCTACAACTCGCGCAAAATTCGACCAACTCCCGCCATCTATGAACCACCCCCTAAACCTCCGACATAAGACAATCCACCCTCCTTCGAGCACCCAGAAGCCTCGCCATTCCCAGATCTCCCGAAATAATTATTTTCACCATGAATATTTACCCGGGCCAATTCAATCCGAAAGGAAAAAGGAGCTCGACGGCGGGCGGATAAAAATTGTTATCCCTCCGATCGACCGTTTTCGTGCTAAATTATGCAACGCCTCTCGCGGTATTCGCGAAGCGAAATTGTCGAGCTAGGCTGCCGAAACGACGTCACTGGATTGTTTCTATTTGCATTTAAAGAAAGAATTTCGCGAAATCGAATTAAATAATAGCGAGAGGGGCCCGTTCGCGAGCGATTTTGAGGGCGACGACGCCCGAAGTCTGTGAGGGCTAGAATTGAAACTTTAAGAGGGTGTCTGTGCTATTGTCACCAAAACACCAAGAGTAAATTAGATTATGCAGCAATAGTTAGAATAATAGTACAATATGCAATGAGCGTATAATAATGCTTTTTTCGCGCGAGAGGTGACGTTTAGGCCATGAGCCGTATGCCAGTGGCCCAAATCACCGGGTGAATAACAGACATTATACGCGAGTAGCATTCATACTTTATCTACGATTACTGAATATATTTCTTAAAGATTTTAACACTTCGCGACCGCGAGAAGACCCTTTTATGACAAGAGCGAAAAAAGTCAAGTTGACACATGGGAAATTTTGGAGAACTATAGTCATTGTATATTCTGTAATGAAAAAAGCTCTAATTGATATAATGAAAGTAGATTTAGCCCTCGATTGACAAGGTATGCCCTTATTTGTTAGTTGGAGTATTTTAGAATACTGAAGAAATACCAATTTAAAGAATATTATATCAAAGCTTAATCTATGAAGCATCTGACAGCAGTGAATTATAATCTCATTCTTCTTGTGAATTGTGAATTATGGGTTTTTATTGAAGCCGAGCACAGAGACGTAAAATAGACGGATTTTACAATAGTCGTGGATAAATATACTAATGAATATGGAGAGAACAAAATAGGGCGCACTACTTCCGCATCTTTTGAGCGCTCCTTCAAATTGAACGAGTTTTGCCCAAATGTCTGTAATTTTCGAATTTTAAGCCGAAAATGGTCTCAAACGATAAGGTTCGATTCCTGATAGCGAATTCGTGGTTAAAATTTTCAGGGTGAGTTTGTTTCCAAAAAGTCTCGGTTGAGTTCCTTAAACAGCCAATTCGTAAAGGATTTTCCATAAGATATGGCCCTTCAAAATTTTTGTTCCTCAATATCTCAGACAAAACGAAACCAATCGAAATGAAATTTTGCGGCCACGTGCAAGACGCTCATACCAACAGAACCCAAGAAAATTTAATTCGAATATTGAAAAGAAGAATTTTTATATTTCCAAAACAAGATATCTGATTGGAGTGTAATTTATTTTGTGGATGAAGATTAATACTCTGAATATCAATACAAAATTTTAAGAAGATCGCATCATCAGAACCATAGAATTAATTTTTTTAATTGTCAAGTTTTCACATATATCAGTTCCTGAATAATTTTCAGAAAATTATTTGGATCGTGCTGAGATCTCAAGTTCTATACAAATTTTGGGATACCTAATAATCTCGTTGCACTATCAATGAACGGGCGCTTAGAGGCATATGCTCAGGACTTTTTTCACTTGAAAACATCGCCTCAAACGAAACAAACGCCCAAGAGATTTTTCTTCACAAATTGAAAGAAGAATTCGAGAATAATTGTAAGTTAAAATTATCCCAGTGGCACATTTCAAAGTAAAAAATTAACATTCCCATTTATGGAAAATAAAATTCATAGAAACTCTCGAAAAAAATTTTGAAATATACATTTGTATAGATTCTTGAAACAATACTGTTAAAATAGAGAAACAAAAGGAAAATTTTTTATGAGGATGTCATTCCAGAACCAAAGCCTTTTCATATGAAAAATCTCAGTGAATATGTAATAAAAAAAACATCATTTCATTCGAAAAAACCATGTTGAACTGTAGTCCACCACTACTTAAATTCCAGTTGTAAAACCTATTCATTCAACAAAATGGTTAAACAAGAACAGAATAAAAAGGAGTATAAAATGTTTGAACAAATGTAAAGGGAAGTCTTATAAATTACCATCCACGTTAAAATTCTCGACGAGCATAAGATAAATAGATAATGAAAAAATTACAGTACGATTTACATTCCAAAAAAATCTTCAATCTGATAAAACGAACGAATGAAATCACTCTCGCGAAAGAAAGACACGGTCATAATTTCACAATGATTTATGCAACTTTAACTTTTCGTCCGGTAATTCAGCTCCACTTTACCTTAAATTATATTAAAAAATTCAATTTTCCTCTCACAGACCAATTTCGTAGAATTTCCCTCCGAGCTGGGATAAGATTCAGAAAAATTATACGTTGTTAACTTCAAAACGGAGTAGCCAGAATTCACAGCACCTCATCGAGTCGGAAAAATAAAAGTGAATGTTGAAGAGAGATAAGGAGAATAATATATCACTGGCCTGAGACAGGAAAGAATTAAGATACGGCCATAATGCGACTGCTCGAGGTGCATGGAGATGCCTCTCAAGTTAAAAATTGCCGTTTTGGAGGCCAACTTGGCCAGATAAAATATTTAATAAATAATCATATCAGACAGGCGGATGATGAATTCATCAAGTTAGCTGTGTGGTTTTTTCTCAAGCATGGGAAGATTCAATTGTGCAATTCTGTGAAATAGTTCCCAACATTAAAACGTAGCACGTAAATCTTAATAATTTACCACTCTTCAACTGGGCGCAAAGTCCGATTAAAAAGAATTTTCTTTTCAAATGTAGGTATGTTTATTCCTTATCAATAACCAGTTTTGAATTTTAAGAAAACTGGGCAAACGTCCTTTTATACACTATGAAGCAAAATTTGTTTTTTTACCTTAACTTTAGAACCACTCCTGGTGTGTTCCAGTTATTACGCCATGACATTCTTTATTCCACTATGAAGAGACATCATTTCTTGACCATTTAATTCTTCATTTATGACAATTGCTCAATTTTTGTCAAAAATACAGGGTTTTTTAGTAAAACATTAAATTCCGCTGAGGCTACAACAGTATTTCAACAAATTCAAGCTGAAATTCTGACCTAAAGAAGACAAACTGAAATCAGAGTCAAAAACATAACGTGTTTTTCGCCCAGATGCAGATAACAGGTGCAATTCGTCTCTGCATATCCTCATTAAGGTTTTGAATCAATTAGAGCATCACTGAGCTCAGGGGGTACACGATATCGAATTTTCCTCCCAAGAGCATCCAAACATGCCGAATTTGGTTCAAATCTGGTCTTAGAGCAGGCCAGTTGAATTCTTGGATATCAAACCCTGCTGAATACTCCCTGGTAATCCTAGCCACATGCGGTTGATGCGGTCGGCCATTATAAAGCATTAGCACGAAATCGTCTCCAAAAACGGTGCATACCGAACAACATGTCGCTCTTAACTCTCTCGTTTATTTTTTAACTCAGTTTCAAGTTCATTTTCATAAAGTTCGTCTTTAAGGTTAAATCTGTGAAAGTTTTCATAGCCTTAGCGAACTTGTGGAGTTTAATGTTGCTCTGAAAACCCTGTATCTTTAACAAAAATTGAGTTATTGTTATAAATGTAGAACTAAATTGTCAAGAGAAGATGTGTCATGATAATGAAATAAGAAATCACACGGTTGAATAACTGAAACACATCAGGGGTGGTTCTGAAGTTAGGGTAAAAAAAGATTTTGTTTGACCCTGTGTAAAATAACGTATGACGATTTTTCTTCAAAATCAAAACTGGTGATTGATGAAGGATGATCATACCTACAATTGAAAAAATAATTCAATCGAATTGGACTTGAAATAACATAATTATGAATTACAAACTTCGATTATTTTGCCGGTGAGTTTAGTATTATTTTTCACAAATTTCACCTGCTGCAGGAACCACCCCTAGTTCAGTTGATTTTCTTGTTTTTCGAAGCAGAAAACTTTTTAATTCTTTCGACAAACTTCAAATCAGAGTGTAATTACCATCTATTTCCGGAAAATATTCGTCGTTAGATTCCTAATTTATCAGAAAATCGTTTACATCATCCCTTTGTAGATGGCGGGGGAATCAGCGTAGCCTGAAATGTCCTTTCCGTAGCTTCCGGTAATAACAAACGAAAAAACTGGGAAAATTACCAACCGGCAATCTCATTACGAGGAGTTAATTCGGTCCTCGAACCCGAAATCCGATTAACGAATTGTTGAGTCATTTCGGGAAAACAGAAAATAACCGTCACTGGTCCGGGAAAAAGATTAATATTCGCAATCAGCCCACTGCGAGAATTTCAATTTGACGTGTTGATTAAATCATCCGAGAAAACTTTGGGGATGTTAGCTCAGATATTAGCTAGGAAAATTGATTACGGAAATTGAGCCAGACGTCGCAAAATTGATGTTGAAATTGGTTTTTAATTTTCGCGCATGCGTCACACACGTGCCAGACGGGAAATCGGGTTTCCGGCCCATCAAGTCGGCTCGTCTGATTGGATTTTTTTTTCGATTGAGAAACGGGGATTTAAATCAGAGGGTTCAAGATATAGTTTAAATCTTTAATTGATGTTATCCATTAATTTTTCAATTCTTTCATAATGTCTGTCATCTTATTGCATATATTTTTATTTCCCATATATCTATGTTTATTTTTTAATTTCCCTAGATTTTGGGTCAACAATAGTTTAGGTCATTCAGATCAAATTTAATGTTTCCCTAATCTATCAATCTTTATATACTTACAGTTGAACTTTTCTATAACGAAAGCGCTTAATCCACAAAAAATCGTTTTGAGAAATTTCGTTAATTAAACAGAAAATTTGTGTCTATAGTAGGCAATATCGTGGTCGACTTTGATGATGATGAATTTAAGTTGATCTTTCAAACTTAAGCACTTTCTTTTAGACATTTTCGCACAACTTTCACACTAGCGTAATGGTTAGATTGAAACCAAACAGCCAGGGGTGTATTTAAAACTGTTTCAGAAGCATCTCTCTGCCCGTCGTAATGATCTAGTTTAAGGTCGAGATTCATTACGTACGTCCGGAAAAATTTCGGAAAAACTCCACCCTTATACCTTCTTACCAATACCCATTCAAAGATTGATGTTCTTTGAATATTTCGTTATAGAGAGAACTCACTTTGTTTTAGAGGGTGTTTTTACATGGAATTTGCATTCAAGGTGCAATGTCTTATACGAATTCGTTATACAGACGTTCGTTATAGTAAAGTTCCACTGTATTTATACAGGGTCTTCATAAATGATTGTCACATCGTAGTTTGCTTTGGAAATTTTTTATCCTATCTTTTCTCACAAATTATCTACAAATTAATAATTCAAGTCACATTATTCAATCTCTTCGAAATTACCAGCGTAAACTCACAGTATCATTTATTTAAATTAAAGGATATACATAGTAATCAGGATATAAATATTTATAATATCCAACGCCAACTGCGCTGTTATAATCATTTATAGAGACCCGATTTTCCGATATATCTATAGCCTTTTTCAAATATCTCTAGATTTTGAGTCTACAATAGTTTGGGTCATTCAGATCAAGTTGATTTTAAACAAATTTATAAATTTAGCATTCTTTCCATAGTTATTTTTTCAGGATTATTTTACTTTTGTCCTCCTAATATTAAGTTCAGGCTTTGCATTGGTTTCATAACCTTATATGTATGCAATAAACTTCTCGACTTATAACAATAGTGTTTCCTTTCGAAAACATGAGGGACTTCAAGAATTTCGGTGATCTATACAGGGTGTCCCGGAAAATGTGGGAAATATCTCAGATTCAGATAGAACATAAAAAATAAGATGACAAGTTCCCACAATTTTTTTCGAAAACGGTTCATTTTATCGACACTGAACAATTATACCTTTTCTTTGGCTTAATGTTCAAGATATCCCATTTTTTAGCACCTTATCATACAGGGTGTTAGAAGTGTAAGCATTATAATGTACAACCCAGTCCGCCCCTAGTAAACTGAACAAGCTAATTGAAATTTGAGTGCAGTGATTCAAGAGGCCTACTATTAATCATATCAAATTATATCGAGTAGTTTGTAACTTATTCCACTAAAAATGATTTCCGTTTTAAGAGGTCGTATCTTCGTAGTGAGGGCCGCTAGGAAAATAAAATGGAACTTGTCATCTTCATTTTTTATGTTCTATCTGAATCCGAGAGATTTTCCGCATTTTCCGGGACACCCTGTATATTACATTGAAAAAAGTCCACGTCGACGCACTAATACACTTCCTGATAACAGAAAAGGACAGACGTATAAATATACTATTCACTCAGTAGAGACATGAAGCACATCCATGGAATCAAAACAGTTAATTCCTTAATTTATACAATGTCATCGCTTCAATCAAGTTAGCAAAATTGTTATACTCTGCAACGAACCGTTGCCTCTGACGCTCTTTGTTTTATGATTATGAAATTTGGCAACGCGAAGTTAATGGACCTTTGAAGCTAGGGGTGTGAAGCGTCCATTTTCATTAGGCTCCAATTCATCATTCTGGACGACCATTTTTTTGTACTGCTCCTGTGTGAATGAGTTTTGTTGTTTTAGGTTTTTTGAATTTTATCATTTTGAACGCCTACGGTTGATAGATACAAGATGTTTCAATTCTGAGTTGAAAAAAAACGATTGATCAGCATTAAAGTAAGAATTTTTAATTTATCGCAAATACAGTGATGAAAAGATGGACTTTTTTCCTAAAAATGTAACTCACAGGGTCACATTTATCTATATCTGGTGTGTCAACTATTTTTTTACTAATAGTTCTGTGTATTATGAATTTTTAAAATATGACTACAAAATTTTCATCATTTTTGTGAAGTAAAATGATTCAAATACAATGGAACTTCCGTGTATAACGAATTTCTCTGTATAACGAATTTCGTACAAGACATTGCACCTTGAATCCAAATTCCATGTTATAAACACCCTCTAAAACGAAGTAAATTCTCTCTATAACGAACATTCATTATATTATAATTATATATATTATGAATTATAATATTCAATTAAAAAAGGATGGGCTTTTTCCGAAAATTCTCCGGACGTACGTAACTAAATGCACTAAATTATTACGGCGGGCAGAGAGATCCTTCTGAAACAATTTTAAATACACACCTGGCTGTTTGGTTTTCAATCTAAAATCTAACCATCACGCTAGTGCGAAAGTTGTGCGAAAAGGTCTAAAAGGAAGTGCTTAAGTTTGAATGATAAAGTTAAATTTATCAGTGAAGTCGACCGAGACATTGCCGACTGCGTACTTGAAGTTTGTATCAAGTTTTTAGTGATTGCAAATGTCGAAAGATGATACCTTAAGTCAGAAATCTTCGTGCTTGTGTGATGTAGAAATGAAATTTCTACCCAATTCGTTGAAAAGTACGTCGATGACAAATCATTTTTCTCGGGCCTGATTAACCCGCCAGGTCGAAATAATACATCTCCATTTGTCGCTGCATTTCCGTCAAATCATGCGGATCTGCGTCTCTGCCGGCGCAAATACGAATCAACCTTTTCATGGAAAATCCCAGATATACAAACGGGGCACGCCGAAGTTATCTAACATTTCGTCTTCACTCCATTCCGATGAGATTGAAAAGTAAAATAAACCTCCCCTTCTCTCCCCTACTTCCCGAACTGTCTAACGGATTTATATCCCTGAATTTTTGACGAGAAGCGATGTTCCTTTCACGGTCGGCTAAAGTTTTCCTAGATATTAGTTTTCGCTATAGGAAAACTTGACGCGAAGAGAACGAAGCGGCAATAACTTATCTAATAATGCAGACTCAACTTTGACTTTCTCATTCAATTCCGCGTTACACAAAGCTTATTGAAGTGTAGATTCCTTTTAATCGCTGTTCGGAAAAGTGTATGGGAATTGAGACACTCTCAAAGGTTTAGCCGATCGGTTTTCCGGCACAATTTCCAGGAAATGAAGGAGGGAGCTGCGCCGCAAGTCGATGGGAAAATTGTTGTTCGAGAGTTTGAGATTTAATGAGTCAGGAATGAGTTTTTTGGTCGCGCTTAGTCTTACAGTCGCTGTAAATGCGGTAACAACTTGGAAGTTTGAAATTTTGATGCTGTGTGCAACATGGAGAATTCTATTCATGGTAACTATTTGAATTTCGGTGACCAGCAGATATCGACCAGATTTTGGTCTTGGTGTCATTGTATTCATTGAGTCTCTCTGAACAACATGAGGTGGCGGTCTGTCTTAGTTGGAAAATATGAACCCCCAAGTTCCAAAAATTGTCCATCGTCATGTCACTATAAAAACACAAATTCAGTCCATAAGTCACCTTCGAACATTCAAATAACTATTCGATTAGTTTCATTTCAGGTTTATCAATAATTAATGCCGAAACCTCGAATTCTAGAGGCACCACATATCCACAAATTCTAAGGAAAGCCTGCCTTTTTTAATGGTAGATTTGGCACTGCCGCAGATTCATTCTCGCGAATATGATACGATGCCTTTCCGTAAATCCTGCCATCATTTGATATGTCACTTGCCGAAGGACGGGGCAGTGGTGCCAAACTTACTATGAAGAACGGCGTGCTTTCCTTAGAATTTGTGGATATGTGGTGCCTCTAGAATTTCAATGCTTCTGCATTAACTTATGAATATATTGAAGCAGTGAATTTGTGGTTTTATTGTGAAAAGAGCGACGTGAAGATGGAACATTTTTGGAACTTTGGGGGCCCATATTTTCTAAAGTAAGACAGACCGCCACCTGTTAGTTTTACTAATGTTATTCAGGAAAACTCAAGCATACAATTACATCAAAATCTAGTCAATATCTGCTAGTCACCGTAATTCTATATTTACCCTATTCACTAATGGGTAAGATGAGAGTAAGAGATCCCAAGATTTTTATCTGAATTATCATTTCCAACCAGTAGTAGTGTCAAAGCTAGTCTGGGAAAGCAAACTATCACTCAGTGCTCTTAGGTTCAACAACCAGGTCAATCTTGTATGATATATATTTGTTCTTTGACTGAGTTCAGATGGAATATACAGGGTGAGTCTTTGACTTGTACATATATTTTAACCGTAGATTCCTGAGGTCAAAAGAAACACTTTTTTCCTTTACCTTTTTTCCGATTCGGCCTGGTTAAAAAGATACAGGCTGTTGAAAATCCATGAAAAGCATAAATTTTCAGTAAGTAATATCTCGCAAACGATTCCTTCAAATGAAATGATTTTTGACACATAGTTTTTCATGAATATGATTAATCTTTCCCGACTACAAAATTCCGAGTAATTCGATGTTGAAAGAAAAAAATCTTATAAATTCGAAAAATGGGTACTTTGGCTGAATGCAACTGTGTCGAAAATATTCACAGAATTCAATTTTCCCCTCGATTTTCCCTATGTGGTCACTTAGACAAATTTCAAGAATAATTCGAGAATTTGTTATCTGGAATGATGAATGGTAAGAGAACTAGGGGATTTTCTTTAAAAATGGGGTTACAATGAATGAGCTCACCTCTATACTTCTTCAGTGTAAATCCTTATCTATTCAAGCAAATTTCCACACCACTTTTGAAGTACCTATTGCATTTTGTTTCGTCGAGCTTTGACATACGTTGATCCAAATTTACATTACGTTAGAATACGTTCATTTCTCATTTATTCATCATATTTATTACTACTAGATGACCTTAATAAGTAATTATTCATGAAGTCGTATGATTTTGAAAACAAACTAACCACAGAACACCGATGTCAAAGAATCTAGTGTCACGTCTGTGACTTTCACCATGCGGGCCATAGAGAAAAGTTTGTTCTATGATGCGGACACCCCTTGAAATTCAATCACCCCAACTGGTGTTTATGAACCTGAAATGTCATGCGTGTTATTATTGAGTTGTTGTTTTGATTTTGGAAACTCTTGCACGGAAGATTTCAAGAGATATTGGAAATGAATGCTATAGGCATAGCTAAAATAGGTGGTTTGAAAGTTAATCCGATATAATCAAAAATGAAGTATACATCAAGAAGAGATTATTCTGCTTTTCATCACTAGCAAAATTTTGGATGAATCAATCATTGCATTAGAAAATATACAACTGGTATTGAAAAAGTGAGTTCATATTTCTTTCTTTAATACAGCAGCTTATTTGAAAATTTCGAATGATATATCTACTCGTTTCTTTGATACTGTAATAAACTGTGTTGTCTTGGTCTTTTCTAACTTAATTTGCTCTTATTGGACATAGATGGAGAACCATCTCAGGAGAATAAAATAAGCAGTGTTACTTGTACTAAGTCTATTTCTCGATTCCTTGTTCTACAAGTAAAATCATTCACCTATGCTATCGACCTACTTATTGACAATTTGTTGTATCATCAGTATGTGAATACACAGAAGACAATGGCTTAATTTATTAACAAACTAGGTGGAATAATTGGTATCATATTTCGAATAATGTGTACTGTGAAAAGGGGATTGCACTTTAAGGAATTTCAATATGTATTTTCGTTGAACAATAACTATGATTATGAGTCCATTACACCTCCCCCGGTTAACTAAAAAAAATTTTTACCCTAGTACAAGTTTTTTTTTTTATAGAAATGATAAGGAAAATTCAAAAAACAATATTGACAAAATTGGTTAACCTCAACACACTTAACTCACTAAATAAAACATAAATTATATCTATATTTCTTTTCAATATATTTCATTGAATAAACAACTTAACCCTATTTTTATGAATTTCACTAGTCTTATTACCTATTTTAATAACTACATTAGGGCCCTTATCTTCTAACACCTTATGAGTCCATTACAATACAATAGCTTATTTCAAAGGTTTGAATGCTTTATCTCGTACTTGCAAAAATTCAGTGGTTAGTTTACCAGTGGCGGCATAGCTCATTCTGAAAACAAAAAAGGGCTAATCTTCTTATTTAGGCCGAATCGGAAAAAATGGTAGAGGAAAAAAGTGTTTCTTTCGACCCAAGGAATATACGGTTAAAATATATGTACAAGTCAAAGACTCACCCTGTATAAGTAAGTCATTCGAAAATACGAGCACTTCGGCAAATGTGTTCCCCCAGAGATGATTCACTGAATAATGTGAATGCTATAGTTATCAAAGTGATTAGTTTCAATTACTCCATGCTTGTTTGGACCTGACCATTCTCCCAGCCAGTTCCTACGTCATCCCACGAAGATTTCAACATATATCAAACTATGAAACAAGCGAACAATTTCACGAATCAGTGAAATTACATAATTCGTCCTAATCTAGCTTTCCTCACGGGACGACATCATTAGAACAGAACAGATGATACCCCTGAGAATCCACGTTGAAGATGACAAATTGTCTCACTGTCCAGAACGACTGTCTCCTGACGTCTCGTCGCGCTTGTTATCGAAATAATGAGGCTCGCTTTGAAACGTGATGATTTCACATTTTCACCCAATGGGATAATCTGTTTCCGGATGAACTTACTAGAACAATTTTTTTCATGGGTTTAGTCGAAAACGATGTCATTATCTTGTCATCGTCGATATCAGGTAAAGGACAGAAGATGTGGTCTAGTAAAGGGTAACTGCATAGAGCTATTTCGATCTTATACTTTCACACAGTAAAAAATTTGACGGAGTGAATTTCTACATCTCAGAGTTGTTCAACTACAATGCGAAAAAAATTAAAGCACATTCTGAAAATCTCATGAAAGTTAACTACATTGACTTTATAACTTATTTTTTATGTTCTCTCGGGAAGGTTTTGAACGAAACAAGACACATTAAATGGAAGAAAAATTCAGGATTTCACCGAATCTTATGTGAAAGAAGAGAAATAAACAATTTTCAAAATACTGATAAGTGATTTAATACTTGGTATTTCCACCCCTTGCGTTAATTACAGCTCGGCAACGACGGTTCATACTCAAATATGTGATCTTAAAATGTTCTGATCTAATCCTTCCCAGATTTTTCTGAGTTGGATTCGTAAGTCTTTAAGAGTAGCTGGATGATTTTCTGAACTTCTCAGTCTTCTTGAGGTTGTCCCAAACCTGGTCAATCGGATTGAGATCTGGACTTCTTGCTGGCCTTTCCATTCGAGAGACTTCAACCTCTTCAAGGTACTCCTGAACGATGCGCGCACGATGGGGTCTGGCATTATCGTCCATAAAAATGAAATTTTCACAATGTATTGAGCAAATGGCACTACATGCTCTTCAAGAATGTTCCTTATATATCAGCATTCATAGCTCCATTAACAACGACCACTAGGTCTGTGCGAGCAGTCAAAGATATTCCACCCCATACCATAATGCTTGGGCACATTCCTCTTGGGTCAAATTGCGTGTTTCGCGTTGCATAGCGATCGAGTGTAGAAAATCAAACGAAAGAAAATTTATTGATCACTAGAATTATTGATCGAGAACAACTGATTTCAGAATGGAACCAATTCATTCGAAATCTGATAATCTCATCTTTTTTCATTCCTGCTGGGAAAAAACATCTCTATTGAAGAAAACGTTGAAAGTGGATAACATATGCATGCATAATTCTGAAAAAATAATTATCATTTTGAGAACACCCTCAGTTGTGGAATAAATTGGAGATTTCCATAATGTGCGTAAATTTTTTGCGCAGTGTATATTCACCACCACAGTGTCAACTGAACACTGCATATACACCAAAATGGTGTGTATGAATATAGACGTCGCCTGGTGTTATTTTAGTGTCAAATACCCCGTCGATTTTCTACTGGTCAGTTACCCTAAAATAAACAGTTTCGGCAGCTTTCTGGTATAGGTAGGTGAATCGTCGCGAATGTTTTTGGCCTGAGTGAGTCCAGAGGTGTTTCTCTGAAAGGTTGTTCTGTTATTTAACTCCTAAGCCCACAAAAAAGCTCAGATTCAGCTGATCTGATTCTTCCACCTCGTTAATATCTTCCCTTAAACCACCTGGAAACTGAAACACTACAAACCTTCCTTCCAGAAACTTCATCTCATCCCACTGAATTCAACATAATTATACGTTGAAAGAACATAGTTCGAGTTTTGCCCAACGCTCTAGCGTCAACCGGGGCTCGTCCCTGTATCATTCACAACTTCCTTCAACTATCCCAAACACCTTCCCGAAGGAAAATACTTCCCGTCTAAATCCTTCGTCCCATCATAGCGGCTGAATTGGCGATAACAATTGTGGTCCTTCTATCTCCAGCGCCCTTGCTTTGAGGGAGTGGATCCACCGGGCCGGATAATAGATTCAATTAACGTCTTATATTGTTTTATTTTATATGTATTTACTAACAAAAGGAAATCGCCCCATTGTCTTAACTGGGGCACTTTGATCGAAGTAACCGCAAAGTAAATTTAATTAATGGAGGATGTAGATGGCTCTCGGATCGCGCTGATGCGCTGCTATAGGTGGCGCTGCCTTCGGGCTACGTACAATCATTGATTAGGGTGGGAATATTGTTGAAAGACATAATGGCAATTTCAGATGAAAATAATGATTTTATATTGATACCCTTCATTTTTAATGAAAGAAATTCATTCTCATTTATTTGCACTTGTTCTTATAGTTGAAAAATAGCAGTTTCAACCTTTATAACTGAAGAAGTAAGTATTTCATCGATTTTGCAAACAAACTAACTCATCCCAGATATTTATCTGAACCTAATTTTAGTTTATTTCCATCTAAATTACTTTTACGTTCAGATTAAACCCTTTCGAAGAGTTGTACTCAGAACTCGAAATACAGATTTGAAAATTCACATCGAAAGCATACGATATACAATGCATCAGACAGAGAATTCTTTCTCCCAGTTGTACAGATGAATAGTCGAGACAATGACGTGCTGTTACACACTGAATTCCGTTGTCTTATTGCAATAATCTTGTCTTGTCCCTATCTTATAGCAGAATTATAGGGAACCTGCAGTACACGTATAGAATTATTTAATTTGTCAGGCTGTCCGTAATACACGATTCAAGTATTAACCGCTGCCTACCATACTAAACGAATTACGCTCCTCTCAACGATAAAAGAGAGACAAGACTAGAGTATTGCAATAAGACAACGGAATTCAGTGTGTTACAGCACGTCATTGTCTCGACTATATTCATCTGTGCAACCGGACGGAAAAGTTCTCTGTCTGATGCATTGTATATCGTATGTTTTAGATGTGAATTTCCAAACCTGTATACATTCACTCTGAAAAATCGCTTGAAAAAGTGCATTTATAATCATAGTTCCCATATCTATTACAGAATGCAAACTTTTTCAAGAGTGATCTTGACATTTTCAATGTAAATGTCCAATTTTTCAAGAAAGCGCCAAAAACTTTAACGTATAACGAACATGTTTGTTAAACATATCAGTCTGGCTGTCATTCAAGGAAGTTTGAAAGGACATAATGAAAGATGTGTTTGTATTCACAGCGCTCAATTGCACTAGTGGACTTCTGGCCTGATTGTAGAGTAACCTCAGATTCTGAGCTAAATATAATCCTGGTCTGATGAAACATACATAGTACGATCCATATCGATCGAAATCGCCCTCATCTCTCTGAATCGGGTACTTAATTGCTTAAACATATTATGGAATTGATACCAGAAATAATTCCATCTTTTTCAGTTGTTTTTGCTTTTGATCCACAGTGTATTCTATATTGGCGTAATAAAATTTTCGACAATCAAATCAAAAACTGTTCTAATTTAAGAAGTTGTCAATTTGCTCGGAAATTGATCAACATACATATTATTATTATTTGAACGGGCCTAGGTAAGCCTTTGGGAAACTTCGTTCTTACGCCAGCCAGCTCTAAAAACTCGAATACCACGTGTTCAGCTGATCCTGCTTCTGATCCACAATGTCGCAAATTTCGTTTGCTGACTTTCTCATATGGTACAAAAAAAAAAAGATGTTTATACCGACAGTGCCCCGTTAGCAGTCCCACCATCACCCGAAGCTCAGCTCGTGACAGATTTAGGAGTTTTCTGGTATAGGTTGGTAAAATCATCACGAGTTTTTTGGCCTGAATAAGGCCAGGAGTGTTTCTTAGAGATTTATTCTATTATTCAACTCATAATGGTCTTTTCCAAGCCCACAGAAAGGCTTAGGTCCTGCAAGTATTAACCTTGATGTTTTTTCTGCAAGTTTATCGATATTTTACTTCCTTCAGCACTACAGTGCCATGGCACCCTTAGTAGAGTCAATGTTTTGCCTCTTGGTAGTTGTTCATGGTGTTACGGCACTCCCAGGTCAACAGAGACCCTGTAAAGTGTGATTCCAGGGATCTCAGCGTGGCCTGGCTGTCCATGGTGATGTGGACATGAGCCCCCTTGAGGCCCATAATATCATACATCATTTGGAATCCGCGTCGTGAACTGAGGACGTGAAATTTGCAGACTGGATCTAGTGAACATCTCGCTACTTCGTTCAAGGTTCATGCTATGGAAAAAGGTTGTTCCTATGGAACTAGAGATAACGGTATATTTATACCTGAAGTGCCATTTTGCTTAAAGTTCAAGAAATACCTTGTATCATTCAGAGCTATCCTGTGCTGATGAGTCCTAATAAGGACGAAATGGCCATCCATGGGTGCTCTGTTTGATACCCCTTCCTTGCATTTTGTCTTGATCGTGGACGAGATAAGCTCCGAAGTATGAGTTCAATATTGGTTGATATCAATCGATTAATATTATTCTCTACTCTCATTATTTTTATATTCATGGCGTGTTACGCGTTAAACCTCTGCTTTCATTTGAATATTTGTATCCTTGATAAAGGAGCGAAATAACTCTGGAACGTTAGAGAAATTTTTAACATAAACAAATTAACCGTCCCAAATTCCTACCCCTTACCAACATTTCAGAGTCAATTCGCTTTTCTTTAAGGCTACAAACATTTAAAAACATTTGTTGTCATTGTAGTCTTGAAAAGGAAAGAATAAATTGCGAAACGTTACCTTCTTCGACCTAAATCCATGCTTAACCTGTGTGACTCCACTTGTCATTATTCTAAAAAATTTCAATAAAACACAGAAACATTTCCTAATGGCAAACGATCGCCATCTGCACAAAAATACCCACCCTTTATTATCCTCATTAAACCAAAAGGTACCAAACCTCGGGATCAAGATAACATGGTAATGCCGAGCCGTAGAGCGACGCTCAAACTTTTACGTCGACGTTATTGAAATCATTTCCAAGTTACGACATGTATAATGAATACGTCGGAATTTCGGATTCGACGTAATGCAGTTTCGCCCCCTCGAAATTGAATAAATTAGAATATTTACCTTTCGGGTCGGTTAAAAGTCGGGCACTCCTCGAACGCTTACCTGGAACAGAAAGAAGTTCCTGAAAATCTGCATATCTGAAGGGCAGCGGGGACTTTGAAAATGATTGAGGTCGTTTACAATCCAAATTTTGTGGGGTTAGGGGGGTTGAAGGGCAAGGGGGGCGGGTTGAGTATCCTCTCCGGCCCGTATTATTGCTGTGTTCTTCGTTATAATCCGATTAGTTGGTGAGAGGAGGGAAAATTTCGGGGGGTGATTTGTTTGGATCTTGAATGGGATGTAGCTGTTCTCGTTGGTGATTTATGGGTTATTTAGTTATTAATTTTCATCCCCAAAAATGGAATTTAGTTGAAAGTGAAAATGACGTCTAGCGAATAATGGTCAAAAATTAGATTAGAGGAAGGGTTTTTGAAGAAGAAACCGGCAGTGTTTTACTGACTGCGTACAGCGCGTAAAAAGTAATACAGTGGAACTTTCCTATAACGAAACCCCTAAATTCGCAAAAAATTTCGTTATACAGAAATTTCGTTATACGGAAGTTTTTTTATATTGTCAAGTATCGAAAAAAGCAATTGCATTTTTTATTGTGAGTATGAACTCACAAGTATGTATATGAATACATACTCAAAAAGGTGTGTATGTGCATTTCTAATAGCTTCTAGGCATTTTATATAGGTAGGTACGTATACAATTCATTCACGATTATTTGGGCAAATAATTCGTAATTTTTGTCTGAGTGGTACAAGCAAAAAACATTTCATTCTCATAAAAAAAACTTCGCATTTTCTCAAAGATATTTCCGGAACCCCATCAATGGACCAAAAAGCGAGACGACACGTTTTAAATGCTTGAAGTTCCTCTTCACGATTTGGTTTTTCCTCCTGTTGCCTCTCCAAATAAACGCTGTCGGTATCACCACTGCTAGCGCAGTGATTTTGAACACCGCATTTGACACTGTTTAACATGTCCTTTTCAGTTTGATTTGTTACAATATTTACATCGACATTAACGTAATCATTTAAAGTAACCGTCATTTTCAACATTTCCAGCTGAATCCAACGTTTCGGAAGGATTTATCCGCCCGCCGTAATGATTTAGTTTATGGTCGGGATTTATCACCTACGTCCGCCATAATTATGGAAAAAATCCACCCTTATACCTTTTTACCAATACCCACTCAAAGAGTGATGTTCTTGTTCTTGGAATATTTCGTTAGTTAAGTGTAAAATATTTAAGGAGGTAATTTCTTATCGAAAAAAAGATAGGATCTTTTATATAAAGAAACTTCATTGGAGCATCCCTTGTTAAGATACAGCCCCTCAACGAGAGTAAATAAAATTTGTATAAGAATTTTTTTCACAAGCACCAAAAAAGTTACAATATTGAAATTAACCTGACGTTTCCTACTAGCAAAAAGACACTTATCCAGTTATTTATTTGGTTAACTCCATGGTTGTAAGGGTGGGAACGCAACCCCAAAAGTTCATTTCCAATGTAACTTTTTGTCTTATTGTTTGTTTACCATTTAAAAATCTATTTCCGATAGCCTGTTTCGCTCTAAACAAAAAATGTCTGCTGAGTTTTTGCCCAAAATAAACCAGTTCGCAGCAAAAAATTACTTTATGAACAACTACAGAGATAGATCGTCATTAATACGAAACTAATCTATCTAGTAGGGCACTTTTAGGGATAGTGACAATTGAATTGGTATAACGCTGACAGTTTATGACGATTTTTACTGCGAACTGGTTTATTTTGGGCAAAAAACTCAGGAGACATTTTTTCTTTAGAATGAAACAGGCTATCGGAAATAAATTTTTAAATGGTAAACAAATAATAAGACAAAAATTACATTGGAAATAAACATTAGGGGTTGCGTTTCCCACCCTTACAACCATGGGGTAAACCAAATAAATAACTGAATAAGTGTCTTTTTGCTAGTAGGAAACGTCAGGTTAATTTCAATATTGTAACTTTTTTGGCGTTTGTGAAAAAAATTGTTATACAAATTTTATGTACTCCTTTTGAGGGGCTGTATCTTAACAAGGGATGCTCCAATGAAGTTTCTTTATATGAACGATCCTATCTTTTTTTCGATGAGGAATCACCTCCTTAAATATTTTACACTCATTTAGTTATACCCTGTAAAAGATGGCGCGACATCTATGGAAAAGATCGCGAAAAGCTGTGATTCCTCAGAGTTTGATGCGTCACTATTTAGCTCAGTCCTGTAATTTTCCATTCATTGAAAAAACCAAACCATTAATCAAATTAGCATGAGTAACCATGGGAAAAGTTTCAAATTTCGTTAGTCACGCCCGATATTAGACTCCATTCGTAAAAACATCAATACAAACGACAACAACAATACGAAACACTAGTCGACCAACAATACCCAAACACATAAGCGTCGCTACGCCTGAACAAACAAACAATCAACTGGAACACGGCAAAATTCAAATGCGCAGGAAATACACAACGACCACCATCCCAGACGAATATCCATTACATAAACCACGAGCCCATAAAGAACGAAATATCGAACAATACCCACAGAAACAAGGGACCGTTGCGAATCGGCGTAACGACGACGTAACCTTAAGGTTACGAGTGTCACGAAAATAGACGCTGACGGTGCACCGGAAACGGACGGGAGCGTCTTCCATTGTACGCTTTCTGCCGGTGCATAGACGTAATTAAATCCGTGCATTTCCACTCGAAAGATTCCGGTATTCCGTGGCCCGTATTGTTGTTTCGCCGGTGAATGTTGACTTGGATCCGTATAGATTAAGCCGCGTTCGCGCCGAGCGTCGAAATGACGCTTTAGAGAAGGCTACGTTTGATACATGGCTAATTTCGGCTGATCATGTCTGAATGGGGAGGTTTTGGAATTGGGGGACGAACGTTAATCCCGCAAAGGGTGAACTTTGTTGACGAGAAATTCATGATGATTGTATTGAAACATTATTTGGGTTATTTCCGAGTTTCTGTGTTGATTTGTGAAGTCTCTATGCCAAGCATCGAGATATAATAGAGAAGAGACGCTATGACCTACAATTGAGTAAGGAAAAATAGTACCACTGGGTGGGGCTAAGTCGGAGAACAATATGGCGGAAAGTTCAGGGTTGAATTAAGCTGCCAGTTTTTTCTGTATACAAATTTCACCCAAAACATACGACGTGTTGGGTCTTTAGGAATCCTGTTCAAATAAGGTCAATTGAATATCAAATAAACAATTTTTCTTCAGGCAATAATATCCACATATAAAAAGATATCATATTACCAAGACAGACAAGCGAAAATTTAGAATGCGGATCTGTTCAGTACTCATCCCTACCTGTGATATATTTTTCCTATAATTTTCTTCTTATCTGTCTCTTCTCTGCTTGAAGAAAGCCTTACAGTGCACGATATCATTTCATTGTATATTATTAAGCAGAAAATATCACAATTTAAATTGAAACAGGCGCAAGAATCACAATTCCTCCAGAAATTCAACGATTGTCAATTTTGACGTTGGGTGGTAGTAATTTGGAGCATCTGATACAACGTTTATTTCAATGATGGCTACTTTATACTATCCTATCTCTATGATGTCAAGCCTCTAGATGTTCATCGAAGCAGTTCATGAATTCGAATAATAAAGACAACAAATTGCGTACGTATAAACTCACGTCATATCCCACTGCATGACGACTGCGATTTTCTATGATATCAAGTTCAATCCAAAGATAATAACGAGCTGTAGGAATAAAGACCATGAAAAATACCACGTAATTACGCTAACGATGACCGAATACCTTCAATAACGTTGGCCACTTGAAATAATGACATACCATTATGACGGGACCCAATTAGATCCCATTGTCATATCAATCGACATGCAAATACGAATCGTTGAAAACTACGAACTTTCTTGTATCGGGAAGTTTTGATGAATAAATGATTATGTGTGACTTGACCCGATTCGATTGTAAACAAGATAACTAGAAAAGAAAATTGTTTGCTCTACATGCCATAGAGATATGGAAAATGTTGGATTTTTCAGGTGAAGAACCTATGTTCTATGTTATTTATATCTCATTTTGTCAGCGGTTTATAAAAAAGGAAGAAATTTTCCATATCGAATATGGAAAAACCGTTCAAATTTTCGAATTCTTCGCAAAAATTAAATTTTTGATTATCCGGAATTTTACTAAGGTTTTCTTCAGTTGCCATAAAATGATAGTTAATCATTATCATTTTCTGTTCATTTCACAGCTCGTTGATAACATTTTCAGTCACTTCACGAATATTAAACTTGTCTTAACTTGTGTTTTTTGTTGTGGATTTTTTGATAGCGCTCATCTCAAGTCGACACTGACTTGTATCAAATACGCTTAACAGAATAAAAATATATTCATCCCTTTTCGAGAAAAAATAGGTTACCAAGATAAGTGAATCACCCTGTACACAATCCACCATTCGTAACTCAAACAACCTCGAATATTCCTTCCACAACATTCCCATTTGTCCCCGTTAATGCAGAATGCATCCCACTTTGACGTAAATAGAAAACCGGAGGATAAAAGTCGCATAACGATAGCTCATCCCTCCACCCCCCGTTCCCTGATAACCGCCAGGAATTCGTCATAAAATTCCTATTTTCCCCGTAATCACATTCTTCCATTATGCGAGATGCAAAAATTCAATGAACAAAAATTCAATTTGTGTCTGCTTTTTCCCGGACGATATTTATGCGACCCAGCGTTCGATGCATTCTTGAAGGAAAGACCGAGCAGCGATACATCGGGCTCTTTTCGATATGATATTTACGTTCTGACGTGGAAAACGGGAAATGAATATATGTGTATGTACGTCTATGTGTGTGTGTATCTCGTTTACCTACCTGGATGTTCCGCTTTCATCCCGATATTGCGGGGATTTCCGGAGAGGGTGTGTTCCCTTTTGCTATGGTGCAGAAATCGTTGCTGTTACGCTAGGATGAGCACAATCTCTGAGAATGAATAATGTTTTCTTTTTCGTATGAATGTTACAGAAATGTATCGATTTGTCGAATTCGGGGAAAGGTGTTGTTTATTTTTACATTTGTGTAGTGTTTCTTCAGATATAAGAGGTTGAAGGCTTGATGAATTCTTACTAGCAAAATTATTCAATTTCTGTTGATTTCGTTAGATGAGATGAAAAAGTAAGGCTATGTAAATCTTGCAGCACATTCCGATAGCAAGGTCTTAACTCAAAACCAATTCTTTTCCTATCGATAGCTGGAAACAGGTGTTCAGCTGTCTTGGTAACTTCCTTCTCCATTTTCCGCGAGTGATAATCCTGTGAGTATACCCTCATTTGATACAATTTTGAATTATTAAGTGAGAGGATTTTTTCATCCAGCTCTTTGAGTGAGAGAGTAGTATTTAGCCTGTTCTTTTGCAGGGATCTGATACTCCTTGTTTGTTCCCTTTCCTTAACTCCTTAACGACTTTGTTTATCTTTCTTCCTGTTGATTTCTTAAGATTCAATTCTTTTATGGTTTTCTTCAGCTCGAAAATTGAAAATATAAATCTTTAATAAGGAAATATTGTCTCTATTTAGACATTTTAAAGATTAATTCCGTATTTTCTGAGAGTACAAGCAAACTAAGTTCATATTTTATAATCTGATCGATCGTGAATTAAGCTCCACGGCCATGTCGGCCATGCTTTCTAGTTACCATCAATGGGTAGAAACAATCAATTTATAGATTTTCATTGCGTACATTTTTGTAACATATTTCAATGCATTCATTCATTACGTATAAATTCGCCGAATGAAATTGGTAATGATGATATTCATTGTTGCTATTGTTACGAACTAGATGGTTTTGAAAATACCGATATGAATGTATTGTTCGTTTTTCGGCACGAGTTTTGGGCGTTTGAAAAATTGATGGGGATTTTTATGTAAACCAATTTCCAATAAATTCGATTGCATTGTGTTGTTGATGTGAAATAAAATTACAATCGTATATTGCCGGTTGAGACAAACAATGATAGGGTTCACAGTGTTTACATGATAATAGTCTTGAGCAGACATTTCGAGAATTACTTTTGTTATGACTCATCAGAGTAGTCAAGAATATGGAAAAAAGTTTCTGAAGCGCGATAAACATAGCCAAACACTGCAGTTTGTATTGGGTGATCTGCGCCCCCAATATTCAGGGAGTTTACACATTTTTACTGGTTATGTAGGGAAGGCTGTGAGTTTTGCTTGAAAAGAGTTATGTCCCCAAGATTCATCACCTATGATGGAAAATATCGTATTATCCTCTATAGTCTATCCAAATCCGAGAGGCCAAGCGTAAACAAACTAGAAACGCGATTTGGTCGCTCTTATTGGTCGAAGCTCAGGAACGCCACTTTCGACCAATAAGAGCGACCAAATCGCGTTTCTAGTTTGTTTACGCTTGGCCTCTCGGATTTGGATAGACTATAGACTCATAAAAGACAACAGATGACCTCAGAGCAAGAAGCAGAAGCTACATTATAGACTCCACATAAAAATTTAATTGTTCTGCTATGTAATGGGCCCCACTCACTTCGTTCTTCTCCGCCGTTTTTAACCGACGGTTAAAAACGGTCAGGTAAAACTGCCGCAAAAACTAAGTGTATGGGCTAAAAACGGCGCACTTACCCGTCGTTGCAAATTTCAGACGAGGCCTGATTTTCGTCCGTTAACGTTCCAACGCTTCGGGTAAACACGAGGTGTGTGGGGTAAACAGTTAAGTCGGTCGCGCATATTCAGAGACAGTGGCGAACAGGTCTGGTGGCGATAAACATAACTTTTTTAATTGTTTACTGCTGAGTCTTAACTGTTTGAAAACAATGTCGGATCTTCGGCAAGTGGAACCGGGACTTTTTGTTGGAATTTATTGAAGTGTACAGGTGATTCCGTGTTCATGGAAAGTAAAATTAGCGGAATACTTTTTTTTACAGCAACAGCCGCTGCCACTGCTAACAGACACTTACGCTCCATCGTGATTAACTGCCGCGAAAGAAAACTGAAGGGGTGGACTTTACCGACAACGTTCTTCCTTCCAACGTTTTTAACCGTCGGTTAAAACGGCGGAGAAGAACGAATTGAGTGGGGCCCTTAAGAAAAAAAGTTGCAATCAGCTCTTCGTGGATAGGTGAGGGCCGCTCTGAATATGTTGGGAAAGTTCATCCTTCAACCTAAAAGTCTTTTCTTTGAGACTGCTTTGATAACTTGTGATAAAACTTACTTGAATCGTTTCTGAAAAACTTTATAGGTTTTCACTCCCAGTCTCTGAAACAGAAATATTCAAAAAACTTTCAATTAAGATGAAGTGCTCCTGCGAAAAACTTTCGCACTTATTTGTCAGGAGCAAATTGGTTTTGAAAAAATGTTGGCTAACAGTAAAACTAGAAAAAGAATTAAATGAAAAGGATAATGTTACGTTTCGATGTCTATATCGGACACCTTCTGCACAACAAACTTGTATAATCTTCGGAATTGTGTGTTTTTTCATTTGCAGTATAATTGAACGTTACATTATCCTTTTCATTTATTTCCTTGTTTTAATTTTACTGTTAGGCACAACAATTTTTTCAGAACCAATTTGCTCCTGACAAATAATTGCAAAGATTTTCGCAGGAGCACTTCATCTAATTGAAAGTTTTTGAATTATTTCTGTTTCAGAGACTGAGAGTGGAAACCTATAAAGTTTTTCAAAAATACAGAGTCTCCCTGATTATATTTCAATCAATATCATTGTATCAATTTTCAGGAAGCCATACTCTGGTATTCAGGATGGGACCAATTCTCCTGAAAAGAATTCTACTTTTCTATCCTTTCTTGCTTCCAACTAAATCATGGAAGTTCATAAAACAGCAAGCCAACAAACACGTCTTGTCAAGAAAATCGTTCCACAAAAAGCCGAACAAATATCCCTAGTCAGACTTCTCGTGATATATTCGGATGCAACAATACATCCCATAAATAACATGGGAGGAATTTGTGAAGCGGCTTGATTTGAATATATTATGTAAACATGCTTCTTCAATTACGGCTTCTCGAAAACTTTAGACGGCATGCGAATCGCTACGTATTTTGGGTTCTTTTCTACGCATCTTGATTCGTATGGAAGCTTAAATAAAATCTCTCGATAGACTAAAATATAGTAGAATATCTCCGAGGGAAGTTTTTCAGATAAACTGCGAATCTTAAAGAGAAACACACCATCACAATATTCTGTTCGAAGGTCTTAAAATGAAGAAATTTTGATTTATGGCACGTTTTTTGTTTCTATATCAATTCAACAAAAGACAAAACTGTCTTATTTCGGGAAGGACCTTACATAAATCAAGAGAAGGCAATAAAATGACTCTACTATGGGCGCCAGTGCATTTTGCTGTTCAAGGAAATGAAAAGGCAGATAAACTTGCGAGAAGTGCATCCAGGTAAATACTTGCTGGACAGCAATAGGCAATGAATAACAGAACAACACTCCTGGAAAATTCGTGATGATTTCACGAACCTATATCAGACACCCCATTCAAACACTGACGGAATGCTTTGTCATTGCGAACCCAAGGAAAGAATGCCTTGGGCGAGAAACTTGTAAGATTTTACTGGATTTTATCAGATCTCTGGAACTGGCAGGCTAACTGTGAAGGGTGTGACTAGAACAGCTCTGTAAGGGAGCACAATAGACCTTGAGGTAACAGTCAACTGTAACCCCTTTTTAAACTATAACTATAACGTATATCAGCTTCTGAAGCCGTCACGACCTGAGCTTCGAGTGATGGTGGGACTACTGACGGTACAAATATGACCTGTAGGTTCTGTGAAACAGATGCAAAAATTGAGCAGTAGCAAGAGTAAAGTATCTTGACAGTTATATCGATGATGATGTGGATTTTGTGGCATCCAAAATAGTTTTGCTAACCGAATGTGTTTTCAGCTCCCAAGATGGCAGCTCCTACTGATTATCTTCAATTCAGAAAACCCACACGCGAATTCTCATCTCCTCAACTCCCACCACCCTGTAAATTCACTACTGATATTCCAATTCACGTCAAACTAGGAATTAATTAAACCCACAAGTCGCGATACCGGTTACATCACGAACTTCCCTTAGGAACCCAGTCATCTCTCACCCCGAAACTACCCCGAAGTTGCATCGGTTGACATGCATTAGCGCAGGGAGCAACGAGCAACTTCACAATTTCATTTGCGCGCCGCGTTCCCTCTAAATCTTATCTGCCAGAACGCGCTACATTAAACATTTCGATAAATAATCAGCACAGGAAGTTTCTTTGCTGATTGATTTCGGCTTGGGGTAGATAAGGGCTGCTCCAACCCTACTAGGGTCGCCGTTTCTGCGATTCGGCGCCATGGCGTTACTCATTAGTCTGGTAATAGGATGTGTTAACTTCGTTATTGGTATGCAGATTGGAAATGCCTAGCAGGTCGAGATTAAGAGAGGGTCCCGGAAACTAAAATGTGTCGATTAGTGTTTGTTGTTGGCCGGGCGGTTTTTGCCCAAAGGGTTTAGGCCGTGCCGTTAGCAGTTTGATCGCTATTGATAAGGGTGTAAAATGAAGGTTTACAGCTTGAGGTTTGGTTGTTTCAGGTTGATTCTTGAGTCTTAATCCTCTTTCGAATGTCAGGCCATGTTTTTCTCGGGTAGCTATCACGAAATTTGTTCAAATTTATAGCTATTGGTTTAAGTGATCGAAAGAATCGAGCTTTGGTAACTTTGACTCTGTAGACTTGCAAAGTTCTGCAGATACAATATTAGTGAAGCTCTGACCACATGAAGCAGTCTTTGAAAAATATTATTTGGGCTGTTTCCAACTTTTCTGCTTCTTGTATACAACGTTTCGGTCAGCATTTGCCAGCCGTAGCAAGCAAAATGGTTTCCCAAGTAATTGTTAAAGGGACTAAAGCAATTGGACACGAAAGTATAGAACCACAACCTACAACAAGGCAAACCGAAACAGCACAAACTATAACCAAGGGTTATCTGAAAAGATGAGAAGACTTGAGAATAAGTACAATAAGACAACAGCATTCAAGACTCAAGACACTATCAGCAAATTTAACTAGAGTAAACCCTGATAATGAAAATCAAATTACCAAAATGGCTCATACGAAGAACCTTGTGAGTGTGGTAGAGCTTTTATCGATGAAACTTCACCTTCAAATGTTCGAATCAAATAACATAAAATTTTAGCTCAGCAGCTGATGATTTAAAGCTTGTTTAGCATGCTTTGAATGAAGGCCACAGAATTTTATGAGGGTTTGTTTTTTTCGATATTATGTAAACTTATAATATCAAAAGAAAACAAACTGTTGATCTCAAAATAATCTGGACTCCAATAATAGGATCCAGCTCAACCAAGACCAAAATAATTCTTTAACAATTGA
Source organism: Propylea japonica (assembly GCA_013421045.1). NCBI lineage: Eukaryota > Metazoa > Arthropoda > Insecta > Coleoptera > Coccinellidae > Propylea > Propylea japonica. Next base: position 24,728,898 of record CM024245.1, read on the forward strand.
TTCAATCAAAAAAGGAACAATGTAATCGATGATCGTTTTTGGAGAACGATAAAAAAACATCATCAAAGAGCGGCTAAACTTGTTTTTCCGAAAGTTGCATTTTTATTTGTGTATTTTGAATATAATTCGTTTCCAGACCTCGACAGAATAGAACTGACTGTATAAAATGCATAATTCTACCTGACGAAAACTTTGAACAGAAAAGTTTTCCCCTTGAACATACGATTCAATTATTCTTTCATGAAGAAGTTCAATTTTCAACCAGCTATTGAATCATCAACAGGTTCGTTGCACTGATGCGATTGGTTTTCCATTTATATGATCAGCCAACCACAAAATCGACTATTATCAATTTGACAACCAAATGAAGGGTGAAGTAGGAATCCATACTCCATAATCTATTGGCCTGTAACATTTATAAAACTACATATATTGCAACATAGTTGATTCTCAAAAGTACAATCTTGGTCTGACTTGCCAAAATATGCTTTTTCAAGATCAATTCGATATTGTTCACAAAATAATAAAACAGGTGGCTTTTCGGAAAAACCTATTTCTATAAAAGATCAAGCTAATGTTTATGCTCTAAGAGCATTCATTATGTGAACGATAGAAATGGTTTCGCTTGATTATCACAGCGAAGTCAAGAGGTTGATCTAATTAACGGTTTAATTATAGAACTACTACTTTATAGCTCTCTTTGCCAGTAAATACAGATTTCCGTCTGAGATAATTCCAACATTTCAGATCTACTATTAGAATAGTTGACGTATGTAGTTGTTCAAAAAAATTGACATAATAATCTTGTATCTGCTTTGGAAAACACCCAAGCGATTAATTATACAAGAGATTCTCGAACGAAATAGTTTATCTCGAGTTCTTTCTTCAACATTTAGGTGAAAAGAATCCATTACTCATTGTAAATATAAAAGATACAATTCTTCAGAAAATCGTTGTGGCTTTCTTTCAAGTTAGTATTAGGAACATGAATTGTTCCTAATACAATTGTTGATTGTTGTTGATTTAAGTGGGAATTTTCTTTGAGAACGTTCACACTGTCTACAGTTTTTATTTTACCAAACCATTTTTGGAAACTTTGAGATCGAAGTTTGTAAAAATTGTGTCAAATTTCAAATATTATTAGTTTCATCTCCTAAGTAACATCAATGATAGGGAGTATGTGACGACAAGAAGATTTGACATCCCATGACTTGGAAAAATTATTAGAATGAAATGAAAGGATGAAGCGTTATTGTGAAATATGTAAGAAGTCTTCCCGCTTCACAATGAATGAAAACACCCTGTAAGTGTCATTTTCTTCGCGTTCGAACAAAAAACAACCGAAATATCCATATGTAATGCTCTCGCTCATCCCGTCTCCCTTGAGCCAACGAAGGCACGCAAAACACGTACGTCGTTGCTAGTGTATAAGATGACATGAGATACAGCAGTTGGATACGTTTTCTAGAGCGGAATGTATACCATCGAGACTTTCCGCTACTCGAGAAGTCGCAGTCACACGTGGCTGACCTTTTACGTTTCGTTCGATGTTCTGAAAAAAAAAGGATTTTGCTTACCGGATAGGTTTTATTTGGTCCATCGGGAAATTGATGGAAATTGTACTGGAAAGTTTCACGCTTGTTCAACAGGTGACAGTTTCGGTGTTTCTAGTTTCAGGCTGTGACGGGTGACGGATGCATGGAAGGTTTTTCCGAGTAAGGGAGATTGGTGAAATAAAAATGAGGGTGGAAGTTGGGATTTTTGGTATATGCGGGATGTTTGGGAATGGAAGGGATTGTTTTTGAAGTTATTATTCGAAACGGATCGCTATCGTTTGTTGAAGAGTCGTGATTACAAAGCTGTGATGATTTTCCGACTTTTAACCGTTTTTTAACCTCAAAAACTACTAGGTACTTCCCGACCTTGGATCACCCCTTAATTATTTCTCTTTTCATAATTTTTTCTCACTTTTTACTATTTTCGTTGACACTGGCCTAATAGTTGTCGCAAAAAACATCTTTCCTGGCCTCAAATACCTACGGCAACCCATCCATAAGTCAACTTTACCCGCTTATCCAAAAGTAACGAATCCATATTTCTCATCGTCATAAATCTCGTCTAATAGGAGCGAATTGTCACGACCTGTCACGCGGCCGAGGTGGAAGAACGGAGAGTAAACAATTTCGATTGTAAACAACAAGGAAAAATAACCCCTAGGCAGTCGACAAAGTCCCTAATTGATGTATTCCTTTCAACACTTTACAAATGGTCGAAGTTTCTGAATGTTTTGCGGCTTCTCGGATGCGAGTCGCTTCGGAAAAATAATTATTAATGATCCGAACGCGAGCGATATCGGTCGCGAGCGAAAATATGCTGGCGGGATCGAAAGTTCGCTCGATGGTAACTTTGTAGATGTCAAGATTTACGGATCTCGGGGAATGGACGAATACAAATAAACATAGTCCAAATACCTGAAAAAGTGTTTTAATATTTGAAATATCAAATAACCTTTTAATTCCAGTCGGATTGTGCTTTTATCAGGAAAGTTTTGGGGTAGTTTTGATTTCTTTCATTTCACATATTTTTTGAGGTGCTGAATCCGAATTTGATGTTTGCTAACAATTTCGTGACGGAACATAAAAAAATACAAAAACCTTATTATTGGTCAGTTTTTTGCTTATTACTCGGAAACCATCAATTTTTCGAGAAAAACTTTTCCATACGAAATGAAAATACATAAAATTTCCCACAAATTGTACTACCACAGCCGGTTCTGTTCACACTATGGTCACACAATTCCGCAGGAATCTCATTATGACCATCTTGCATATGGCCACAACATTTCATTCCGATTATGTTTCATAAAACATGGCCATTAAAAATTTTCGTTTTTCAATATCTCAAACAAAACGAAACCCATCGAGATGAAATGTTGCGGTCACATGCAAGATGGTCATAATGAGCTTCCTGCAGAATTGTGTGACCAAAGTGTGAACAGAACCCTATAAAATTCATTTGGAATATTGAAAAGAAGAATCTTTAAATTTCCATAACACGATATCCCATTCGACTGAATTTTTTTTTGTGAATCGAGACTGATATACTGAATGTTCAAGCAAAATTCCGAGAGGAACCCATAATCGGAATTATACATAGTATCAAAATTTTTGTACTTTCATTTTGTATTTAATGTTTTTTCACGAAAAGTTGATAGTTTCCGAATAATAAGCAAAAAACTGACCAAGAATGAGATTTTTATCATTTTTGGTATGTTTTTGTATGTTCCATCACGAAATTTTGTTAGCAAACCTCAGATTCGGATTCAGCACCCCAAAAAACATAAAAATGAAAGATATCAAAAAAAACCCAAAAACTTTCTTTCCTGCTAGGGGTTCTTTTAAGTACAAATATTGTACTATATATCCTATCAAATAATTGAATAATTAACACCAAATCCTTTCGAACGAATTTCGGGAATAATTCACTCAAACCCTCAAAACACAATTCATAAGTCAACATTCCTATCACGAAGAAGAAAACACAGCGAAGCCAGCAATGAAAAAAAATCATTTAAAATTCAAATGGGTACAGGGATTTTCGAATGCAGCTGTTGCTCAGAAATCTGCAAGAATGGGTCGTTTTTACCGAACAATTTTCGCAGGATTCCGCGGAAAATCTCTGGTGAATTTTCCGATTACTTCCCGATATTCAACGCCCAAGCACGTCCCATATGAATATTCCGCTTTTCTATGCGAGACCTGGCTACAGCTCCATTTTCTCCGGAATCATTTCATTGGCCCGTTTAGCAGGTAGGTGGAACTGAAAGTTAAAAAATTCATCGGAGTTTGAGACGGGCATGAGATGAATAAAGAATCGGAATCGTGCAAGCCGAAGGGATTGTTCTGTCTGATTCGACAGAATTCCAATTGGTATGGAAATAAGATTTTAGTATGGTCCACTCATAACTAGCTATGTCCTCCATGACTATAACTCTTTTGAGGTATTATTGCTCAATTCATTTCAATTTCTTAATAGTTATCAAACTCAGAGTAAGAAGTAAACCTAGTGAAGCCTTGGCGCATTTGTTGACGCAGTCGATTGAAATCTGTTTATGAACGCGAATAACATTCGGTGTTGCGAACTTGTGCCGTATCTTTATTCCGTATAGGCATCTGAAAATGAGAATGGCAGCGTCACGGCGGGCATTCGTAGAACTATTAATATTGACATGGAAGATTTGGTTGTATTGTTCAGTGTATATCTGCTTCATTTGAATTAAGATTCTTCATTAATATATCAACATTTCAGAAATCTATAGTGGACGAGTGTATTACTGTGTATAGGTATCATATTTTTATTTTCGGTGAAGACGGTGGTCTTGTTTCAATTCATTACCGCCGAAGTGAAAGATGAATTTGGTTGAAAGGCTGTTGAGGAATTGAGGAAAACTATTTTGTTTGTTGAACAGTTGAATTGACTTATTTGTTATATTCAAAAAGTACTTTTTCTCTCTCACAAAAGCATTCTTCAGTGAGGTTTCTTTGTTTTTAGACTCCTTGTCTCAACCTTTCAGTCTACTACTAGAACTAGAACATTCCGGTTGTTCCTCCTTTCTGCTAGTAAATCCACAGGAAGATTTCTGGTAGGCACAGCTGTATTCTTCAAAAACAACCTCGTTATGAACTGGGATCTGTAAACGATAAACCCCATGAATATAATCTAACCTACAAGTTTTGTGTAATCCGTACCTCGATAAAAATAACCGTCATCTACAACATGCAAGGAGATAACTTTCATATTTCCTGTGACTGATTTACCGATTTTAAGTTTCAGTTGGCAGGCTTTTCGTCGATCCATCAACACTTTGTCACATTACTCCTCGATTTACTGTCTACCCAAACACGAGATTTATCCCTAGCTTGAGGAAAGGCATGAAAATGTATATTATTTAGAATTCTTTTTTTTTTCTCAGGAGAACACTAGGAACTGAACAATAACGATTTGAATGAATTATACTTAAAAAATTATTTATTATATTATTAAAATGTTAATTATCCACATAAATCACGACAACACAATGCTAAATGAAAGAATCATGTCAATATTAAAGGTTACTTAACTCTTCACCAGCGGGCGTATCGCTTAGCTTGATTTGCCCATTGGGATCATTATTGGTCTACAGCTGCCCTACTATGGTATAACAGCTAGAGTCGGCTATAGACAATTTTGTCAGTTTGGCAACATCGTTCTGTTACTGTTTGTTATTCGATGGGTTGTGTGTACATTTCAGCGACGATTTGACGCTCATAAACGAAATTTTTTAGTGATTTGGTGACCATTTCAACAGGGACTCTCCAGAAAAGTCTTGCCAGTAATTTACAGCTGCATGCCTACAAAATCCAATGGATTCAACAACTTCATCCGGTACACCACGGACAGCAAAGCCTTCGGGGCCATTTTCCGGATAGTTTATTTCATACATTCTTCAATATCTATTTTTATTTCAAAGCGAACCCTTCATATTCTGAAAATTCAAATATTCCTCAATATGTTACCTAACCATTTCAACCAGCAAACATTAACAAAACCATACTACCAAATCTCGTCGTCATCAACATAGGACCATTATACCGCCGCATAATGAACCTCTTCACTAATTAGCGCTAAAATAACATTACCTATCTTAATATCATAACGAGTTATTAAAGAACATAACGATACAATGTCAGACAACGTTACACGGTCTTCAATGGACCGAGGTGTAGAGAACACCTATAACATTTCGTACCTACATGGATAGAGGAAGATATTAACATCCCAGAAAATCGCCCTAGTATTATGTATTGCGCAACGTACAGACTGTAATGAACAATAATGTTTGTATAATTAAACAGCTGCTAAATTTGTCTTACGGCTCGAATTTCAAGGCCGTTTGTAAATAGGAAACCAAGCGCTTGGAAGAAAACACGCGATACCATGGAAATATCACTTTCTTCGGCCGAATAATTTGTTCTTGTTAATATTAATTGGCGGCTTCGAGATAATTGGTGAGAACGGCAGTGAAACCGTTTGATAGACTGCGGATAAAACGTTGTGCATGCTTTTTTCATCTTCCCAATGGATTGTTGTGCGATCTCTATGAAAAAGTGATGTGTGCTTGCCGTGAAGAATTGAAGTATCTATAGAGTTACATTTTTGTTGTTCGACTTGTCGAAAAATTTATCAGTGAAATACGATACCAAATAATTGAAAATTGTTGCAACTATGTAGCTTACATCAAATCGAGTTTCGACTCTGTGATATTGGCTCACTTTTTGTGGAGACATGTTTAGTAAATACACTTTATTTGCTACTGCATTAGGAAAAGAGTTTACTTAAGTCGTTGTAGTTAAGTTTAGTTCAATCTATTTCAGAAAACGGATTGGAAGAAATCACTCAAGCTGAAAAAAACCAGGTCAATCTTGTATACAGTGAGTTAGGTCATGACTTAGCGATAATTTAAGGGCATCAAATATACCTAATATTATCGACAAAAACACCCACATTAGGAGTTTATCCTCTTAGTTTGGAGTAGCCCCCATTTTAAATTTAATTTAGTATAATATCGATTTTTTTGGACATAAAGGTCCTACCGGTATGAAAAAAATGTTTTTTGAAGGATGATAATACAACCTTTTAATAAAGTAAAACAATATGAAAACATTCAACTTGAAAATGCCATAAAAAAATTCTTCAAAAAAATTTAGTAAGAAATGTACTGATTTTCTTAGTGAATCCGAAATAGTACAAAAAAGAACACATTAAAGTAAAAATTTTTTTCGATGATTCAAACGCAAGGATATTAGCTACAAAACAACACCTTCATCATTTCTGTAAGTTATATAATTGGAGAGTTATTGATGTTCGAACTTGACCACTGTAGATACCTGGTCATACTGGAGTGCATGGCAACGAGTTGGTAGATCAACTGCCAGACGGAGGCAAAACCTCCTTTCTATGGGCTAAAAACTTCCCGCACTTTTATGATGGCAGTTAATTCATGGAAACAAAAGCGGATTACACGATTGATCTTAAGTCCAGGTGATGCTTATCTTCCCTTCTCTAACCAAAAAGATCAAAATCACTTTCAGCTGAACATTTGGCCAGAACTAAATCACTTCGCCTCTGTAGATACATTTGCATAAATAATTTGATGGTGACAAATTCTCATGATGGTACCTGGATTCCCCATCACAAACGTACAAATATTCAATGAGATGCCCTTAGACAGCTGAAGAATCCCAACCAAAAGGCCCAAAAGAAAAATGACGAAAACAACGCAAATAATAATGGAGTAACCGAAATTAGGTTTATACAGACCGCCGATGTCTCCAGCATCAACTCGTCCGGCCCAAAATATGTGCACAATAATCTTTACCCATGTCTTCCCGTCTCTGAGTGAGGGTCTTAAGGTCCGGTGAAATATAGCCCAGAATTACATTCCACCGGTCTCGCCTCTTAGCCGGCAAAATGCACCGGATGACGTATAGCAGCGCGTTCGGCGGTAAATTCACCCCCGGGACCATGTATCCGTTAATGCCTTTATAAATTATACCTTTCTGGAAGATTTTGTATGCGGAAGAAGATTAATATTTCCGTTTTAATCGAGAAACTGATGGAGATCCACGTACCGTTTTCAATCAAAATTTCACGTCGTACGAGCTTAGCAGACCGGGTTTGCTAAAGCTTTATGAAGATAGGTTATGTCGATCGATGGGTAGGATGGAGGATTTCCTATTTTCAGATATTTTCAGTTATTGTATTTTATTTTCATTTTTTAAATAATTTCCAGAATTTAATTCCGATCGTGCCGAGATTTTGCATTCATATACAGGTGCGGCAATACAAACCGTGCATTTTTGGTTGGCCATTAAAAAAATTGGTTCAACTTACGAAAAAGTTATTTATTCTGTTTGAATCAATACCTCAACCCGTTTTTTTCATTTAAGTTTTGAAGATCACATCATCAAGATTATGTCCTCCAGAAGCGATGCACTGATGTAGGCGATTTCTGAAGTTTCCTTCTGCGTTCTGACACATATCGAATGGTGGCGATTTCCTCTCTAATACGGATCTTAAGTTCTTCCTGTACATTTTAGTAGCCTTTTTTCCACCTACGACTAAACTTTCCTATTCAAATCTGAAACATACCTTGAAATTCTCAAGTTTCGAAGTCGTTTCTTTCTTAATTTCTCGAAAAATTTGAAATTCGAATGTGAAAGTTGAATCTTTTTAACTATCATTCAATATTTCTTCATATTTTTGAAACACACAAATGAAAGCACCCAAATTTTTGACTAATTCTACTTGAGCATAAATCAGATATTTTCAACAAACAGGAAAATATTTTTATATTCAAAACAGTTGATTTGCAGAACGCAACATTTCGATCTGGGAAAAATACTAGAACAGCAAAATTAAAAATATACGACTGAACATGGTCATTTCTCTCTGTTGATTCTCGAAACGACTTAACTATGGTTCTTCATCTGTTGGCACATGGGTTCACTATAGTACATAGTCATTTGTACACCTGTGCAAATGAAATACTCTTAATGGTTCAGAGCGCGTGACAGGTACTTACAAATAACGTAATTGCACTTCCTGTATATCTTGTGCTTCCTCTCGTGGTTACCTAATTAACTGTTTTATTCGTTTTATGTTCATTGTTTCCTTAATGAAAATGAAATGATTAAGTATAACCGTAATCAGAGAAAAAAATCGAACTGTTCCTTGTTTTTTTATTATTTCATTCTGAATGATATCTTCACAATAGTTTTTATAACTCAAGAAGTTAATCCAGAGTTTAGTAGTCAATTTCAGTGACACATGTAGACACTATACGGCATTATATTTCAAACAATGTGTTCACTATAGTGACATGAATTCGAACGAAATGAATGTGCCACATTTCTACTCTTGGCAAACGAAAATCCAACTCATGAATTAGCGTACATACAAATTTACTACGACCTGACGCTGTTAAAATCGCATTTAATGGGGCCCACTCACTAGGAAGGAAGAATGCGCAGTTAAGTCTCTGCATGTTTGCGGTAACGCAAACGTGTGCATTCATATTGCCCACACACATACACTTTTGCGTGTTGGTTTGGATGTGCGACAAGCGTGAGATGACGTCGAAAAAAGACCTGATGTTAATGACAGTGGCGTGTTTGTTATTTAAGAAAAAATGTCCAAGGTATAAATATCGAACCCGACACTGTGTTGCTAAACATATGAAACGTGCAGAGACTTGTTGCCCATACACGGTCGTTTTTGGTCATTCTTCCACGTACGGGGAAGAATGCACACGCCACACGACGGAGATGAATGCGCATTCCAAATTTACGCCATACACACACACTTTTAACTGTACCACGTACAACGCGCATTCAAGTCTTCGCGCTTCCCTCTTAGTGAGTGGGCCCTTTAAAAAGATATTCTTCCGTTCTATTGAAAATTCAAATTTGTGTTAACTCGAACCATTAGTGAATGAAAAAGTTTCATCGTAAATGCAGGCAACATAAATATCACTCGATCCAATTAGTGCCCGAAACTTTTCCCTGAAGTTGGGGAATTTTATACATATTTTCGAATTAATATACCTCTGCTTATCGTTGAAACGAACGCAATTTTTCAAATTACCCTGAAATTTGAAATATCTCCGAATAATATCATTGATTTTCACATTTTTATTCTGTAGATATTAACCACCCTTTTAGCTCTATCAGAGTTAATTGATTCACTAGAGACAAGCGCCACAATTCACAATGATTTATTTCTGGCCCTTCATCCTTTATTTTGAAATATTCATTTTTTGATATCTTCACAGACCAAAGGATATCGTTGTTTTGCTTTTTGGTACTCCATCTGATTCTGCTCTCATCTCGAGATGTCAAAATTCTTTTCATGAATAGCTATTTCTTCTGATACACCACAATATCATGCAGTAATAGTTATTGATAATGATCGATAAAGAAACTACTGTTTTCTGTTTTTGTTCACTACTTAACATTCGAACAGAAATATAACAGAACGCTAATTTAGAGATAAAAGATTAATTAAACCATGAAAACTATGTGCAACTGCTTTTCAGATTCAGAAAACATATAAGAAACTCGATAGACCATTATGAGACTGGCATATTTCAAAAAATTAAAGAAAAGCCCTCAGCAGGAGATTTGAGTTCTCGTTCTTTGGTGGAATAATAAGACTATTACCGCAAAATTTTATATAGGATTTGAGATTGATATCAAATATATAAATGCCGAATCTTAGCACAATCGAAATAATATTCAGAAAGTTATTCGAAAAATTAAATATGTAAAAAATAAATAATTATATAAATTAAATTTCATGATTTTGATAATGCGATTGTCTCGAAATTCTGCATAAACATTCAGTATATCAGTTTTGATTCACAAAATAAATTTCACAAAAATTGGTCATCCTGTTATGAAAATATAGAAATTCTTCTTTTCAATATTCCAATTGAATTTTTTATGATTCTGTTGACACTATGGCCACAATATTTTGCATGAATATTCGGTATAACAGTCTTCATTCACAAAACAAATTCATTCGAATCGGATATTTTTTCATGGAAATATGAAATTTCTTCTTTTCAATATTCCAATTGATTTTTCTATGGTTCTGTTAACATTATGGCCACAAAACTCTGCATGGAACTTACTTATAGCCATCTTTCATATGGCCGCAACATTATTTCATTCGAGATATTGAGGAACAAAAATTTTGAATTGCCATATTTTATGGAACAAACTGTACGATTTCGCTGGATAACGAACTCAACCGAGCCATTTGAGAACCGAACTCACCCTCTAGGACAATCCCTTCGAAAGTTATTGTGCTAACGGCCGGACGACCCCACGGACAGAATAGCATTTGACACGAATTCATCATGAGGGAGTAGAACCCTATCGTTTAAGACCATTTTCGGCTCAATATTCGAAAATTACAGACATTGGCAAAACGATGTAGCACTCGTTTAAGTAGAACGACCGCTCAAAAAATTAAGATATTCACCAAACATTTTTCTGACCTCAATCCCATGTTAGGTGCCAATTACGTTTTCTGTGAACCAAACTGGTTCGTGGAAATAAAAAAGGAAATTGAAGAAAATTCCTCTAAAACCTCGTTGTACTTCCAACGAAAAAAAGTAAACCCATTAGATCATAAGCCCAAACTAAGCATTCTTTCCACCCGATTGAAGCAAATGTTTAGAACCTATTAAAACACAAAATTAGTTCCGTTGTCGAAAGATCCTGACAACGATACACCAGCTCGAGTGGCACGAACAAAGGAAAATTTAAAATTCGTTTAAGAGCCTCGCAATGGAAAAGTGCACAAGGGCCATTCTGCGAAAAATTGGGGTCCGCCTCTGGACCCTCCGCCGATCCACTGAAAATTTCACCAGACACTGCAACTGCATCGTGACGATAACAAAGGATCCAGAAAAGTTCCGTGAATGGATCGCACTTTGCAAACACTGTTTGATGTACTTGAGTTGCTCCTCGCCATTTCTATGGGATCATTATTAAGAACAAAAGATCCCGAGAATGAGATGATTATGGATGGGAGGCCGCTTCCTTTATATCTTGGGGCTGACGTCCCCACGGCCGTCCATCGTGCAGACATGAAAGGCGAGCGAAGCCTACTCTTCAGTTATGGTGGCGTATCCAGTTTCGAGCTTTTGCGAGGTTGCTTTTTGGCTTATAAGTGGTAATCTAAATTTTTGTTTGTCTGGGACTCGCTCTCTTGTATGGAGGAGTTGCGATATCGAAGCGCATGGAGGAGATATGACCTTCTTGTGTGTGGCAGACTGAGATTTCGCTTTGAACCTCGAAATTATTAATAAAGTCGAATGGATCTTTTCAACTCTACTACCTACTGGTGAGTATTGGCCCCTCAGAAATTCATTTCGTCGAGGATCTGAGTTTTACCACTTTATGGGGATGGTTGATATTACTCTCGTTCAGAAAGATCATCTCGCTTGGAACGTCGGGTTTACTGGGGGAGGGCATTATTCATTTCTTCAATTTATGATGAAGGAGTTGTTTGGGTTTGAGGACCTTTCTGGGATTTCATATCAAGGAGAATAGGGGTGTTAGGGAATTCTGAATGGGGTTCTCAGATTTGACGAAAGCAACCCTAAAAGATTCTGAATCTTTAAACACTTGATTTGAGTTTGGTTGAACTTGAAGTGAATAGAATATTGCAATACAGCTTCTGATAACTCAAAACTGGTTACTTGTTCTTCAATGGTGAATAATTCCTTTCTTATCCAACGGGCTGGACAAAAAAAGTCCTCTTACTCATCAAATAAGTGCTGAAGAAAATCACAGGCATGTTCACTGGACACTGTGAATTATCATTTTCGGAAAATTAAAAGTAGAAGCCAGGAAAGTCGCAGGGTTCATTAAGACTTTGCTGCTCGAATAGTAAACAGCGTGAGGTTATACAATAGACCTTATGTTCAGGGTGGTGCAAGGTCTTGTCGCGCCCTTCCTGTAATCTAATCTATCCTCGAAGGACCTTAGAAGGCACCAATCTTGTGAATTTGGAGAATCCGTTGTGTTCTGTGTAGTCTTCGTTATTGTGTCTTTATGACACGTCAGGCATGGAACTGCAAATTTGTAACCCAGTAGTAAATTGTGAACGCTACCAACAAGAATTTTTCTGCTGATAGGGGTCGAACTCGCAACCTTTTGATTACTAATCCAACGTTCACCCACTGAGTCGAAAGAAGTATTTCGGTGGTAAATGAATGTACAACTTTAAAACTCGTCCTGGATATTGACGATGAAATAATCGACTCAGAAAATCACCCAAATTTCGGATAAAATTCATGCAGCGATAAAAACTAAAGAATCACTTCATCATTCCAACCGATCACCCTCCGTAGCCGGAAAATCGTCTCTAAAATCATCTCCGATCCCAAACTAGGACCACGTGAACACGTAATGACAAAACGTAAACGTTCCCGACGGGAAAACGACGGGAATCAAGGACCCTCGATAATATTGGAGATGATTCCCGCCATTATCCGTAACGAAGGCAGAATGAAGGGAAATATGGCATTGTTCGGGAATAGAACGTCACGTCATTAAAATGTAATTTGAATATACGTTTTCGCTGCTAGCACAAACATCGGAGTGACAAGAGCAGCCTGCTCTGGCTGTCATCGGATATGACACGTAACGGTAACGCGTAAAAACCGGTCAGATGTAATTTTCGATCGACGGATTTCGACGGGTATTTCTATCGGTTGTTTCTTCAATACAAGGATGAATCAAAGGAATCGGTCTATGGGTTCAAAAAAGATTATAGTTCTCGATGAAACGAAAATTGAAGGTATTTATGGTGCCCTATGTTGGGTGCGTTTAAGGAAGCGTTCGATAACAAAGTTATTACTTCGATTTGTTTTTGATGCAAGGATGTCTTGCATCCGAAAAATTCCCAGAACGTTTAATGCTAGAAGACTTCGAACTTTTTGGAGTTCCACTAGAATAGGTCGCACCTTTTCACAGGGTTACTGATGGGTCGATTACATTGGGATACGCTACAAGCTGCTACTGAGCGAATTTAAAAGCGAGTGAATTAGCTTGTGAAATTGTGATGATTACACACAAAACAGTCTACTCGCTGAGTAGCAAACAATCTAGCGATCCAAGTGAGGTTTATGTTTGTATCGTTATCAAGGACCTAAGATAAATGCCAAATACGTTTTCAAAATTTCAGATTTAAGAACCAGAAACCACCGAGTAGATGAGAATTCACAGATTGTTCAGTAACAACTGTGATAACACATGGCTTGTTTACATGCCAACACGCCAAAACGCCAGCGATTTAGCTTGTGAAGTAGTCCAACTTTCAACTTTAGGCGCAGCTTTTTTACAATCAGATTGTTGGCTTGTGAACACAATTATTACACTGAGCGAATATACAATCAGCTACTAAATTCGCTCAGTAGCGGCTTTCAAAGTATCTCAATGTAATTCACCCATGACTGTTCACTGAAATCTCAGGAAAATAAGGCTTATCATCGTTGCCGAAAACGGTGGATGCAGATTATTCATGAGAATATTCAATATATTACCACTTTACCTTTATCGTCAAAAAGATGTGATCTTTACAGAGGGTAGTCTTATTTCCAATTCACGCAAAGCTGTACTAACCTGCAATGAAAAAAAAATATTAACCTACAATGTCATAGGTAGTATTTCATATTCATTACATTCATCAAGGTCTATTCGATAGATCATGAAATAGTTAACGAACTTCAATAATGTATCGGAAAATAGTCTGCCGAGTTGAGTTCAAAGTTTTCATGGTGACACACACTAAAGATTGCCTCCAGAAACTGAGGTTCCTCGAAACTTTGAACTGAATGGAAAGCTACAAGGCGAGTTCCATAGACATCTAAAGCTATGAGGGCTTCAATAGACCATTAACATTCCATAAAATAAAACAGTATCCCATATAGAAAAACACTCTAGACTTACTTAGCCCGAAAAATTCATTATGATTTCAAATATCTATACCAGAAAGCTCGTGAAGCTGTCACGAGCTGAGCTTCGAGTGATTGAGCAAATTCTGATTTAGCTGATCTGCACGAAAATTCTTTCGTGTAAGTTGACTCCATTGCTTTTATCTGGTTTATTTAAGAGTATCCTCCTAATGCAGATCTCTAGTAGGATCCGTATTTCGTCAGCATCAAAATTCCTGAGTTCTTGTGATAAGAAATACTTAGAAAGAGTTTTTTCACTTCTGGTTCTTCTTCTTGTGGTTTTTAGTTCAAAAGGATCTTTTATATGTCACGAAATGGTTGTATCTTTATTTTCTTTTGAATTGAGAGGTAACAAAATAGAATACATAAAACAAAAAAGTCCCTAGCTGAGGTTGGTGCAAAACGGGGTACCATACTATTCTGGCGTATAATACCAGAGCACAGGGAAAAACCTCAGTAGAAAAAACCATGTCTCACCGTTTTTACTAAATTGAAACTTAAAACTATTCGAATAAATACCTTCAATATTCAGATACAAAATACTTAATTCATGCTCTTGAGCCAGGAGGGTGTTTGAAACCAGGTCTGGCATTCCAAGTGATGATTTTTCGAATCTCCTATTCTTCTAAGACCGCTACAGGACCATATTAAAGGGTAATCATCTCCCATAGATTCAAATAGTGGTATTTCATCCAAAATATCGAATTCAATGTCGGAATAATGATAACAAACGTGTTACGAACTCATGTCATAATGAAGAATTAACAACAAAACTCCCAATCAATCCTCCCAACTACCAGTATCAAATTCCCCAAATCCGTTAAAGAAGATCCACCCACATCTTTCTCCATCCTTATCCCCATTAATTCTTTTCAAGATTTCAGACTCGGACGTGACCCAGAGGGAGATTGGAGATCTCGATGGCCTTCTCCGAACGATACCCAACTCTAATTATTTCACAAGGACCCGATTCATCCGAATGCAACTTTATCGAAATTGTTATCACTGAGGATCCGAACTCTCATCGAAACGGGATTTCAATCAGTGTCGAGGGTTGATAGGCGTGTTCCTTGCAGACTCTTCTTCTGCTCAAAGGTTCGAATTGTGCTCGGCTGTATAGGAAATTCTTATTAGTGCCTACCTAGTCGGAGTGCCGACGAAGTACAAAAGGAATATTGTCTTGATTCAGATGATGTCGCGTTCGTTTGTCCAAGTGGTATTGAAATGAAGGACTCGATTAGCTCGGAGCAGAGACGGATTTGGGAGTGAAGTTCTTTTGAGCTTTTGCTAGAGCTTTTTATAGGCTAATGGGAGATAAAATCAGTATTGTATATGTGAAGACTACTAGTAGGATTACCTTTTGGAAGAATAGTTTCGCGAAAATGATATTTGAACAAGATTGCATCCCTCTGGACAGAGACTCGTTTCGTTGAAAATTCAGGACAGCATTCAGCTTCCGAACATGTTTTTAGCGCCGAAATTTCACTTTCTTTGTTGTTATTTGCTTTTATGTTATTGCTGACCAATACGATATTATTCGACCCAGAATTTCGTTGAGAACGTGCCCGTATTTTCCAAGAATACATTTTTGAACCCCAATGCGAAGAGGCTCTTGAAGACTGCGAAGATGAAAACGTTGAGATCAAAAATATTGCTGGACAGAATATAAAGCAGTCAAAGTTGACATCATAAAGATGATATCCTCCAGAAGCGATGCACTGATCAATGAATCTAAAAGAATGAATTTGATTCTATAGTTTTCATAATGCGATCCTCTTTAAATTTCGCATGAACATTCTGTTTAAGAATCTTTCGCACAAAAATAAATTTCAACATAGTCGGATATATTTATCTTTACAATCGATTTTTTTTATGGTTCTGTTAACTCAATGGTCACAAAAGTTCATATGAGGCTTCTTATGTTTATCTCACATGTGCCGCTGGTTTACGAACCTAACCGTGTCATTTAGGAACCAAACCTTTCCTGTAAATTTCAAGTCTCTATGACAATCCTTTCGAGGATTATCCAGCAGTACCAGCAACATCATTTTATCTCACATTGTGTTTTTCTGTTCGTATAAAATACTGAATATTCATCCATTTCGCGAAAACAATTCGAAATCCAATCAGATAAAAACCACAATAAAGTAGAGCTCACTCAACTGCAGAACATCGAACATTAACCACAACATTCCATTTTCAAAACTCCCCTACATATCTGATATAAATTTTCAATTTCAAGGAACTCAATATCATGCTTTCATCCCAGCTTATATTCCTTTTTCCAGACAGACTCGCATATATTGGGCACGTAACCTGTCAATGCCCCCCTTATCATAGACGCCTTCAAAGGAGTAGATTCATCTATAAATCCTGGACGTCTAGCATCGTCGCTGTCGCTGCATATGCTCCATATGCCCACTTCGGATGCTGGCATATCGGCATCATACTGACATGTCATATCGAAAACCGAAAGCCTCCAACGCTGTTTGATGAACGAGCAATGTGACAGCTCGAACTATGCATCGTTGTCAGATCTTGTTGTATTCCTTGTTAGTAGTTCGTCGATTCCATGCTTGAATTTGTGTTTAGTCTGAGATCTCTCCTTGAATACGCTCTCAAAATTGATCAATGTTCTACCAAATTCAAAAACTGTTTATGAACATTTAACCCCTCATAGGGCAAAAGAGTGGGGCTTGGAATATCATCCTGAAATTTTGTGAAAATATTCAGAAAGGTCCCGAGTTTTCCAAAGTGTATTCAGTTTTTTTCGATATGGTCTCAAACTCAAAATTTTGGGTGGGACATATTCTTCCCAGTGACCGTTACAGACATAATTTTTTCCGTAAAGGGACAATGATGTCCCGCCTATCAAATTACCTGAAATATTTGAACATTATCGAATGGGAAACGGAGGAATGATAATTAGAACTGATAAGTTATAACATAATTAACAAAAATTGCTTATAAAATTTTTATTGGAGAAGAAGAAACAAGAAACGAACGATTTCATAAAAACAACAGAAATGAAATTTTCATTCAAATAACATTTTTGGAAAATAAAAAAAAATACAGAAATAATAATAAATTCTTAGAAAATCACAAAAATGAACATTCGATTCCATAAAAAAACGAAAATTCTATAATATTTTCATATAGAACTATGACAATGTGAATATCATAGTATCCAAAGACCATCACCGTCTGCGTCAGAATAACCACCAATATCTATCATTTTTTTCAAAAAACCCATTCACGAATTTTCCAATAAGATAATTTGGCTATCGTCTGAAATAAATTATAATGCACTTCCGAAATTTTTCATGCAAAAAAAGTTTATTTTGCCCTACGCCACTGGAATTCAGTTCCACTGATTTTTAAATGTTTGAAGAAAAATGTTCAAAGTAGCTTATTCGACAAGCATTGTTGTATGAATATAATGATTTCTGGAAAAACTGTTGAGAAATAGAAAGTGATTAGGCAAATTTGGGCAGATTTTTCTGAAATTTTCAGGAAATCTTCCTAGCTGTAATATTTTGCGCCAAAAATTATTGATAATATCAGGCCCACATGTGAACAAAGTGAAATATAGTTATTTATACAACAAGTGAGTTAAATGAATGTTTATTCATGAGAAGAAAGTTTGACCCACGAGCCCGTAGGGCGAGTGGGTTAATTTCTTCGAGTGAATAAACATTTTTAACTCACGTGTCGTATACAAAATTTTATCCCATTTTGATGAAAATTCAAATAATGAATACTTTTTAGAGG
The DNA here is from genome assembly GCA_013421045.1 of Propylea japonica. Classification (NCBI taxonomy): domain Eukaryota; kingdom Metazoa; phylum Arthropoda; class Insecta; order Coleoptera; family Coccinellidae; genus Propylea; species Propylea japonica. The sequence continues at coordinate 24,747,238 of CM024245.1, forward strand.
AAATATTAGGTATAATTCAAATTCATAACGAGATTTCCCTTCGAACGATGGTTGCTAGGGCACTATGTAATTAATTGTGTGCAAGTGTCAATGAAAATTATAGAACAGTCAAAGAATTTTTGTTCCGAAAAAATGTTGAGCGTTGACGACGAGGTTGTAGTTCCTGAGTGCATTATACAAGAAGCAAATGAGGCAGTAGAAGCAGTAATTTCATAAAAATCGAAAATATTGTACGAAAAGCAATATACGGCATTTTGTTCCTGGAGAAATAATAAAAAAGTCGAAGGTGTCAATGAAAAAATAATTTTGGCGTATAATTCCGAACAATCCAAGAAAGTTAAATCGTCGTCTTTATGGTGCTACTATTCACAACTTAAGAAAATGTTGGCTCTGAAAGAAAAAATAGACATCGGCAGATTTCACCAAGTCACCGCCTTTTCGAAGCACATTCCAGGGGATACGTTGAAAGTAAGTGGTGAACATTTTATCCCACTAGTGAATTAAAAAAATTTAATTCACTCAGTGGATAAACGTCAACTTACCCTTGTTACCATGGGTTGAATATTGTCGTCTTTAAACGTCAAAATGGGATAAAATATTTATCCCACTTAATGCTTCCAACCAACAGTAGAAACATCATGATATTCGTATGAAAATTCATTGTACCGATCCCAACGGCTTCATAATCTAAATAATGAAAAGAAGAAAGGCGGTCACAATCATTTTTTTCAAAAAAAAAATAAATCCACAAATCGCGATTATTCAGAAGAGATACAGCACAGAAAGATTCACAGTATAGATTCAAGTAAATCGAATACAAACTTGCCGATCCAAGAAAACTGGTTGAAGAGGAGTTTCCTATAGGCAGTAGGACAAATATGTCCCACCTGGGCAGTTTTAACGCCTCCTATCAAGCGACAATCGAATCGAATCAAAATTAGTAGTAAGGATCTGCTGTAGAACGTGCTATACATCGTTAACACGATAGGCACCTACATATCCCTCATAGTTTTCGCAGTGGGACAGCAGACGATTATCAAATTGACTCAAGAGGTAGAATTAGATTATTATTATTATTATTACAATATGGCAATGTGTAAATTCATACGAATATATATATTGGGGGTTGGCTGAAAGACATGTCACTGCGATATGACAACCCTCACTAAACGTACAAATATAAACCTCTGTAAGAATTTGCAGTAATAGATAGTGCCTTAATTGCAACAACAAAACCGAAAATGCTAAACAATATCCAACAGTCGCATACGATGATTCATATTCCCGTCACGTGGAAAAACACACCCTCGCCAACCCCCGCACAAGGCAAAACTTGATATTTGAATGTTCCGATCTGTTATCGAATATTGCGAGAGTAATCGAATATCTGGAATTGTTCGGAATCGCTCCTTCCGGTAACCCAATATCTGAAAAACCACATGGTCCCAGAAGCTTTCGTAAATTCAGATTTTGGAAAGGGAATATCTTGCATTAGGGGATGGTCTGATTCGATTATGCTCAAGGAGACGTCGAGGGATGTCGGGAATCGGGAGTGGATCGGATTTTACCCCATGCGTCATTAGAATATTAATATCCGATATGATTTTTTTTGGGGTTGCCGTGAGGGGAAAAGATTGAAGTTTTGTGGATCTTCGCTTGGAATCATTGGGGTAATGGTTCGCCATTTGTGTCGGTTTTTTGGATTGTTCACTTTGAGTTTATCCTTATTGTTTCTGTTATCTTTTGTAAAGGGTTTTCCAATAGGAGGTGCTATTTTGATATTCAAAGAAAAACGCCATTTTTCAATATTAATGATCGAATGTTCATTTCATTATGAACAAGAAGCTATGCCGTAATAGTGGAAAATACAGCGGGCAAATGACCACCACGAATTTTAATAATTTAAGTGCGTTCTTGAAGCGTGTATCGTTCCATTTTTATTAATGGCGTAGTTTCCGCTTGTCAAATACATTGAGAAACTTTACAAACTGCTGCTGAACGAATTAAGTAGTTGATTGTAAATTCGCTCAGTGTAATCGTGTTCACAAGCTAACAATCTGATTGTAAAAAGCTGCGACTAAAGTTGAAAGCTGGGCTACTTTATACGCTAACTCGCTGGCGTTTTGGCTTGTTGGCATGTAAACAAGCCGTGTGTAATCACACTTGCTACTAAAGAATCTATTAGTTCTCCTCTACTCGGTGGTTCCTGGTTTTTAAATTTGAAAACTTATTTGAAATTTTTTTCAGATCATTGGCAAAGATACAAACATAAACCTCACGTGGCTCCCTATATTGTTGGCTACTCAGCGTGTAGACAGTTTTGTGTGTAATTATCACAATCTCAGAAGGTAATTCACTTGCTTCTAAATTTGCTCAGTAGTAGCTATAGTCTATCCAAATCCGAGAGGCCAAGCGTAAACAAACTAGAAACGCGATTTGGTCGCTCTTATTGGTCGAAAGTGGCGTTCCTGAAGCTTCGACCAATAAGAGCGACCAAATCGCGTTTCTAGTTTGTTTACGCTTGGCCTCTCGGATTTGGATAGACTATAGTAAAATATCTCAATGTGATCGACCCATTAGGTTTGGAAATTCATAATGAATCATCATACTATGAAACAACGCTTTAAAATTCTGACAATTCACCTTGAAAAATATAAATCTGTTAGCGAAACAATTAGCAGTGCTATGCTTATGGTAGCGTAAGGGTATAACACTAGCTATAGCTTAGTTAGGCTTTTCTACAAGGAAGTGTAGAATCAGAATATTTACCAATATTCTTAGACTTTTTCTTTTGTCTAAGCCAATACCAATCAAACATTTTTCCTTTCCGTTAGTTTTCTTGTACTTTCTCAATAGATAGGAAGGATCACTGTTATACTGAGGCATTGGAAATAAATAAATTGACATAAACAGTTAAATTCGAAAAGGCTTAACATTCGCTTAACAGAAAATCTTATACTGTCTCGTTAAGATTTCGATCGAAAATTGATAGCTATGCAGTCAGCCTCGTCCAGAAAAAAATCTATTATAATTTTAGATCGACTTGAAGTATCCGTTGCGTGAGATTAAGCGAATATACAAGTTTGTTGCCAAGTATCAGGTGAACTATAAACATTTAAATCCCTTCAACATCTGATACGTGGCACACAGCTTCACTTTTATTAATAGATTAGATGTCGAGACCATATGCAATTATTTGCAATCGAAAAAACTGGACACTGTGAGCCTTGGAGCGTGTAAAAACTGTTAAATATTCGCAAATTTATACGAATGGTCAGTTGTCATTCGATGTTTATTGGTTTTGAATAGTGGGACAATGTAATCGCTTTAGCGAAATGGATTTTATTCGGGTGGAAATTGGTGGAAATCTGCTATGAGTTCAGTTCTTCTCAATGCTTGTATCTGCTCTTCGATTCATTTACAGGGGCAGCAAAAAAACAGAATATCATTGAAAAACTGCGGTAGTCACGTTCTAAGAATCTTTCTTTCGAAATAAAAGCTCGCTATTTCGGTAGATGTCACGTTTGAAGCTGTCATTTTTATAATCGACCCATAACTAAACAGAAATGTGCAGAGTTCGACATTCTAAACTGTCAAGTCATAGAAAGCTAAAAAACATAAACTAACTCAACCTTATTCAACCTAACTGAACAGAAATGTCAACAGAGTTCGACATTCTAAACTGTCAAGTCATGGAAAGCTGAAAAACCTAACCTAACTTAAGCTAACTGAACATAAATGTCAACAGAGTCCGACATTGTCAGCTGTCAAACCATAGACAGCTAAAAAATACCCGTTATCAGGTTGGCAACATGACATGACTACATTTTACCATAGAAACGAAAAGCGAGTTATTAGTGCTCGTTGGGTCGATGCCCTTGACCCATACATGCCCAATTTAACCCTGTCGTTGCACAGCCAGCTGCGAAGGATGGATTAGGAAATGATCTAACTTCAAACAAACGAACAGAATATTGCGATTCTCCATCTCCATCGCTGCAGTTGGCTGTATGTGAATTCCCTGCAGGATTGCCAACGTAACTCCCACTGTATGATGAGAAGGTTCCAGATGATTTCCTTCGGGCTTATTGGCACTATATGAAATTCTGGATTGCGGATTAGTGAATAAATATGGAAGGGAACGGATGGGTAGACTGTAATAACGGACACCATTATATGGGAGTTTGGGGGAATGATGAATTTGATGCTAGTATGTTTCCAACGCATTCACATTTGTAATATGTTTTGTGAGTTAGTAGTTTGTGGTGGTATTCCGCTTTTCATCTGTAAGTTACGATACTGTAACTTTCTTATTTACAGTGTCACTTTTGAACTATTTGATCATGGAACGTTATGTATTAAATGGTTTTGATTTGAATTTGTAAATACATTTATCCTAATTCAGTTTGCGTTTGTTCCTTTCATCTAATAAATTGAAAATAGAAAAGAAAAGAATTTCTTGGTTATATTGCTGAAGAGCATTTATCAGGTTTAAGGTACACTGGTTCCTCAATCTTAACATATTCAAAAACTGGGCATTCGGCATTTCTTCAATCTGAACATTTTCTGGACATCCGGTATTTCAAATGGATTAATTTGATCACGCAACCTTTTCCTTCCAATTCTCATAAAGTTTCTACTTTAAAAATAATGATTTTCAGGTCGTGTATATTATTGAACAATGTTTAACATGTTATGATTTTCTCTCCATAACAATCCAGTAAATAAAGCCATATTATTTTAATCCATAATGAATTTCTTATGTTAAAACGTTGGTGTTTGTCCTAAAATAAACAAACCATTCAACGTAACCTCACAATATGTTATTCGAGTACTCGTAAATATTTAACGATTTCTGTGAGCTTAAAGAGTTCCAGAATTGCATTTTTCCTCTAAACTTATGAAAAGTTACTGATTGGCTCACAGAAGAAGCGGAATACCACCATTAGTTCACATTATATTCTCTTTGAAATATGGTTTTGCAACATTTTTTCTATATCGAACAATACATAGCAAGTGTATTCAACAATGTAAGCAGAGGAAAATGTAGACGGGGTACAATACATTTCTGCGTATGATACAAGAGCACAGAAAAAACCACTGTCTTCCCGTGTAAGTGTAGTATACTAATATTCTTAAATATCTTCGAAAAAACAGCTCGAAGGCTCTTTCTCATAGGAGCATTATTTTTCTTTTCATATTTTATTTAAATTGTCATCTTTAAATGGCATCAGTTTGACCTGTGTAACTCCAAGAGTGAAATTATTTAGTTTGTCACAAGTTTTATTCAAATCCACATCCTCAAATATCATCTTCAATAGAAATCAACCAACTGCAAGTGCCATCGGCCACAGCAGCTGAATATCACCTTCTACGCCAAAGAAAAAATATCGCTCACAGAAATTTCCAGCTTAGAAAATAATTTCCTGTCGGCAACATAAGACGATTACAATAGACGCAGAGGCGTCATTTGACTTAACGCTACGTGTAATGACCTCTCTGTTATGCTATGTAAATTGAAGACGTTTACAGAAGTCCGGATACCGCAACTGAATGTCGTTTTGTTGTAAAAACGCGACGTACTTGTCTCTGCTTCATTTCTCAACCGTGTAATACGAGAAGAGAACAATGTCTCGACTTGACGCAGCTCTGTCACGATTCGTAGCTTTCAGATGACCGATACTAATGGGTTAACATCGGGTATTTTAACCGGAGTCAGTTTTCTCGTTGCACCGAATGATTGTACCGCGAAATTGAAATGATTCCTGGCAAAGACCTGCAAATAATGCTCTTTTGACATAAGTTTTCACTAGTTTTTTCTTCACATCTTATTGGTTAGTGAACACTCCATTTCACAGACTGACAAGAGGCGATAAAGTGATTTTACTTCAGTGTAAAAGTAAACCTAGAGGTGCCATCGCGAATTTGTTTATGCACGCGAACAATATTCCGGTGATACGAACTCTTGCCGTATGTTTATTCCGTATTGGATGAATTGGTCTACCGCTCCCCTATTCTGATACTAATGGCTTGCGTCTGTAACAGATAATACTGTCAATTTGGCAACATCGTCGGTTAGTAAACTGCATTATTTTACTGATTTTTTTGCCACTGTTGCTTAAGGCTATTCCGGTAATTACAGCTAAGGAAAATCTAACCAATTGTTTACTTCACCCCAGTGCGGCAGTGAAATGCTTTCCATCTCGCTCTATCATAATGCTTGGTTGATTACAATGCAGTACTATTCACGCATAGGGACATCTCTATGTTTATTTCTTACCCTGAGGATTTTACTGTGCCAGGGCATGTGATAGTGAAGCAAGTGCAAAACCCGATGAACTTGCAAACACAAGGTTATCACATATGGTGTCGAATGTGATGTTAAGGTGTTGTGGCTGAATTCGAGGATGTGGATATGGAATAGAATGAAACTTTTGGTTCACCAATGGCAGTTGACTAACAAATATTCCTATGGAGAAACACTCCTGGACTTACACAGGCTTAACAGTTCGTGATGATTTCATCTTCCCATATCAAAAAGCTCCTGAAGCTGTCACGAGCTGAGCTTCGGCTTATGGTGGAACTTCTAACAGGGCACTCAGTACAAAAATCATTTGTATCTTATGGAAAAGTCAACAAAAAGGAGTTAAAGGCTCTGTGGATCAGAAACAGAAACATCTGAACACATGGTTGCAAGTGCCCACAGCTGGCTGGCCTTAAAACAATTCACCTGAGAAAACCTGGATACCCTGGTAGCGGCCAAGGCTTCTAAGAAGGTTCTCAGTTTTATCAACCCATTATCATTGACGACCTCCTTGGGTTTTCATAAATAATAAGGGTAGAGAACAAAAGATCTAGATCGTCACAGTTCCCGTAGGGTTGACGTAGCCATACGAACTCCAGTTCTAAAAATAATAATAATAAGGACTTTGAGGAAGAATAAGTAAATCTACATGTAAAATACCCTATAACGTACCCTAAGAGAGGCCCAAATTTGAGCCACATACAGAAATGATCCAATATCGATCATTTTTAACATGTTCACTCAAACATTGAAACATTGCAACTTTTTGGATATCACCGTAAAACTTTGCGTCGAAAAGTATTTGGATATGGGAACTAGCGACATCTAGGGTGTCGAAGCGTAGTTTAAGCACGCTTCATGTAGATTCCGTTCAACAAAATGGGAAATTCACAGAATCACACATAATAGGGAAGATCTTATAAAATCGAACTCAAACTATCCTAACTACTGTAGCGTATATCTGGTGAAATTTTGTCCACTACCTAACCTAGTAACCGATCAATTCCAAAGATCAAACACTGAGTTTTCATCATACTACCCTTCCTCAAGAAACTTATCCTGTTTTCACCAAAGTAGAGAAGCGTTACGCCCCATTTTCCCCTTTCCGCACACGGGTCTGAATGACGAACCACTTTAGATAAATTTATGCGCCAGACATTGATGTAGTTTATACGTTGGAACTGGGGCAAAACCAGTTGGAAATTCGAAATTATCAAGATGAATGAACGCTTTTAGAATTAGATTTATTCGCAGGAAACATGCGGAATGAAGGAGGTCTCGGGAAGCTGACTCCGCTCATGCATATTCGAATCGGCGTTTCTTCACCCTCTGGAGACGTCTCCAGAGGCCTGATTGCTGCGGTGTATTATTCAGCTTATTTGCTCCGATTGAGCCGGGTCCTATGCGTTTATGATGATAATGATGATTATAATTGAATTGGGTGCAATGAATAGAACAAAACAATTGATACTAGGACACTTTATGAATCGAAGATATCTATCAATACTGAGTAGTATTGAATGAACCTCCTTAGTGATGTAATGATCAAGAAAGTAAGCACTGAGAAAAACTTCAGGACATTGCTAAGTAAAAGAGAGGAATGCGTACGGAAATACACCGACTACAACCTCAAAGAAAATACCGTAAAATGGTATACAGATGGTTCCAGAACCTCTACAGGACCTGGCGCTGGTATATACGGGCCAAGTACCAAGTGTGCACTGTCGCTAGGCTCCTGTATGAGCGTCTTTCGAGCGGAAAATTCAGCTGTTGAAAGATGTCTAGATATAAATCTATAAACAAACTATCAGAAGCACGATATAGCCATATACTCAGATAGTCAAGCTGCTATTAAAACACTGAGCTCCTACGTCATCGACTCAAAGATGATCTGAGAGTGCCGGAACAAACTCAATGAGGTAGGCAAGAAGAATAAGTCTTTTTAATCTAGATTTCCGGCCATTCGAGAATCAAAGGAAACGAAGAGACCATACACTGGCCAAAGAGGGCGCACGAATGTCACTCATTGGCCCAGAGCCCTTCTAAGGTATTGGTACATGTACCTATAAGAAGGAGTTCTGGAGAAGGAGAAAGCCGAGAAAAAAAAACTCTGGCGGAATCTCCCTGGGATGGATAATTCCACTAAGTTCCTTCGAAACTTTGAAACAGCAGATACAAAAGATATTTGGATCTTGGTAAGAAACAATTACACATCCTCACTGCTTTTCTTACAGGACACTGTCGCCTCAGGAAGCACCAGTTGAGGATGGGATTATCGGACACTGACGAGTGTAGGTTCTGTGGGGAGAAGTAAGAAACCCCATTCGCCTAGTCACGGAATGCTTTGTCATTGCGAGCCTAAGGAGATAATGGCTTGGGCGAGAAACTTGTAAGAGTGAGGATCTAGCCTTGTTGAAGCCTTGACAGATATTGTATTTTATCAGATCTCTGTAAGAGGCCACAATAGACCTTGAGGTCGCAGTGAACTGTAACTCCTTTTTAAACCAAACTAACTAATAACTAATATTGAATGAGCTCGAAAAGGTTAAAGGAAAGACAGCAATGCTAATGGACAGAAATAATCCGAATAAAGAGAAGGTACAGATCATACATCATATGTTGAAGAATTCTTCCATATTATTTGGTTTATAGTGAACCAGTTACTGGTGTATTTCGCTCCAAGTGATTCAACTTCAACAACTTCATGAAATTGTCAAGGAATAGCATTCTATTCAGATATGAAGAGTGTTTCTTAAGGCGAGGCTTTTTTGGTGCTAGAACTCATCGAAATAGCTCTCTTGGATGTATATACAAAATATTCTACGAAAGAGAAGAGAAAAAATGTTGAGCATCAATGCATATAAGTTTCGAAGTCTTGAGAAAGCTGCAGAGGATGTTGTGTACCAACATCTCCTCCTGAGACCAATCGTCCATTCAAAGGGACATTTAGGTGTTTTGAATTCATAGGAATCGAAATTGCTCAAAGATTGAAATTACTTTCAATCCCTAGATATCAAAAGTACCATTTAAATCCCTGAAATTAAGGAATTAAGACTATTAGTTTGATCCCTGAATTGCATGAATCACATATCACATAAAACGACCATTCTTTATTCTTCAATCAAAACAAAAAACCGCTGATAACATCCTCAAAACATTCCTCCAGCTCTAAACTCCCTCCTACAGAAATCTGTTCCCCCAGAAGGGAGCCCGACATTAATGATGAGCTGTTTCGAGTCTCCCGGGACCATTCTCCGACTCTCGCGTAAGGGTAATCGAGCCGAATTTATAAAACTTTATCTGACGACAACTCGTTATCCGACAGCATCCTTTATTATATTTCCATTTCATGCAGCCGTCGCCATTGCTTCAGCAGTTCTTGCACTTCCTAATTGTGGAGAAGTTGAGTGGGTAAAGACAGTGGTAATTGTTTTAAACCGCTGAAGGTGCCAGAAAGTCAGCCCGGTGCCCCTCTGGGAATCTGAATGGATTAACTGAGATGTTTTGTTCGGCTTCAACTGGTTTTGATATAATCTGGTTAGTATCCGGTGAAATTTTGTCGAGAGAGGATGTAGGAATCTGTAACGATGTTATTTTCAAGGTCAGGTTTATTGATTTTTGTTCAGTGGATCGTGTCATGTGCTCGAACAATGTAATAGATAGGAATACACATAACTCGTTACTATGTCAATGAGGCACTGAGCTATAGTCCGTTCACGAAAGTTTGAGCGCATAGTAGGCGTTTGGTTATTTTGAAGTTGGTAGTATTTGCTCTCATAACGTAAAATAAGTCAACGTTGCCGAATGTACCTGGCCTCAACGAGCTTGCAAGTTATCAGAGAACCCTATGCAATATTGACAACATTGCGTATCAATCTGACAAGAAAATAAACAACATAACCAAAACTTCAATATACACAGTGAAATATGCCAAATTTCCATGGCCAACCGAAGGCACAACCTTTCGTGAACGGACTATAATATGTATTGTAATTTCCTCCCGACTCTTTCTGTTGACTGCGTTATCTGGTTTACCTTTATGATAAGTTTCCTTCTCTCAAATTGATTATCGATACCTACTTCTTCCAACACTCTTTTCAATGTAATATCAATAAAATTCTGCTAGATAACTCGAACGAGCAAAAATAGAGAAGGTGCATATGCCAGTGAGTGACGACATGCATTTTTAGCTGACGAACCTACAAACCAAAGAGGCTTCTATTCAAGCAATCACATTCAATTTCTGTTGAGAAGTCTCTCATATGGTTGATGGTTTGACTAAACTGGAAGGCTTTCTTGGAGAACACTCTTTACCATAACACTCTAGAGTCTAAAGGATTCTATATAAAGAATCCGAAGTTTCTTATGAATCCTGAAACAGGAGCTCTCTTTACGAGAATGAATCACTGCCCTCTCGGGAAATGTTTTCTGAGATCCGGTGTAATCTTGAACGATTCTTTGAAAAATAGCTAAACATTTTGAACATCTTCTGAAATTCACACAGGTATTCCACATTTCTGCGATTTGCGATCGAAGACGATTGGATCTAGTCGAGAAAATTTTTGGTGTCCACATACTACTGTCAAGAAAGCCCCAAGAGCTTTGAGGTCTTTCTTCTCTATGTTGCAAACGAATCGAGAAGGATAATATTTAGAGAAAATGTTAGGTTTTTCGAGTATATCAGCCGATTCTCCTGATTTTTCTCGTGGATTGATCAGTTCTGGTGTCAGACATGTTAAGGCATAAATCTGTAAACTCATTCCTTCAAAACCAAGCAATGGTAACTCAAGAAAATGTGAAGCCTTCGAACTGGCGAAACGCCGAGTTTTTACAAGGACTTCTTCTTCTGAAGGCATAAACAGTAGATGTTGTTATTATTGATGCATCTTACTAGATATTGAAGATTTTGTGTGTTTTACGAGATGGCTTCTAATCTCTCATATTCTTTCAGGTTTCTCCAAGTTCCTATCATTATGGCAGATTAGAAGGATCATGTTAGAGACCGTCCTTTACATGATAGTAGCGATCAGCTCATCTGCGATAGGTTTAAACGGAAATGGCTATCAAAATATCTGGTGGAGCCTTAGAAACCTACTTATTCTAACACAAGATGCGACCTTACAGACTACATAACAAAGCATACTTTTAAAGCAGATACAATTCAAGCACAGGAGATTAGTCACTCGACGCGTAGAGATATGACAGTATAGAGTTGCCATCATTGAAATAAACGTGGTATCAGATGCGCCATATTACTGCCACCTAACGTCAAAATCGACAATAGTTGAATTTTCTGGAGGAATGAGATCTTTGAGCCTGTTTCTAGTTAAATTGTGATTTTTTCGGCTTAATAATATACAATAAAATGATATCAAGCACTGCTTTCTTCAAGCAGAGGAGAGACAGATAAGAAGAAAATTAGAGGAAAAAAATATCAGAGGTAGGCAAGAGTACTGAACAGATCCGCATTCGAAATTTTTGCTAGTCTGTCTTGTAATCTGATATCTATTAATATGTGTATATTATAGCTTGAAGAAAAATTGTTTATTTGATATTCAATTCACCTCATTTGAACAGGATTTCTAAAGACCCAACACGTCGTATTTTTTAGGTGAAATTTGTAAACAGAAAAAACTGGCAACTTAATTCAACCCTGAACTTTCCGCCATAATGGTCCCTGACTTAGCCCCGCCGAATGGTACTATTTTTCCTTTCTCAATTGTATGTCATAGCGTCTCTTCTCTGTTATATCTCGATGACTTGACGTGAGGTGTTGAACTGTCTAGAGAAGGCACTGGCATAGAACAGATTCTCTGTGTTGTCACTGGGATATAAGTTTTCAAAACTTTCGTTCGTAGTATGACATAAACAAAAGACCAGAAATCTGAAATAAATGCTAAAAACAGAGACCAAACTGAAGCTTACATTCCCCGTCACGAAAAGAAAAAGAAGAACCAGCCCAGCCAAATGACGCATCTCAGAAACGACCGCGCGCTCCGGCGTAATGTTACTGCAATTATGTTAACACAAATTGCGAATTCAATATAACAACTTTTTTCGACGGCCAAGGATTATACAGTTTCCGGAAACGAGGCTCTCGAGCCGGCTGACTAGGAGCTCGACCCACGAAATGATTTTCCATGCCGAGCAGCAACATCTGGACGTCTACCAGAATTCATTTTCAGCCGGCTGATGGCCTTTTCATTCACTCCAGAGATGAAAATAAGGCGGTGGTGGCGAACGGGAAAAACTTGTAGAGAAAAGTTCGAGGAGGAGGACGGTTGTGAGGCTGCTTCTATTCGAAACTTTGAATACGTCTAGACTTTGATTGATGATATCTCGCACTGCGGAACGACCGACCCAATGGGGTAGGACGTACGTCAAGAATTGTTTTTTTTGTCGCGCTTTCTAACGTCAGATCGAGATGTCCTTCATTTATAACTTGCTTTTCATTCCTGCCGTATTGAATTATTCGGAATGTTTCGTTCGTGTTGTGACAGGAGAGCTCAGTATGACGGTTTTTACGATAGGGACTTCTGAAGGGTGACAGTTGATGGTGGCCATATTATTGAAGCTATATCTGCCAGGTTTGTTGAGGCAGATGAAATTGTTGGATACGAATTTGTTTCTGGGGGTCACTTTGGTTGAAATACTTTATTGGAACTTGCACCTGAATTAGGTAATTACCAAAACAACAGTAGCATTTCAGATACAGTAGAATTTCCCTTCAACGAAAGCGCCAAATTTGCAAAAAAATTCGTTATTAGGAAATTCGTTTTACAGAAACTTTTTTTATCACCAATGTCGCGGTCAACTTCACTGATAAATTGAAGTTTATCATTCAAACTTACCTTGCTTTTAGACATTTTCGCACAATTTTTCAGACTAGCGTAATGGTTAGATTGAAACCAAATAGCCAGGGGTGTATTCAAAACTGTTTTAGAACAATCTCTCTGCCCGCCGTAATGATGGTCGAGATTATTACGTACGTCTGGAAAAAATTCGGAAAAACTCACTCTTATACCTTCCTACCAATATCCATTCAAAAAGTGATGTTCTCTGAATATTTCGCTATAGAGAGAATCTACTCCGTTTGAGAAGGTGTTTTCAACATGGAATTTGGATTGAAGGTGCAATGTCATGTACGAAATTCGTTAAACAGACGTTCGTTATAGGGAACTTCCACTGTATTTTTAAAATTGCTTGAAAACAAGTATCATCTATTGGACATAACTCACGGTTGTAATTACCATGTTGACAAATGCCTCCCTGATTTTGAGGACAAAACAAGGAAACACAAATTTGCTGTTTAAACTTCAGGGGCTGTCTTGTATCGGCATCATAGGAGCTTCAAATGCAAAACTTACAGCTGCTGTAGAGGGAAAGCTTAATCTTACTTCTCGCATAAACAGGGTTTCCTTTTGAGTTGACCTATTACACGTTTTAGGAGAACTAGTAAATATTTTATTCTGAAATTTTAGGTGGAGCCTTGAGGGTGAAGGAACTCTTCGCCTAAAATATTTTCAAGTCTACAGTGTTGCCACGTCTATCTCTAACACATATCTATTTTTTTTATTTCGAATGCAACTACCTATATTTTCATTATGTATCAATTCAATACCAAATTCGCAGTATAGCCTACTAACAAAAATTCTCTGCTGTGCACTGTGGCCAAGTTATGCATAAATCCCTGAAATTTTCACATCTGCATTGCCACTTTGGAAATGCAATATGTCGATTATTTTCAATGCGAACTAAACCAAACACAGCATTCTCATAGTAGAAAATCCATCTATTCATGTGGTACATTCAGTATTTTGATACATCGTAAGGTTTTTCGAAGATATTGCTACGAAAATGAGGAAATTAAAATTGAAATATTTCGAGAATTTCGAAATGCACAAAGCCTGCACATCTCATCTGTTAACTTTTCCATACAGTACAAATGATGTTTGTACCGACAGTGCCTCGTTAGCAGTTCCAACATCACTCTATACTCAGCTTGTGGCAGCTTCAGGACTGCTGAACAATTGGTTGTATTTCTATCATTCAGATAATAAACAAGTTTCTTATGATATTTTCAAATTGAATTAGTTATTCATACCTGAATATTTCATCACCGGGGATTGAAATAAGTTAGAAATGTATTCGAAATCAACGTTAATATTGTCCTTCAATAATCGATAAAAACTATACGTTCCTTCAATACCTAACAATAATGTATCACAATTAAGAACCTTGTCACCAAATGTGAGCTTCCTATCACTGTACGAAAAAAATTTGATGAATTGTTATGTACATAATTGAGAAAAATATGGAACAAAGGCTTTCATTGCATTGAAAGATGTCAGCTGCAGCAACATAAAAACTTCGAAAGCTTTAGCACCTCGACACCAAGGTAATAAAGAATCAGCGTGCTTTAATTCTCTATTATTTCCACTCCTTTCAAAAGTGGAAAAATCCATGTCTTGCCGCTTCTGTTCTCGTACTTCCACGGGACAAATTAGCTAGGCCCCAGATCTGAGCTGCGATATTCGGAATGGTTAATAATGCCTTGTATTTCGGTAATCTCCAAGATTAAGCGGTGCTTATCACGCCAATATCGACGGGTTCATTGTTTCTGGGTGTAATTAGGGGAGTCTCTAATCCATAACCGATGTTATTAATTACACCAGATTTGCAATTACGAACTCAAATCGACGTTACTGAAATTTATTTTATGAAAAGGGGTAATCTGGTATGGCGGAGAGTTTCCTTTATGTCGGGGGGGCCTTTTGTGATACGAAATGGGTAGTAATTTCGGGAATGTCCTAACGACCGAACCTGATCATGATACTTTTCGAAACGACCAGGAATTTTAATGTAGGTATATGTCTTGAACATCGACAGCTTGGTGAAAGGGCAGAATGAAACCAACAGCTGCTCCCAGAATATTCAAATCTGAATTATTTTTTTCCAATAATATGAAGTACGTATAGTCCGTTCACAAAAGTTTGAGTCCATAGTAAGCGTTTGTTTATTTATTTGAAGTTGGCAGTATTTGCTGTCATAACGAAAAATAAAGTCGACGTTGCCGAATGTACCCGGCCTCGTCCGACGAGCTTGCGAGTTATCAGAGAACTCTATGCAATATTGACAACATTGTGTATCAATCTGACAAGAAAATAAACCACATAACCTAAAATTTTAATATACACAGTGGAATATGTCAAATTCCATGGCCAACCGACGGCTCAACCTTTCGTGAATGAACTCTAATAGTATATTACGTACCGAGGTGTATGCTATTTTATTTACAACTATAATCTTTTGAACAAAAATTCGTTCTCTAAAGAACGTGAGAAAATTTTGAAGTTTACCAAAATTCATTAATCAGCCCATGACAATTATGACAACTGTCAAGTCTTTGTTCAAGTCAGAAATGCGCCAGGAATTTTTCTTATTTGAGACGGAAGAAGATCATATCCAACGTTATTAACGGTTATTACTGAAAATATTTGTTGAAATTTGAAGGAAGAACGATGACAACTGTCAAGTCAGTTCACAAGTCAGAAATGTTCCAGGAATTTTGCAAGTTTGAGACAGAAACGAACAGAACCAAATGAAATAAAGTATGAATTTCATTTTTGAATAGTTTTAGAACGGTTATCACTAAAAATATTTGTTTTTACCACTTATTTTGCTGTCGTTCGCGAATAAGCACGTCATGAAGATGAAACATCTTTTAGCAGTGGCGGCCGCAGTTTCGGTGCTGAGTAAAAAAGAAAAAAAAAGAAAATAGACTTATACTACGCTAATGGGAAATAACCGCCATCTGAAGGGAATTTCCACACACAGTCGGTATGGCACGAAACTGATGGACCGTCGTGGCAAAAATCAAGCATCGGTAGATAGTTTTACGACGATACGCACCGACGGTTTTCGCCACACATATCGGTTTTGGGCTTTTGCCGGGACGGTTTTCATCGCAGCGATACGAACGGATGCAAAATAAATAAATTCTATTGCATATTTTCCTTAAACGCGTTATTGTTTCATGAGCTAACATGATTTATATTCACCGAAAACCTCTATCCTCACAATACAAGGCGTATGAATACAAAACGAGTTAAATAGATCAAACGAGGTTATTTTCAACGACTCCAGACAAGTCTCACCGTTATTAAGCAATTTATCATATTCATTCTGACTCATCTTTCAGGAAATAATTGGAGATGATTAGCTAACGAGGATTGATGCAACCTTAAATAAAAGGAGGATCGCTGTATGAAAGACGGAAAAATGTGGAACACGGGAAAACCATAACAATACGGTAGACAGTACTTCCTACTGCAATGTTGACAAGCAGAAAGTTTGTTATATTCAGAATACGATTTTAGGCATTACAGTTATTTTCTCCCAGAATGATCTTCTTCTATATGATGAAGCTTCTAAAAGTTTGTCACATAACCACATTCTTTTTTCTCGAACATTCTCGGAAGAATGAACCCATCATTCATGAAAGTTATTTGCGATATAGGTGCAAAAGGCATTGATATTTACCCATGACTTTTACCACATAATTCCGAAGAAAAATAAACAGGGATACTGAATGCACTCAGAAGAATATGTTGAAGAAATAAAGAAGGCTTTAGATTTAACGCAGAAGGATCTGCATACAAAGTTGAAGAAATTGATTCACATTATTTTCTCTGCTCATGGAACCACACATTTCACCGTGAGCCAAATTTTTTTCTCTCCATAATTTTCAGCAATTGAATATATGAAATTACTAAGAAAAGAGTAGAAGACTTATTCCCGTCTTCCTCAAATACAAATTGAACTGCAGTGCGCATGCGGTGACTCTACGACCCTGCTCTCGTGTAGGGTTACGATAGATCAACCTGAGTCAGTGATCGACTTTATAGTACTGTACTTCCCGAACACGGGTTAGATATTATTTTTTCTCAGAAAAAACTGTGAAAATCTGAATCATCTCCTTCTATATGATGAAGTTTTTAGAAAGCTTGTAACAACACTTCATTACTTACTTTTTTCTCGAATATTCTATGAAGAGTAACCCCAACATTCATGACAGTTATTTGGGATATGGTGCAGAAGGCATTGATATTCACCCATGAAGTTACCACTAGAATCCGAAGAAAAATAAACAAGGATTCTGAATTGACTGTGACAGGAGTATCCGAAGACCCACATTTATTAATGGAATAAAAATTGGATTGTATAAAACTGGGATATTATTGCAAATTTCTGTTTCAGAAGGTTAACATTTATTGAATTTGAAAAACCTCCATAACCCACTAATGAGTTATGGAACTATAACTCAGTATTTTATGAGATAGTTTATTGTCAAGAATGACATAATAATGACAGATAAAACTATCGCGTGTTGGATGTAAACAATAATTTTATCAGAATATTCAAATTCGAATTATTCGTCATTCGATATAAATGAGCGTGTAGAAACTTGTGATTGCTGACTTCTTATAAGTGCCTTTTTTGAATTTATTCGATATTTTGTCAGCCTGATTGATTATTTTCCTCCTTTTCACGTCGAACCAAGATCTAGCCACGTTTTGAAGTAAAATTCGAATATATATCAAGAAATTCTGACGTCTGGAGAGCCCGACTCGCAATCCAATTTGCCTCCTTTGTAATTCCAGAAACAGAAAGTTCTATGGTGGAAGCAAATAGACTTAGGCAAATTCAAATACAAGTCACGATAGAATGAGAATTCGCAAACTAAATAGGAACGATTCTTGAAATCTCTCTTGAGTCGGTCTCGTCGAGCGTACATTACATTGTTATTTCCGACGTTGGTCTCGAATTAGCGGCTTGTACGCGATTATGACGGATAACCGTGGGGAATTTTAGATGGAAAATTGTATGAAATTGGTTGGATTCATTAACGAACAATTATTTTATGACGTGAGTATTTTTACGAGATTGTTCTCAGAAAGAGTGTGCTGCATAGCTCTGAGGAAATACACACATCGCTAAAATTATAGCACCTTCCTCGTGAACTGTGAAAAGAGTTTTTATCATGGCTGCGTTTTTGAAAATTTGATCTTTATTTATCCACAGGCTTTCTCGTTTATTAAGTAGATGTCAATGTTTTGAAAGTGGTATATTTCATCGATTCAGCGATCTCAATTCATTCTCAGGATTTTTTTGGAAATATGGCTAGCAATCATAGAGATAGGATAGTACAGAGTTGCCATCATTGAAATAAACGTGATATCAAATGCGAAATATTACTACCACCTAACTTCAAATTTGACAATCGTTGAATTTTCTGGAGGAATTGTGATTCTTGCGCCTGTTTCTAGTTAAATTGTGATTTTTTCCGTTTAATTATATACAATAGACTGGTATCGTCCAATGAAGGGATTTCTTCAAGCAGAAAAGAGACAGATAGAAGAAAATTAGAGGAAAACATATCACAGGTAGGGATGAGTACTGAACAGATCCTCATTCGAAATTTTTGCTAGTATGTCTTGGTAATCTGATATATTTTTATATGTGTATATTATCACCTGAAGAAAAATTGTTTATTTGATATTCAGTTGACCTTATTTGAACAGAATTCCTAAAGACCCAACACGTCGTATTTTTTGGGTGAAATTTGTAAACAGAAAACGTGCAACTTAATTCAACCCTGAACTTTCCGCCATATTGGTCCATGACTAAGTCCTGCCCAATGGTAGGTACTATTTTTCCTTAATCAATTGTATGTCATAGCGTCTCCTCTCTATTATATCTCGATGCTGGCAATAGATTGCTTATTACAAATTTTAAAGCACCTTTGATTGAGATGTGGCACTTCGAAAAGCACTTCAAAACCTTCACTTCATGTTCAACAATTCTGCCTGACGTATGACTGACGCATGACATAGACAGAGACAGTTGTAATGAGTGTACCGGGTTTTTCACTATAATTTGACCCCCCCTTCAACTTTCTTACTGAAGGAGATACAAAAAAATGTTTCGTATAAAAGTTTCACGAAATCAACTGAGGTTTTCTGATATGAGTCCAGAACTGAAATATATACAGGGTGACCAACATATTGAAAGAAACTTCATTTTTTCAAATGGAACACCCTGTATATTTTTCCATATTTGGTTAGCTCTTTTTTCCCTGACTTCGAATATGTAACATATTTTGGTCTATCTTTCTTATTCTGAGCACCACAGCGTTTCAAATGTCAATAACCATCTGGCATAGCGTTTTGGAAGTTCGTGAATATTTAAGTGGCCAATTTGATCTTTGGATTGGTAATGGCACACCCATTTTATGGCCACCAAATAGTCCCGATTTAACACCGTTGAACACGTTTTTATTGCCGTTACTGAAGGAAAAAATTTCCTTCAGCAATATGACAATCAATGAAAGCGGAGAATAATAATTATGATATAAGTCAACCAATATTAAACCCATAATTCGGAACTAATCCCGTCAACGCACAAAGAATAATGTTAATATTGTAATGATAAGCAACAAATTTTGAAGCTTTAATTTCTGACTTGAATCAGAGCCATAATAATGCTATCCAAAAAAAGTCTAAACAACTTGAGACAACTATATGAACTATGTGTATTGAATGAAGGTGGTCATTTTGAGCAATTTCTTTAGTTGATGTTATTCTTACCATACTACCATAGTTTATCATTTTTCATTGGTTAAGTAATTGTTAAGCATTCATTCTAAAATAATACTTTTAAGTAGATTGTTTGGATATAAAGAATTTCGTAGGTATTTCACATATTTTTTCATTCGTGTCATCATTTCAAAATATTGAAACTCTGAAAATTGAAGAGACACATCCACATACGCATTTATATTCGAGATCAGGAGGAAATAGGCTTTCAAAAGAAGGAAGAATATACAGGACAGGGTGTCCCATTTGAAAAAATATAGTTGCATTCAATGTTGTTCACCCTGTATATCTTCCCATTGACGTTATTATAACTCCAAAAATGAGCATTTTCAGTAAACGCACTCTGCCACTTGTATAATGATTACAGATCTTGGGAGTGGTTCTTAAAATTTGAAACTCTGTGGTTCTCAGAATGAAAGAGATAGACCAACATGTGTTACATATTCGAAATCAGGGGAACAAGAGCTAGCCAAACATGGAAAAATATACAGGGTGTTCCATTTGAAAAAATGAAGTTGCCATCAATATGTTGGCCACCCTGTATATATTTCAGTTTGTGGAGTCCTATCAAAAAAACCTCAGTTGATTTCGTGAAACTTTTATACGAAACATTTTTTTGTATCTCCTTCAGTAACAAAGTTAAAGGGGGTGTCAAATTATAGTGAAAAAACCAGGTACATATAAGTTACGCAGCTGCCATGATTTATTTCAATTCCTTTCATTTAAGATAAACACACTAACTCAACAATTATTGATACATTAATTGCTGTAAAAAACACGCATTGCAACATTTCATTTATGTGGTTGTGACCGTGATGTGCCCTGTTTATCCCGTACAACCCTCAGGATTCAGCCAGAAGGAACTCGAAGCCCAACTGGCCCCCGCATAGATAATATTCAACGACGATTGCAACGGATAAATTGAATTCCATTTGTACCTCCAATCGAGCGGAACATGGACTAGCGTCGAAATTGTCAATCCCAGCGACGAACTTCCTTAATCTGCAGAGCACGTCGACTATGTAGCATTTTCGGGAAATACGAAACGGATGACAGGGAAATTTCTTTACTGGTCTCAGCATTTCGTCGAATGCGGACTGCATGAAGGTCGCAGACAAGGGCGAATTTTCGCGAGGGTAAATGGCGCTCTATTATCAGCAGAGCAGGGATGATTTTGAGAATTGCGCGATGTTTCGTTGTTCCGAGACGTGGTTTTAACAGATGCTGAACGTGACATTGATAGAAGATGGTCGAATTATGAATAAAAACAGATTGGTTCCAATTGGTAGATTGAAATTGGTAATCTTGGACATTAATTCATAATTGAAAGTTTAAGTTGGATAATGTGGATTAAGATTCGACTTGGTGTTTATGAGTATTTCATTCGAAGTTGTTAATGTGGTGAGAATGAAGAATTGTAAATCATTTCTTGACAACATGGATAGGCCCTGATAGCGGTCTTAAATTAATGCTGAAGGATCCGAGTTTCAAAGTCAATCTGCGCAGCCTTCTAGTCGTTTGTAAACACTCTCTAACTTTTGAAAGGAAAGAACAAGAAACAAGTAGTTGATGGTCTTAATGGGAGAAATAGTTCTCCAGTTAAAGAGATTTGAAATTTTAGTTGTATAGTATACTAGCTTTTACCCGCGACTTCGTCCGCATAAGTTTTTTGTTTTCTCCCGGCTGTAAGTCCCAGTGCAACAATGTCCCACTATCGTGTTCCAGTCCTCAACTTCACATCAAAATTTGTTCGAAAGCAACCTAAGCTACATAATGGATAGCTCCGAATGTTTCCTTAGTAATATAAAAAGTAAATAATGTAAATCGGTTAAAATACTTTTAACTACCTACCTGCCAACCCCCGATGTTAGACAGGAAGTACTAAATTATGGCGCCTACCGACCCTCTAAGTGAGAAAGTGATCAAATACTAACTTGAAGTCTTATCAACACTCAGTTAAAAAAAACATCAAAATCATTTCAGCAGCTACGGCGTCATGCGCTTCTTGACACGATCAGGCTAGATTTCCGCGGGAATGAGGGATTTTCCCGCCGTAGCCTGTGTCCGTGCCTAGGATCTTTATATTAACCAAGTCTTATAGAAATCCGTTCAGATGTTAAGGCGTGAATGAGATAAACTTTTAAAACAAACGATTGAAAATCACTAACTTAATTAGTTTTCTGCCTACTGCCTACGCCTTAAGTACGATAGCATGAATATAATAGCCCATATCCTTTTGTAGGTTACTATCTATAGTATCTACACCTGACTAAAATTCAGCAAAATCCGTTCAGCCGTTTAGGCATGATAGAGCAAAACTCCTAGCAAAAACCATAAAAAAATCACTAACTCAATTCAGTTTTCTGTCTACTTCCTACCCTATAAGTACGATGACGTGATCATTTGGATCTTATATCCGTTTTTAGGTAACCATCTATTACCTCACTAAATTTCATCAAAATCTGTTCAGCCGTTTAGACGTGAAAGAGCAAAAGTCCCAACAAAAACGACTTAAAATCACTAACACAATTCAGTTATCTGCCTACTGCCTACCCCCTAAGAACGACGGCGTGATTATTTATAGCCTATGACCATTTCTAGGTTATCATCTATCACCGTACCAAATTTCATCAAAATCCGTTCAGCCGTTTAGGTATGAAAGAGTAACAGACAGACAGAGTAACTTTCGCATTTATAATATTAGTATGGATAACTCACTAGTAAGTTATGCATTATAACTCCATAACTCACTAGTGAGTTATTGATTATAATTCATAATTCATCTAGCGCTCTCCAAATTTAGCTTATTGAAACGATCGGATTTCTAGTAGAAAATATACTACAACTAAAATTTCAAATCTTTATAACTGGAGAACTATTTATCCGATTAAGACCATCAACTGCAAGTTTCTTTCTCTTTCCGTTCGAAAGTTAGAGAGTGTTTAAAAACGACCAGAAGGCTGCATTTTTCATTCTCTCCACATTAACAACTCCAAATGAAAGACCACGTCAGATCTTTATCCACATTATCCAACGTAAACTTTCAATTATAAATTGAAAGAGCCACATCTTCCGAGACAAATGACCAATTAAGCCCAAGATAACCACAACGTTTCGTATTTCGAAGATCCTACCTCAAAAGTACGGCGCCCAAGTGCATGATTGTGTTTCCATTTCTATCGGTCGGTGTAGAATCTTCATTTCCGTAGGAAACTCATGAATATTTGAGGAACTAATGGTCTCAAACTAGTCACGTACCCTCTGAATAGAGCGTATTCCGTGCCCGTACGAGTACTAGAATAAATTACGTCCATTATCCTATAACAACATAATATTTCAAGAATTGCCACGAATCATTTATTTCTGAGAGAATGGGTCGGTTCCCTCTTAGACCTTTTTCCTTTCAGCGACTGCTAATGGGTTGAGTAGTATGCAAAATCTGTTGAACTGAAGCTGCGGTCAGATGGATATGAATAGTGAACATTTTGAGATTATGGTGAAAGATGCGAGAATAGTATTAGTCTATGGGCCAGCTGAACTGAATATTTGTGAGTAGCTTCATTTTGACGAGACGCCCAAATTTTTCCTCTGCGAAAATTCTCGATAGTGAGAGCAAATACAGTATTCAGACGTCAAAAGTGTTCAATGGGTGAATGTTCAAATTTCATCACTAAAAGCTTCTTTATCAATCTAATCTTGAAACAATTCTATTACAAATTAAAAACAATAATTATCATACAAAAATGATGATTCTATCGAAGTGTCTCCCACTCCCAACATGTATCAGCAACTAGGTCTAAAAAAATTATTATTAACCGGCTGATTTTTTCACTGTTGCTCAGCAAATATTTTCTTTATAAACTGGTCACATTGTTTAATTGAGTGGTACTTTTTTCCAGTTCTACCTCAGAATTTGTACCACAGAACCCATAATTAAAAATGATTACTAACAATTGATAATTTCCGAGCGTAGGCTGGTAAAACGTACCACTCAATTTGTAGGACAATGTGACCAGTGCATAAAAAAATATTTGCTAAGCAACAGTGAAAAAATAAGCTGGTAAGTAATATTTTTTTTAGACCTAGTTGTGGATACATGTTGGGAGTGGGGGACACTTTGATAGAATAATCATTTTTGTAGGACAATTATTGTTTTCACTCCTAAATGCGAATGCGAAGAAGTAGAGGAGACATTAGAGCATCTGATAAATAATTGTTAAATATTTAGAGTTCAGGATGGCTTAATAAGGACTATACATGAAGTTACAGAGTCGTTTTTGAATTGGGGGTTGTTAATTTCAAATCAATTTAATAGAGCTTCAATCATTTTATTTTTCTGTTCCTTTTTTCTGCTTTCGAAGGCGTCTTTGAGAGGTCGGTTGGATTAAATACAGAAGAAATCTTTCAATATTCGAATAGTTTTTAAGTGTTATTTTTGTTGGAACAGTGAGACAAGGTTTTTTCCACTGAGGTTTTCCCTGATCTCTGGTGTCATACGAAAAAATTGTATGGTACCCCGTTTTGCGCTAACCTCAGTAAGGGATTTTTGTTTTCGTTTTATGTATTGTATTATGTTAGCTCTTGATTTCAAAAGAATACATACAGGGGGAATATATACAGGGTTTGACTTGTTCATATATTTTAACCAAAGAATACTGAGGTAAAAAGAAACACTTTTTTCCTTCACCAATTATATGTATGTACAAGTCGAAGGCTCACCCTGTATAGATAAATTACTTTGACATTACTCGACTCTTTCGGTGATTATTATCAATCACAACAACAAGGGTTTTCACAATATCATTCTCCAATTCAACTGTTTCCCAATTCCTCATCCGATCGAAAATAAAAGCTTATTCAGTAAGAAAGAAATCGACAAGAAACAGCAGCGATAAACGTCCACATTTCCAACGAATCAGCCTGAAACAAAAACGATAAGGGACCAAAACGAAAAGAAAAATCCCAGCTCCGGATTCCGTCATTTTCATCGCTCGCGAACGCCATAACCGATTGTTGGAACTGATTAACTGCGAGGTATTGCAACATTATATAAAACGGGAAGGAGGAGGAGGAAAGAAGGGAATAGAAAAACACTCTAGCAATCAGCCGGACGCGAAATGATGCAACCGCTCGTCGTCGGGATGAGAGACGCGAATCCATAATCCGAGAGGAAAATGAAAAAATAATGAGGAGGGAAAAATATAAAATTTATTTCACGGTCTTTCCTGCAAACGCTCCACCCGGACGGAATAGCTGCGGTTGTCTCGTTTTCCGATTTCTGGAAAACAGCGGCGCCGTATTCGGGATGAAAATGGGGCAAAAAAAAATATTTTTTATGGTATAGCCATGATCATTTTTTGGGTAATTCGATGACGTTGATCAAGAAAATGCAATAAGATTTTCTCTAGATCCATTAGTTCCGGAAAAACTTAGCTATTACCGGAAAATTCCGGAAAAATTGGTCAACTTTGAGAGGCTGTAGCAACGAGAAAAATAGCTCTGGGTAGATGCTGATTTTTTGTTTGTAGATTGGTCTTTTTCGAATAACTAGAGCCATCATTTACTTGGCTACCGCGAAAACTGTAGATTTTATAAATTTTTTCGCGAAGGTCCAATATTCCGAATTTTCCGGAGGCCATAACTCAAAAACTAATTCTTTTAACAATTTTCTGACTGGATATTCGTGGTCTACGCTCTCGAATTAATAAGTATTGATAATTTGGTTTTGATCTCAGTCAGAAAAAAATTTTCGAAAAATCAAAAACGCAAATTTTGCCAAAAATAAAAATTCTTCTATCGCCTCAAAATTCCGTTTCTTAACTAATTCGAGGGCGCAGATTAAGAAAAAGTAGTCGGAAAATTGTTTAAACAATTACTTTTTGAGTTATGGCCTCCGCAAAGTCCGGAAAATTGTACCTTCGCGGAAAAGTCATAAAATCCACGGTTTTTGCGATAGCCGAGTAAATGATGGCTCTAGTCAATCGCGAAAGACCAATCTATAAACCAAATAATCAGCATCTACCCAAAGCTATTTTTCTGGTTGCTACAGCCTCTCAAAGTTGACCAATTTTCCGGAATTTTCCAGTTATAGCTAAGTTTTCCGAAACTAATCAAACTATAGAAAAACTTATTGCACTAGCAATCACGAAAAGCTTCAAAATAGAGCACATTCGGGTTAGGAATTTTGAGACTTCTTAGTTGTTATCATGTTAGCCATGATATATATAGCGGAGAATAAACAGCTAGCACAAACTTGATATGTCATTCGAAAGTACACTATGTGAGGTATTTTTCAATGAAAAGAAACCGTGTGCATAGTTTTTTAATATTTCATCGAAAAAACCGTTCGAATAATAGGACTGATTTTGTTAACTTCATAATCTATTCATCTTCTTACCACGCCTGCATTAAGAGTGTTTTCTGCACACAGACTCTCTCATCTTGTAGCAAATGTATTGGCCTTTCCGAATATGTGGCCAAATTGGATGAGGCTACAAGGAAAACTGAATAATAATCTTTTCAGAGAGAAAACTTGAAATTTTTCATGAAATCAAGAAATCTCAAATTGAAGAATAACGGTCAATATTTCGACCATGGGTTATATGACATTTTTATATGACTGGTATAATAACCCCTCGAAGTTTGTCCACTTTAAAAATATACACCCTGTATATCTCCTACTACGTCGAATGACTTTGAACAGACTTTACTTGAAAAAATACTTCTGAGAAATATTACGGATTATTCGTATTGAAAAAGCAAATGTTTTATGTTTGATATTCATTTCTGTAACTCTGAAAAAGTTGAAGATAACGACATGAACAGCTTCTAGTGGAGAAAACAGGAAGAATAGTAACTTTATATTTAGTGTAATTTGAAGTGATATAATCAATTAATTTCTATCGACATCTAATGAGAACTCTCTTTCGGCAACGGCCATTAAAGGCAATCGTAGCAGGAAGAATTGAAACTTATTAGCTCATAACGGTTCCTCGTACTTTTTCGCAGCTGTATTAATCAATTAGAAAGACATTAGAAGAGGTTATCAATCTCTACAGCGTTCAACATTTTTTAGGGAGCAGACGTTAATGTTCCAATTTCCGACTAATAAATCCTCCGGTTGAACAAAAAGGTAGTGATCGATTCGCGAGGAAGTATTCAATAAATTCCAGGATAAGAACTTCTCACAATGTTCCAACAAAGCAACTAACAAACTCATTCTCACATTGAAGACCTTGGCTACTGTTATGATAATAATATGCAAAGTAGGTATGAGAATCAGTTGTGTTTGGCGTAAACTTTGTTTCTGTGTCCTAAAAATTGAATTGTTGACCCCACAGTGGAAAACATTTACCTTCCATCAGAGGGAAACAGTTTGATGTAGTGATTAGAAATTAGCAGAAACCTCAGCTCGTTAAAAATGTCCTGTGCTATGGGTCGATTACATTGAGATACTTTACAAGCTGCCACTGAGTAACAGTGTAACCGTGTTCACAAGCCAACAATCTGTTTGTTAAAAAGCTGCGACTAAAGTTGAAAGCTGGGCTACTTTACACGCTAAATCTCTGGGTTTTGTCTTGTTGCCATGTAAACAAGCCGTGTGTAATCACAGTTGCTACTGAACAATCTGTCAGTTCTCATCTACTCGGTGGTTCCTGGTTCTCAAATTTGAAAACGTATTTGACATTTATCTCAGATCCTTGACAACGACACAAACATAAACCTCACGTGGATCGCTAGATTAATGGGTACTCAGCGAGTAGACAGTTTTGTGTGTAATCATCGCAATCTCATAAGCTAATTCCCCCGCTTCTTAATTCGCTCAGTAGTAGCTCGTGAAATCTCAATGTAATCGACCCATTAAGAATATAATGCGCACTTTGTATATACTTTCGATGGATTTAGTCTCTCTAAAAAGATCACATTCATGATAGGAAGGAACACTCTGTATGCTCATCACAATCGAAGGAAATGAAGAGGCTAGCACACAAACGCCACTGGTTGTCACCATAACCATATTGGAACATCTTCTAGAGATCAGATCCAAAAAACCTTAGGTGGTCAGTTTATTACAGGAAACTCTGCATATTCAACCAAAATGATCACCAGAAAGCTAAACCAGACACGTAGATCCATTGACTTCTGAGAACCCGAACTAAAAACAGTCCTCATCGTCAGCCATCAGAGAGTTACGTCGTAAATTGAAACATCAAACTCTCGAGTAGCAGGCGTAGCACCGACACTCGTCCGTCCCGCAAAATGTTAATTCCTCCTCATTTCGATTCTCTCACATTCGTCTTTGTAGCTAATTGTTTGTCGCATCCGCTCTTCCAGGGCTTCCCGGGGGGCTGCGAGGAGGAGGGGACTAGGGGCCGCAGACTTTATTTCCGTTAATTTTGAGGCATTTATTCCGGGATTCGGAATTTCATTTCCAAGTTCGATTGCCTGTAAGTGTTTGGCGTCGAGAGCGTAGCGGTCTGGGGTTGCTGGTGTCGGTTTATACGTTTCGCAATTAATTTGAGGATTGGTCGGATTGATGTCATGAATTGGATTCAAGGATATACACGCTCTGGTTTTTTCACGGAATTAGAACTAGAAAAAAGAGCGCCTTTCTTGGTTCGAAAGACAATTTATATTCGAATTAGAAATACTCTTGAATGGTCAAGATGGACCATGAACAAAATGAGGTAGAAAAAAGTTATAGTAAGATTCTATTGTTAGTCATGATTACAGTAATAGCAATTGAATTACAAGAGCAATGCAACCATCAGGGTTTGAAGCTCGAGTTACACAATGGACCTAAACGGAATAAACTAAGGGCCGTATTCATAGTTCGCCCTTGAGGGTGAGTGAGAGTTGAGGTCACCTTTAAGGCTAGTATTTATGAGGGCAATATAAACTCTCACTCACCCCTCAAGGGCGAACGATACTAAATTGCAGAAATAACCAGACTCGACACTAGGTGACCTTCGAAATTTCAGATTCCAGTTCTACATAAAAGAGTCAAAAATCTGACGAACCAAACCTCTTTCACCCTTTTTCTCTCATTCAACTTCTACCAAGGAATTAGAGGATGCAATCCCAAGTAAGTAGTTATTTACATTGATTAAATATGAAAAAGCGAAAATAATGACATAAAGTTTCATATAATAATAATAATAAATTTTGCGGGATGAATATGTGAAACTGTCCGAACATTCTAATCAAAATATCCTCTTTCACAATGTCTGTGCCAGTTCATATAACAAACGTTGTACATACCTTGTCTTCAAGTCGAATTTTTCATTTTCTGACTTAGATACAATATCGTCATAGTAAACTGAGTGATGTACCCACCTGAAACAAAATTTGAATATTACTGATTTGTTCTTAAAGTGAATATTTGGATGAGTATCTTCATCATTTCACATTATTGCTATACAGTGATCAAAGGCAAGTAAAGAGTCTGATTGCACCTTCAATAGAGGAGGCTCAATAAGCTCTATCTTTCTCAGAGAATAGAGTTGAGGCTGTTTGCTGGGCTTCTCATAGGTCACTGTTTCCTTTGATATCGCCTGCACATGATCGGTAAGAAAACTCCAATATCTGTAGGTTATGCCAATGCAATTTATTGAAGCAAACCAGACTTACTCTACTGGGTGTCGCAACCATGATGCTAGCCGATTTCAAGTCACTTTCCTGAACATAATGTTACTCTAGTATGGTAACGCAAAAATACCTCATTGTTGACAGTGCAGATAGGTAGTAACGGAGCCAATTTTTCACAATATAATGTAATCTGATTTTCAAATACATATAGAACAAGAAGTGAATAAATTAGTTCAAGTAGAGACAAAAGAACTCATATGAGATCCCGTTATTTCTTGCGTGACAAAAAGAATAGCTACCATATATTCTTGTTGCATAAATAACTATGTTGTTCTATTGAACACGTAAATGATCACGACTTTTACTGCCTATTCTTCCAACTTTCATTACAAACAAAAATATCTCGAAAAAACATACATCCAACACAAGAAACGCCATAACTTTTTCACGCCCGTCTCAGATCTTTCACTCTCAAAACCAGTAACTCCTTACTCCACGTTTATCGCATTTTACCTATTGCGATCTCATTAGCCGCATATGGTCGTTTCCAATTACCTGTAATTACCCTATTCGCGGCAAAAACCCGATATGCTCCTTGCTTTCAGCTTTTTCCACGTGACACAAGTGGCATTCGCGGAATATTTCAGCGGATTTCCCCTGCTGCGAACAGAAGCCGATGCTGTGCGGTCCGGTCTGTGAGAAATTACTGGAATGGCCATCAACGCCGTCGGATGCGGACCCGGTTGTTATTTAATTAGATCCGAGCGGTTTTTGATGGACGGATTTATTTATTGCCATCTTGTGTCTATTTGAGGTATTTTTTATTGTTACTCTGTGAGTCTTTCGGTAAAATTCATTATTCAATCATAGTGTCCACCCTTAAAATTACATTCTCTTTCTTCCTTGATATCCTGATTCTCAGGTATTAAGCGTTTGAGAAATTTTAAATCAGCTTGTACAGTTAGGGACATTTCATTACTAGTGTGGAAAAAGTCGAGTTGACTTATGTGTAAGTTTTTGATCAAAATTGTATATTTTGTAAAAAGTTTATATTTAAGGTAGATTTTGCCCTCGATTGGAAAGGTATTCCTACCCATATTTGTTAGTTAGTGAACTCTATAACACTGATAAAATATCTTTTTTAACCATATTATATACTAGTTAAATCCTTGAAGCATCTGACAGCAGTGAATAATGCCTCATTGTTCACTAGTGCTTAATTGGTATTATTATAGCTGAGAAAACAGACTTATAATGGTATTATTATGAAGTATTCGTGAATGCAAATATATTTTATCTTGTTGTATACAGGGTGTCTACTTTTTACGTGGACAAACTTCAAGGGGATCATACAAGTGATTTGCTACAAAAAATGTCATATAACACATGTTCGAAGTGTTGACGGTTATTCTTCTGTTTAACATTTTTAGATTTCACGAAAAATTTCGAGTTTTTTTTCTAAAAACATCATTATTCAGTCTTCCTTATAATCTCATCAAATTTGAGCACATATTCGGAAAGGGCAATAAATTTGCTACAAGATGAGATAGTCTGTGTGCAGAAAACACTCATATTGCAGGCGTTGGAAGGAGAAGAATACCACGATTCTAAATTTGTTCTATTTCGAAGCTCTTCTCATTGAAAAAATAGGACTGATATTGTTTACTTCAGAATCGTGATATTCTTTTCCTTACCATGCCTGCAATAAGAGTGTTTTCTGCACACAGACTCTCTCATCTTGTAGCAAATTTACTGCCCTTTCCGAATATGTGTTCAAAGTTGATGAGACTACAAGAAAATCTGAACAATTATCATTTCAGAGAAAAAACTTGGAATTTTTCGTGAAATCAAGAAATGTTAAATTGAAGAATAACCGTCAATATTTCGACCATGTGTTATATGACATTTTTTGTAGCAAATCACTTGTATAATCACCCCTCGAAGTTTGTCCACTTTAAGAGTAGACATTCTGTATACTTCCAGGTCACAACTAGCTTATATCCAGTAGGTACAAATATTTCATTCCATCAAATTTTCGAGACAATGATGAATCGAAATCGCGAAGCTTGCCTATTATTAGCTGAACTTCCCATACGTAATTCCTCGCTCGCTTTAAGGACACGAGGTGTTCTACTTTTGCCCATGCAATCCTAACATTTGTCTTGCAGTTTAATAGGCCCGCGAGGGGTTCTTCTAGATGTCCGATAGAAGGTCACTGACATGAGGAGGGATTCTACTTGACTTATAAACGAAACGTGGGCAGGACAATCGATACATCAAGCTCATCAGAAAATAACAGTATATTAGCAGTATCATTACCTGATCGCAATTAGAGAACATTTCTTTATGACTACATTCATAATCTTCAAAGCGAATGATAAATTATGGATGGACATAAAAATGATAATAATAATGATTATTTTGATTATTCAACAAATAACATTATTGAGTTACATTATGGAATATTACAACCTGTTTACATATAGTCCGTTCACGAAATTTTGAGCGCATAGTAGGCGTTTGTTCATTCATCTAAAGTTGGCAGTAGTTGTTGTCATAACGTAAAATAAAGTTAACGTTGCCGAATGTACCCGGCTTTGTCCGACAAGCTTCAGAGTTATCAGAGAACTCCATGACCTATTGACAACACTGCGTATCAATATGAAAAGAAATTGAACAACATAACCTAAACTTTCAATATACACAGTAGAATATGTCAAATTCTCATGGCCAACCGATGGCTCAAAGTTTCGTGAACGGACTATATACATAGGTACAAATGGATTAGTATTTTTAATAGTTTTCTTTGTTTAAAGGTTCTGCATTATAGAGGAGAGTATTTGTAAAAGTTTCTCCGAGATGCCACTGACCTAATTCAATTCTCACTAGGTATGTGTCAAATCATTTATTCACAATTCTAGAGAACCTCGAGACATTCAGAGTTATCTCAGCACTTAGGAGAGCCAAATGATCGAAACAGCTATCGGCAGATTCTCTGAATGACTTTACCTTTTTGTAGGTCCTTTGAACGATATGAAAGAGTAGCTTCGGTGTATGAATTCGATAATCGTTGAAATTATCGATAAATTTGTTCTCCAGTCAACGCAAATAACAAGAAACTCAATATGCTGTAGAGAAGCATAAACATCCTTTCTACTGAACTATTCCAATTACAAAATGACGTCGTTAAGAATATATCGTAGGTCAGTAAGTAATAAACTACATCCTCCATAATCCTTATCTCGAACTACACCGAGATAACTTCCAGATCGTGTCTCGACTTGAGTCGCCTCCCAACGCAGTGATTGATGGTTTTATAGCGGACATACACTTGATGTTTTATTGTTCATGACGTAGTGAAAAGGTGGTATTGATTCTTCAACGGCGAGGCTGTCGTTGAACTTTGTTCTGCGACGCTTGCGGCTTTTTTACGCGCGAACAAACGCGCTCGGATATTGTCGAAGCGAAAATCCTGTTCTCGGTTCTGACCTCAGAGTAAGGAGTAAACATAGAGATGCCCTTACGCGTGAATAATACTGTATTGTAATCAACCAAGCTCTAGAATGAGATGGAAATCATTCACTGGGGTGGAGTAAACAATAGGTTAGATTTTCTTTTCTACAATTTACAACATACAACATTATTGTAATTTTGCCATAGCTACTATCACCGGAATGCTATTAAGCAACAATAAACGGCCACCAAAGCAGTAAAATAATTCCGTTTATGAACGTCAAATCGAAACAAAAATGTAAATACGACGCATTGAAAAACTAGACAGTAACAGACGATGATGCCAAACTGACAGAATTGTCTATAACAGGCTATAACCGTTAGTAAAGGACCCGTATACCAAATATTCCAATACGGAATAAAGTTAGGGCATAAGTTCATAACGCCGAATGTTGTTCGCGTTCATAAACAGATTCTACTTGGCTGCGTCAACAAGTGCGTGAAGGTATCTCTAGATATCGATTGAAATATAATCGGGGAGGATTCTGCATTTCTAAAAAACTTTACTTATAGGTTTTCAATCAAAGTCTTTGAAACATAAATATTTGAAAAAAATCAATTAAGATGAAGAGCTCCTGCGAAAATCTTTGCATTCATTTGTCAGGGGCAAATTGGTTTTGAAAAAATTGTTGCCTAACGGTAAAACCAAAAAAAGAATTCAGTGAAAAGTATTATATGTATAATGTTTAGTGCTATATCAGACACCTCCTTCAGACAAAATTGTAAAATCTGTAGAATTGTGACAATTGTGTGTTTTTTCATTTGCAGTCTAATTGACATTAATTATTTCTGTTTCAGATGATGATGCACACCTCCACTAAACTTCAACTCCTAAAAAACCTTCTATTCTCCATAATTCTTATCTAGGGTAAATATCGATAATCTCGCAAGAGACTCTCGTACCTGAGGATCATATTCGGTGGTCTCGACTAATCCGAAAATTCAATATAGGTCCCTATATTTTAATTAAACACGACTACAAGCTCATATGGGGAAACTGTGCGGGGCCAAACATGGCGGTTTGTTTACAATGTTATATAAAATATGCGGCACACGGTTCGATACCGTCGGACATGTATATACATTTTGTAACAGTTGTAACGCGTTATTCTACGCTCGTAGCGTGCGTGCGTTTTACGAGCAGTGGTACAGGGTGTCCGGTATGGCGGATCGAAAATTGTTTGGGGCAGTTTGAAGGTAATGGATTAGTAGTGCGTTTTAATTTTTTGCAGTCCAGTTGGAAAGTGTTCTCAAAACAGAGAAAACACCACTAATTCTAATTTTAGAATATAATAACGAATCGGACAATATTTGACATGGAGGTTACAGTTCCTTTGGTTCAAACTCTTTGTGACACTATTCCATGACGTTTATGGCAATCTGCGAATCATTTAGATAATGACAGAAATTATACCTACGAGTCAAAAACCTTTTTCAAGGAAGAACATTCAAAAAGTTATCATTATTAGAGGTGGGGTCGTTAGGCTGGCAAAATTTTTGAGTTTCGGTGACCAGCAGATATCAACCTGATTTCAGTGTCATTGTATTCATTACGTCTTCTTGAACAACATTAGTGAAACCAACTGATAGCGGTCTGTCTGAGTTTAGAAAATACGGAACCCAAAGTTTCGAAAATATCCACCTTCACGTCGCCTTTTTCTTTATAAAAACACAAATTCACTGCTCCAATTTAGTCCATAAACCACCTTCGAACATTCAAATAACTATTCCATTAGTTTCATTTCAGGTATATTCAATAATCAATGCAGAAACCTCCAAATTCTAGAGGCACCACATATCCACAAATTCTAAAGAAAGCTCGCCGTTTTTAATGGTAGATTTGGCACTGCCGCAGATTCATTCGCGCGAATATGATACCATGCCTTCCCATAAATTCTGCCATCATTTGATATGTCACTCGCAGAAGGGCGGACCAGTGGTGCCAAACTTACCATGAAGAACGGCGGGATTTCCTTAGAATTTGTGGATATGTGATACTTACCTCTAGAATTTCGATGTTTTTGCATTAATTATTGAATATACCTGAAATGATCTAATTTAATCGAATAGTTATTTGAAAGTTCGAAGGTGATTTATAGATTGAATTTGAGAAGTGAATTTGTGGTTTTATAGTGAAAAAAGCGACGTGAAAATGAAACATTTTCGGAACTTTGAGGGTCCATATTTTATAAACTAAAAGACACCGCACCTGTTGTTTTAACTAATGTTGTTCAGGAAGACTTAATGAATACAATGATATCAAAATCTGGTCGATATCTACTGGTCACCGAAATTCGATATTCACCCAAATGTCAAAGCCAAGACGGGTCTGCTAGCAATGAATGTGATCTCATGCTCAAATAATTCCTCATCGCAATATATTGACAATTCCAGATTCGTAGAAATCCCAAGAATCAATTCCATTTCAGCGAATCATCTCCCAACCAATTCAGGTAGGGCAGGATAACACAGTATGAATAAAAAATTCGAAATTGAAAATTGAACCACACGACATCGATTGAAATTCAAGGGACGACTGGTTGAATCATTCATATCGCACTTGTTCGTTATTCCAATCATGTATGTTCAACACGGCGCTGCGAAAAAGAAACATATAAATTATGAGATACACATCTAATTACTTCTTTAACCGATTGTTCCTTGTCGTAGAACCCGCATGGATTAAGAACCCGGTTGTGTGGA
Source organism: Propylea japonica (assembly GCA_013421045.1). NCBI lineage: Eukaryota > Metazoa > Arthropoda > Insecta > Coleoptera > Coccinellidae > Propylea > Propylea japonica. Next base: position 24,783,004 of record CM024245.1, read on the forward strand.
GTTCATGAATTATTATTGAGGTGATTTATGCTGTTGTTGATTTGAATATTTTTCCTTTTGAAACGAGTTAATTTCACCCCATGATGAATCTATTTTTGTATTCCTTGTGGACCTTGTTCTGACTTTGTATGGGTAGACAATTCGAGTGTCGAAAAAGTAGAGAGGAAATTGAAAAACAATGAGATTGTCGGAAACCGTAAAGCACTTAAAATATAGTAACTAAAATAGTATCAAGATTTTATGACTTTGATTAGAAAAACCTGGAATGTAGTGATGGAACTGGTGCACAGATATGATACTTCATTGATTTTTTCTTTTACGAGGTTTTCATTACAAAAACAGGAAATGATTTTCACGATAATAATACACGAAAGTGTTGAAGAAAACCCAGGTTCGTCCATTCCTCGTCGTTCTTTAGAATTAGGCATTCCACAAACGTCATCACACCGTATTTTGCAAGAAGATTTGGGTCTTATAAAGGCTTATAAAGTTCAGTTAACACAAGAACCTAAGCCAGGCGATCATCAACAACGTCGTGTCTTTGCTGATTGGGTCGTTGAAATGGATGAAAATGATCTGGATTTTCATCGAAAAATCATCTGGAGTGATGAGGCCCATTTCCACCTCGGTGGCTTCGTCAACAAGCAGAATTGTCACATCTGGGGCTCGGAAAACCTGCTATTGTTGAAAAGCCTCTCTATCCTCGACGTGTGACTGTTTGGTGCGGTTTATGATCCGGCGGATTCATTGGACCTTACTTTTTCGAAAATGAGGCTGGAGCAACAGTTACAGTGAATGGATTGCGCTATCGAGAGATGATTAATGATTTTCATGGCCGGGATAGTATTGTGAGAAAAGTTTCCGGACCATGTTATCTCTCGAAGAGGTGATCACAATTGGCCACCGAGATCTTGTGATTTAACACTTCTTCGTTTGGGGCCACGTGAAAGAGAAGGTCTACGCCAATAGCCCAGCGTCAATTCAAAACCTCAAAGATGGAATTCGTGAGACTGTCGGGGACAGAGGGCAGCCACTTTGCGATTTGGTTATGGAAAATTTCATTGAAAGGATATGGTCCTGTAAGCGTGGTCGTGGTGGTCATTTGCCTGATGTCAATTCCAGTATTAACGGCATAGCTTCCTCTTTATAATAAAATAAACATCCGATCATTTATATTGAAAAATAGCATTTTTCTTTGAATATCAAAATAACACGTCTTATTGGAAAACCCTTAGTATAAAAGTATGCTGACTGGCCCCAGAACAATTTATAAAGGAAAACTGGTCCTACATACCCAAAAGGCAAAGGCCAAGGATTCTGAAGAGGATTTATCAACGCCATTGTCGTCTTCCTTGGGTTTCCATGAATGAGTGGGGTAGAGAAGCTATACATGGCCCAGTTTTCTGAAGGCTTATCTAGCCATTACAGCCCCAGTTCACATAATAATACATATGCCCGAATAAAACAATCAGCTTCATTCAAAGGCTGACCATCGGTGAAGTTTTAATCTAGGAGAGGTCTTCTCAAGAAATAATAACAAAAATAAAAACACCTGTTTCCGAATCCGGATCTGTCTGATCTCCCTGTTCCCTAGTATCCCACAGGACATTGTGATGCAAGACAGTGCACGCGGAGTGACACGTGTCGTCCAGTTCGTATAAATTCGTAGACGACGGTGTCCAACTGCGACAAATTGCGTTACATGAAATAATCCATTGATGATGGTGGGGCCCTCATCTAATTGAAATGTTTGCGGTAACTTCCTTCAACCCGGCTGCTGGTCCTCTGTTTACTCTTCGTACGTGCCGGCAACTTACTTACTCTAAGTGCTCATAATTCGACGCGGTCGCCTGCAGATGGCGTTTTCGACCGAAAACGACGCCCTTATGGACTCGAACGACGGCCGAGGATTGGGGTAACAGTTGAAGAGGAAAGGTGATTTGTTATGGGTATTTGGTTGACTCGACCTTTCGATACTTGGTTCATTCAGTTTCTGTAATTATATATATATTATATAACGTTTGGTTAAAAGTCCTTCTGTTCTTGTTCAGAGTGAAAATTTTATAATACATATATTTTTTTCTTAATTCTACTAAGAGAATAATTGTCCCTAACTCTTTCCTTACGTTAGTTCTCAAGATTCTCATGGATGAAATGAAGGATAACAACACTGTAACAATGTTCGAGGAAGAGGTTCCTCTGTCAATTGCTCAACGTGTTGTAATCGAGTATCTCGCCACAGAAGGCGTGAAACTGGCCAAAACCTTGAGGACATTGACTGCCCATGTTCGGAAAAGAGACACTGTCGCGATCCAGTGTTTTGCATGGCACAAACAGTTCGTGGAGGGTCGTGATTGTGTTGAAAATGACAGCCATGACCGCAGCGAACAACATCAGTACTGTTCGACAGCTTATTGAAGACGATAGATGTCGTACCACTTCTGAAATTGCAAGTTTGGTCGAGATAAGTAATGGAAGCACCTACTCCATACTCACGAGCAAGGGTACCGTAAGGGTTGCGCCAGGTGGTTTCCTCGCCTTCTCACAGCTGACCAGAAATTGCATCGTTTTCAGGTGTGTGAGCGTCTTTTTGCACGATCTCAGGAAAAAGGAGACCAATTTCTCACTCACCAGTGATGAAACATGGGTGCACCACTACACCTAAACAAGCGAAGGAAGGAGTGGAGAGAACAATACGTTGCGCAATTGACGAAGAAACCTCTTGCTCAAACATCGTCACAGTGGACACCGAGAGGGTCGATGAGGCAATCCGACGTGCTTCCCTTACTCCTGACAAACCTACCCAACAACAAAAAAATCAGGAATGTTCTCCCCCCACTATTGTGCCTGAAAATCGAAAAGTCTCGTTTATATTTGAATTGCCCTCGTAGTTGGTTTGAAGTTTGGGGGAAGAGAAGAAACAGAAAGTTCGATTCTTTTTGTCAGTTTTACTACGCTTTCGTCATTAGTAGTCGCAAAAGCTCTCAGGTTACTTAGTGGCGCATCTATTTCATCTATGGTTTCCCACTAGCGTCACTATGGTGTTTATGTCCAGAAAAAGCTAAGAAGCCATTTCATTGGAACGAAATGAGCCGTTTTGACGTTTCAATGCAAAATGCACGCAATACTGGGTCGCAATCATCGCAGTGCATCGGGCAGAATGCAATCCTCAATTTCCAGGTACGTGTGCTCTTAGTCCTCGTCCATCACGACGTTATTGCGTTTATGCAACTGCGGTCTCTGAACCAGGAGCTGTTTATGCCGCCCGTTTCTAGTCCGGGACTAATAAATTTTTGAGATCTAATCTATCCGCCGGCTTATGCGATGGGAACACTTGAAATGAACCCATAAACTGAAATTTCGCCCCGTATACGTTCTCGGTACACGACGTGGTCGGCAGGTCTGATATTTAGGTTAGGTGTTGCAGTTTTCCTTCGATTTGCTGCAAGCTGAAATTTCTTTGTGTTGCTTGGACAACGAGTGACTGAAATTTCCATAGTGGTGACAGTTTCGATAACATAACCAACTCAGGCAAGATGTTGTAAGCGATAATTCCTGATATTGTATAACTATACAATATTCTTTTGAATTGAGAGCTAACTAAATAAAATACATGAAACAACCAAGTCTCTAGCTGAGGTTGGTGCAAAACTGGGTAGCATTCTATTCTGGCATATGATACCAGAGCACAGGGAAAAACCTCAGTAGAAAAAACCCTGTCTCGCCGTTTTTACAAAATTGAAACTTAAAACTATTCCAATAAATACCTTCAATATTTAGATACGAAATTTTTAATTCATGCTCTTTTGCCAGGAGGGTGTTTTAAACCAGGTCTGGCATTCCAAGTGATGATTTCTCGAATCTCCTGTTCTTCTAAGACCGCTACAAGATCCTATTGAGGGAAATCATCTCCCATAAATTTAAATAGTGGTATTTCATCCTAAATATCGAATTCAATTTCGGAATAATGATAAGAAACGTGTGACAAACTTATGTCAAAATGACATCATCCTGATATAAAACATACGTACAACAAATTGGAAATTAAATTTTCAACCTCTTCATCACCAGTTACCTTTCAATATAAATCAATATTTTCCAGGTAGATAAATATTCTATGGGTAGATCGATTGAACCGGTAGATCAGATGAACTTTAGATCATATGAACGGTAGGTCAATAAAACCAGTTCGATTGACCTACGGTCTATTTGATCTACAGTTCATTTTTCGACTTTTTACAAAAACTCTTAATCAGCTATGGTTGGATATACAATACAATATTCAATTTGAAGGCCTCAACCTGAACTATTACAACTCGAAGGATAAGACTAGAAGCTTCGGGGAAAACCGAACGAATTGATATCGGACGATATGTCCTCAAATCAGAAATGCGAGCCGATAGCTACCGGATAATTACAATTGCCTGACGATGGACCCCACCTTGGATCGATTTTCCTCGCCCTCTCAGATATCCCTCTTTAATTTCCCAGGTCCTAATCGAACAACATTGCCGAGCTTTCCACTCAAAACTAACCGTCGCGCATTGTGTCTAATCTCATTAAACGGAAACTATTCCATTGATAATAAACTAACGGAAAACGGCCCATTAAGACGGCGGTCTGTATTGAACGTTTCACGAGCCGGAAAGCCGGTCGTAAAATGGGAGTAAGAAACGTTTGAGACTATGGAAAGAATTTAAGAAAGACTCAAAATGTAAAGGACTTGAGATTTATACTAAATATACGAATATAAAATCTCAACACGATCGGAAAAATATTCTGGTAATTATTCAACAACAGAAATGTGTAAAAAACATGGCAATCCAAATAATAAAATAAGATGGATCTGATGATGCGATCTTTTTGAAATTTTGCGCGAACGTTCACTATATCAACCTTTTTCTATTTTTTTCGAACTCATATTTCAAACCTTCATAATTTCCGTTTGAACTGGCTAGGGGGTTGATCTCCCCTAAAACGCTATATTTCAGCATTTTGCAAAAATTTTGTACGATCTACAGAACGGTTGGTACTGATAATAATTGTTGAGCCCGTCAATTGATTCATTAATCGATTGACGTTGAATATTCATCGATCCGAAACAAACCACATCACGCAGACACTCTCGAATCCAACTCAAAAATGAAAAATGCAAAACATATAAACTGAATTTATTTTAAAAGTAGACTTATTGGATTTGGTATGTTTTTATAGGTTTTCGAGGTAGATGAATCAGAAAAAAATTTCGAATCGATATCAGCAGGCGTTTAGAATTTCACCGTTCAAATGGCATTTTTTCTAAAACTCGATATTTCAAACTTTCATAATTTCCGTTTGAACAGCCAGAATGAAAAATGAATTGCATATTCTTTTTCAATCTGTAGTCCTCTTCAATATAAGCACATAAAATTACCATATAAAATTTTGAAATTTTGAACGAAACATGCTTAAGGGGTTGACCCCCCTAAAACGCTATATTTCAGCATTTTGCAAAAATTCTGTAGGATCTACCATATGATTTTGTTAAGCTCGATCTAATGAATCGATTGACGTTGAGAATACGAAGCGAACTGCATTACGCAGACGCTCTCGAACCCAACTCGAAAATGAAAAATGCAAAATGTAGAAACTGAATTTATTTGAAAAGTATGTCGGACTGAATTTGGTAGGTATTTTTTTATAGATTTTCGAAGTAGCTGAAGTAGCAACAAAACTTTCGAATCGATATGTGCAAGCGTCTAGAATTTCACCGTACAAATGGCATTTTTTTCCAAAACTCGATATTCCAAACTTGTGCAATTTTCTTTTGAACAACTGGAATGAAAAATGAATAAAAATTCAACGTCTCGCTTTACACCTCAACACGACAACTAACAAACGCATAACAATGCATCGAGAAGGTGGGTCGCACTTATTATTTTAACAAACATCCATCTGCAACTATGTGTGGGCGTCAGGAGTTGTTTGCCGACATTAGGAAAACAAGTGTATTCAAGTGACGTTCGAAGATGTGAAGTCCTGATAATATCGCAGCTGAGACACACGGCCTGTCTTAATCGTGTTTGTCTTTTTGTTGGGGTCATTGCTTTTTGTTCTTCGAGTGGAGGAAGGGTAAAGTTTAGCGTAGGTTCGGAGTAGTTTTTTGCTATCTTGTTATTTCATATTTTTGAGCGCTCCTTTACTTAAATGACTGCTAATAGGTTTTGCCCAAATGTCTGTTATTTTCGAATTTTGAGCCGAAAATGGTCTCAAACGATAGGGTTTGACTCCCTGATGACAAATTCAATTATGTCCGTCCGACCTGCCGTTAACACGGTAACTTTCGAAAGGATTGTCTTATAGAGTTGAAATTTTCAGAGTCAGTTCGGGTTCCAAATACCTCGGTTGAGTTCGTTAACCAGCCATATCGTACAGGGTGTTCCATAAGATATGGCCATTCAAAATTTTTGTTCTTCAATATCTCAGAAAACACAAAACCAATCGAAATGAAATGTTACGGCCAAACGCAAGATGCTCATTAGAAGCCTCATGCAAAATTTTGTGGCTATAGTGTGAACAGAACCATAGAAAATTCAATTGGAATATTGAAAAGAAAAAACTTTATATTTCCATAAAAAGATTTTCTATTCGAGTAAAATTTATTTTGTGAATGGAGATCGATATACTGAATGTTCGTTCAAAATTTAGTGGCAGTGGTATTAACAGAACTATAGAAAATTTAATCATAATATTGAAAAAAAGAATGTTCATATTTCCATAACAGAGTATCCGATTCAATTGGAATATTGAAAGAAGAATCTTTATATTTCATAACATATCCGATTCCTGTGATATTTAAAACTGTCATAATTTCCGTTTGAAAAGCCGGAATCGAAAATGTATTGCATATTCTTTTTTAGTCTGTAGTGCCCTTCAAAATAGGCACATAAAATGGCCATCAAAAATTTTGAAATTTTGGACGAAAAATGTCTAAGGGGTTGACCCCCCCTAAAACGCTATATTTCAGCTTTTTGCAAAAATTCAGTAGGATCTACAAGAACGATTATTACATACATTTATTAAACTCGGTCTAATGAATCGATTGACGTAAAAAATAAATCGATTCGTAGCGAACTGTATTACGCAGACGCTCTCGAACGCAACTCGAAAATGAAAAGTGAAAAATCTATAAACTGAATTTATTCAAAAAGTAGGGCGGACCTTATTGAATTGGTATGTTTTTATAGGTTTTGGGGGGTAGCTGAATTAGAAAAAAATACTTTCGAATCGATGTCTGCAAGCGTTTAGAATTTGGTCCTTCAAATGGCATTTTTTCCAAAACTCGACATTTCAAACTGTCATAATTTCCGTTTGAAAAGCCTGAATCGAAAATGGATTGCAGATTCTTTTTCAGTCTGTAGTCCCCTTCAAAATAAGTACATAAAATGGCCATCTAAAATTTTGAAATTTTGGACGAAAAATGTCTAAGGGGTTGACCCCCCCTAAAACGCTATATTTCAGCTTTTTGCAAAAATTCAGTAGGATCTACAAGAACGATTATTACATACATTTATTAAACTCGGTCTAATGAATCGATTGACGTAAAAAATAAATCGATTCGTAGCGAACTGTATTACGCAGACGCTCTCGAACGCAACTCGAAAATGAAAAGTGAAAAATCTATAAACTGAATTTATTCAAAAAGTAGGGCGGACCTTATTGAATTTGGTATGTTTTTATAGGTTTTCGGGGTAGCTGAATTAGAAAAAAATACTTTCGAATCGATGTCTGCAAGCGTTTAGAATTTGGTCCCCCAAATGGAATTTTTTTCCAAAACTCGACATTTCAAACTGTCATAATTTCCGTTTGAAAAGCCTGAATCGAAAATGGATTGCAGATTCTTTTTCAGTCTGTAGTCCCCTTCAAAATGAGCACATAAAATGGCCATCTAAAATTTTGAAATTTTGGACGAAAAATGTCTAAGGGTTTGACCCCCCCTAAAACGCTATATTTCAGCTTTTTGCAAAAATTCAGTAGGATCTACAAGAACGATTATTACATAAATCTATTAAACTCGGTCTAATGAATCGATTGACGTAAAAAATAAATCGATTCGTAGCGAACTGTATTACGCAGACGCTCTCGAACGCAACTCGAAAAAATGAAAAGTGAAAAATCTATAAACTGAATTTATTCAAAAAGTAGGGCGGACCTTATTGAATTTGGTATGGTTTTTATAGGTTTTCGGGGTAGCTGAATTAGAACAAAATACTTTCGAATCGATGTCTGCAAGCATTTAGAATTTGGTCCTTCAAATGGCATTTTTTTCCAAAACTCGACATTTCAAACTGTCATAATTTCCGTTTGAAAAGCCTGAATCGAAAATGGATTGCAGATTCTTGTTCAGTCTGTAGTCCCCTTCAAAATAAGCACATAAAATGGCCATCTAAAATTTTGAAATTTTGGACGAAAAATGTCTAAGGGGTTGATCCCCCCCTAAAACGCTATATTTCAGCTTTTTGCAAAAATTCAGTAGGATCTACAAGAACGATTATTACATACATTTATTAAACTCGGTCTAATGAATCGATTGACGTAAAAAATAAATCGATTCGTAGCGAACTGTATTACGCAGACGCTCTCGAACGCAACTCGAAAATGAAAAGTGAAAAATCTATAAACTGAATTTATTCAAAAGTAGGGCGGACCTCATTGAATTTGGTATGTTTTTATAGGTTTTCGGGGTAGCTAAATTAGAAAAAAATACTTTCGAATCGATATCTGCAAGCGTTCAGAATTTGGTACTTCAAATGGCATTTTTTCCAAAACTCGATATTTCAAACTGTCATAATTTCCGTTTGAAAAGCCGGAATCGAAAATGGATTGCAGATTCTTGTTCAGTCTGTAGTCCCCTTCAAAATGAGCACATAAAATGGCCATCTAAAATTTTGAAATTTTGGACGAAAAATGTCTAAGGGGTTGACCCCCCCTAAAACGCTATATTTCAGCTTTTTGCAAAAATTCAGTAGGATCTACAAGAACGATTATTACATACATTTATTAAACTCGGTCTAATGAATCGATTGACGTAAAAAATAAATCGATTCGTAGCGAACTGTATTACGCAGACGCTCTCGAACGCAACTCGAAAATGAAAAGTGAAAAATATATAAACTGAATTTATTCAAAAAGTAGGGCGGACCTTATTGAATTTGGTATGTTTTTATAGGTTTTCGGGGTAGCTGAATTAGAAAAAAATACTTTCGAATCGATGTCTGCAAGCGTTTAGAATTTGGTCCTTCAAATGGCATTTTTTCCAAAACTCGACATTTCAAACTGTCATAATTTCCGTTTGAAAAGCCTGAATCGAAAATGGATTGCAGATTCTTTTTCAGTCTGTAGTCCCCTTCAAAATAAGCACATAAAATGGCCATCTAAAATTTTGAAATTTTGGACGAAAAATGTCTAAGGGGTTGACCCCCCCTAAAACGCTATATTTCAGCTTTTTGCAAAAATTCAGTAGGATCTACAAGAACGATTATTACATACATTTATTAAACTCGGTCTAATGAATCGATTGACGTAAAAAATAAATCGATTCGTAGCGAACTGTATTACGCAGACGCTCTCGAACGCAACTCGAAAATGAAAAGTGAAAAATCTATAAACTGAATTTATTCAAAAAGTAGGGCGGACCTCATTGAATTTGGTATGTTTTTATAGGTTTTCGGGGTAGCTGAATTAGAAAAAAATTCTTTCGAATCGATATCTGCAAGCGTTCAGAATTTGTTTCCTCAAATGGCATTTTTTCCAAAACTCGACATTTCAAACTGTCATAATTTCCGTTTGAAAAGCCGGAATCGAAAATGGATTGCAGATTCTTGTTCAGTCTGTAGTCCCCTTCAAAATGAGCACATAAAATGGCCATCTAAAATTTTGAAATTTTGGACGAAAAATGTCTAAGGGGTTGACCCCCCCTAAAACGCTATATTTCAGCTTTTTGCAAAAATTCAGTAGGATCTACAAGAACGATTATTACATAAATTTATTAAACTCGGTCTAATGAATCGATTGACGTAAAAAATAAATCGATTCGTAGCGAACTGTATTACGCAGAGACGCTCTCGAACGCAACTCGAAAATGAAAAGTGAAAAATCTATAAACTGAATTTATTCAAAAAGTAGGGCGGACCTTATTGAATTTGGTATGTTTTTATAGGTTTTCGGGGTAGCTGAATTAGAAAAAAATACTTTCGAATCGATGTCTGCAAGCGTTTAGAATTTGGTCCTTCAAATGGCATTTTTTCCAAAACTCGACATTTCAAACTGTCATAATTTCCGTTTGAAAAGCCTGAATCGAAAATGGATTGCAGATTCTTTTTCAGTCTGTAGTCCCCTTCAAAATAAGCACATAAAATGGCCATCTAAAATTTTGAAATTTTGGACGAAAAATGTCTAAGGGGTTGACCCCCCCTAAAACGCTATATTTCAGCTTTTTGCAAAAATTCAGTAGGATCTACAAGAACGATTATTCAATACATTTATTAAACTCGGCTCTAATGAATCGATTGACGTAAAAAATAAATCGATTCGTAGCGAACTGTATTACGCAGACGCTCTCGAACGCAACTCGAAAATGAAAAGTGAAAAATCTATAACTGAATTTATTCAAAAAGTAGGGCGGACCTCATTGAATTTGGTATGTTTTTATAGGTTTTCGGGGTAGCTGAATTAGAAAAAAATACTTTCGAATCGATATCTGCAAGCGTTCAGAATTGGTACTTCAAATGGCATTTTTTTTCCAAAACTCGATATTTCAAACTGTCATAATTTCCGTTGAAAAGCCGGAATCGCAAATGGATTGCAGATTCTTGTTCAGTCTGTAGTCCCCTTCAAAATGAGCACATAAAATGGCCATCCAAAATTTTGAAATTTTGGACGAAAAATGTCTAAGGGGTTGACCCCCCCTAAAACGCTATATTTCAGCTTTTTGCAAAAATTCAGTAGGATCTACAAGAACGATTATTACATGAATTTATTAAACTCGGTCTAATGAATCGATTGACGTAAAAAATAAATCGATTCGTAGCGAACTGTATTACGCAGACGCTCTCGAACGCAACTCGAAAATGAAAAGTGAAAAAACTATAAACTGAATTTATTCAAAAAGTAGAGCGGACCTTATTGAATTTGGTATGTTTTTATAGGTTTTCGGGGTAGCTGAATTAGAAAAAAATACTTTCGAATCGATGTCTGCAAGCGTTAGAATTTGGTCCTTCAAATGGATTTTTTCCAAAACTCGACATTTCAAACTGTCATAATTTCCGTTTGAAAAGCCTGAATCGAAAATGGATTGCAGATTCTTGTTCAGTCTGTAGTCCCCTTCTAAATAAGCACATAAAATGGCCATCTAAAATTTTGAAATTTTGGACGAAAAATGTCTAAGGGGTTGACCCCCCCTAAAACGCTATATTTCAGCTTTTTGCAAAAATTCAGTAGGATCTACAAGAACGATTATTACATACATTTATTAAACTCGGTCTAATGAATCGATGACGTAAAAAATAAATCGATTCGTAGCGAACTGTATTACGCAGACGCTCTCGAACGCAACTCGAAAATGAAAAGTGAAAAATCTATAAACTGAATTTATTCAAAAAGTAGGGCGGACCTCATTGAATTTGGTATGTTTTTATAGGTTTTCGGGGTAGCTGAATTAGAAAAAAATACTTTCGAATCGATATCTGCAAGCGTTCAGAATTTGGTCCTTCAAATGGCATTTTTTCCAAAACTCGACATTTCAAACTGTCATAATTTCCGTTTGAAAAGCCGGAATCGAAAATGGATTGCAGATTCTTTTTCAGTCTGTAGTCCCCTTCAAAATAAGCACATAAAATGGCCATCTAAAATTTTGAAATTTTGGACGAAAAATGTCTAAGGGGTTGACCCCCCCTAAAACGCTATATTTCAGCTTTTTGCAAAAATTCAGTAGGATCTACAAGAACGATTATTACATACATTTATTAAACTCGGTCTAATGAATCGATTGACGTAAAAAATAAATCGATTCGTAGCGAACTGTATTACGCAGACGCTCTCGAACGCAACTCGAAAATGAAAAGTGAAAAATCTATAAACTGAATTTATTCAAAAAGTAGGGCGGACCTCATTGAATTTGGTATGTTTTTATAGGTTTTCGGGGTAGCTGAATTAGAAAAAAATACTTTCGAATCGATATCTGCAAGCGTTTAGAATTTGGTCCTTCAAATGGCATTTTTTCCAAAACTCGACATTTCAAACTGTCATAATTTCCGTTTGAAAAGCCGGAATCGAAAATGGATTGCAGATTCTTTTTCAGTGTGTAGTCCCCTTCAAAATAAGCACATAAAATGGCCATCTAAAATTTCGAATTTTGGACGAAAAATGTAAAGGGTTGACCCCCCCTAAAACGCTATATTTCAGCTTTTTGAAAAATTCAGTAGGATCTACAAGAACGATTATTACATACATTTATTAAACTCGGTCTAATGAATCGATTGACGTAAAAAATAAATCGATTCGTAGCGAACTGTATTACGCAGACGCTCTCGAACGCAACTCGAAAATGAAAAGTGAAAAATCTATAAACTGAATTTATTCAAAAAGTAGGGCGGACCTTATTGAATTTGGTATGTTTTTATAGGTTTTCGGGGTAGCTGAATTAGAAAAAAATACTTTCGAATCGATGTCTGCAAGCGTTTAGAATTTGGTCCCTCAAATGGCATTTTTTCAAAACTCGACATTTCAAATTGTCATAATTTCCGTTTGAAAAGCCTGAATCGAAAATGGATTGCAGATTCTTTTTCAGTCTGTAGTCCCCTTCAAAATAAGCACATAAAATGGCCATCTAAAATTTTGAAATTTTGGACGAAAATGTCTAAGGGTGTTGAACCCCCCTAAAACGCTATATTTCAGCTTTTTGCAAAAATTCAGTAGGATCTACAAGAACGATTATTACATACATTTATTAAACTCGGTCTAATGAATCGATTGACGTAAAAAATAAATCGATTCGTAGCGAACTGTATTACGCAGACGCTCTCGAACGCAACTCGAAAATGAAAAGTGAAAAATCTATAAACTGAATTTATTCAAAAAGTAGGGCGGAACCTCATTGAATTTGGTATTGTTTTATAGGTTTTCGGGGTAGCTGAATTAGAAAAAAATACTTTCGAATCGATATCTCCAAGCGTTCAGAATTTGGTACTTCAAATGGCATTTTTTCCAAAACTAGATATTTAAACTGTCATAATTTCCGTTTGAAAAGCGGGAATCGAAAATGGATTGCAGATTCTTTTTCAGTCTGTAGTCCCCTTCAAAATAAGCACATAAAATGGCCATCTAAAATTTCGAAATTTTGACGAAAAATGTCTAAGGGGTTGAAACCCCCTAAAACGCTATATTTCAGCTTTTTGCAAAAATTCAGTAGGATCTACAAGAACGATTATTACATACATTATAAAACTCGGTCTAATGAATCGATTGACGTAAAAAATAAATCGATTCGTAGCGAACTGTATTACGCAGACGCTCTCGAACGCAACTCGAAAATGAATTTGGTATTTTTATAGGTTTTCGGGGTAGCTGAATTAGAAAAAACATATTCCTGTTAAATATATACTGAATGTTCATCCAAAAATTAAAATGGAATATTGAAAGAAGAATCTTTATATTGAAAATTCAACTGTGCCAACATTGAATGTAATGACAAGCTATGAAACACTCCGAATTGAATATTTGTTAGTCATATCAATTCGTTTACATGCTATGATGTCGTTAATAACGTGGTTATATTACTGTAAATGATGAAAATCGTGACCTAATAGTTTAACTGTGTATAAATTGTATACACAACTCATTGCAGAGTATTCAGAAAATACACCAACACAAACAAATTCTTCACAACGTCGAGAAAAATTAAACAAGATTGGAAAAGCTATTGTCTCTTTTACCCTTCCTTGAAAACCATTTAGTCCATCGTTTTTTTTGTCGATATACATCACCATATTCATAGTGGAATGACATTGTACAATGAGGATACCATCGGTACATTGTTCACGAGAACGAAATCAACATAACTGATCGCAAAATACATAATGCTCCTTTTAACATTAATACCAATGGTTTCAGTTGTATAGTACCTATGTCGCTCAATAGGCAGTGTAATGATCTCTTCATCTAACCAAATAGCGGCTAACGATTATCCTAAGATAAAGGATTCTGTGGTGGAACCACAAGCGCTCGACAGCGTATCGATCCCGACATCGAAGTCGGGTACGTCACTGTCGAGTCGAAGAGAATTCGGTACCAACAATACTCGAGAAGGATATCTCGACAAGCGCTCGGCTAAGTTCGTTATCTCGACAAGGAAATATCGTCTGTCCCAAAACGTTGACTGATATCTGTCACTTTTTGAGGTTTTGTTGATTGTTTACAGCCAATTAGTGCTGCTGGGAATTTCGAATATCAAAGTTTAAAAGAGGGAAATTTGTCATGCTATAAAATTTCATTGCCGTTAAGGCCCAAATTTGTATAATCGTTGAAAAATTCCTTAAATATTGGTTAAGCCGGTGAGGAGGAATTATGGTTCAGTCTTTTTATATACAAAAATAATAAAAATCATTTTTCCGAAAACTTTCATTCGATTTTCATAACATCTCAGTATCTCACCAATAAAAAAAGAATTTGTATTTAGAAGCGTACCATTGAATATACCTTTCCTAGTTCCTTATCCCTTTGTACCGCAGAGATCCCATTTGGGAGGTGTTTATATTACAGGTGTTAGGCAAATGAACCTGTTGTTACCTAGCTATGGTTTGTCGGTGCAAAACGATCCTGGAAAAACCCAAGCACGGTTTGTATACGGATACGCATAAAGTTTCTTCCGCTGTAGGGTAATTCTGGGTATTCGCAAAATGGGGTTTTTTCCATTTTGGAACTACCCCCAGACAAAGCTCAGGGTGGGGCGCGCATTTTAGTCTTAAGTAGAAAGTAATTGCAAATATAGATCAGTCGAAGCTTGAAGGGTGAAAATTCCTGAGTAAGTATACGAACATTTGGTGTATTACATTGCTCCTCCATTTTTTTATTTTGAAAATGAAGAGCAATAAAATTTAAGATTTAAACTTAGTTCAAACCAAAATTATTCAACTGATCGGAATCTACCGATTTTTGACGAGACGAAATCTACCTATTTTGACGACGAAATCTACCGATCACATAAAAGTTGGAGTGGCAGCACTGGCAGCAGTTCAATGAAAAAACTTTTATACAACTTACACGAGTGTTGTCGGCAAAATGATTGAACCCGACAGTGGACGTGTCGATAAAATCGCACAAAAGAGACCGTGTTGATCGCACGTGGTACCGATTTTACCCGACTCGTCTTGAAGAAGGGTCGTCGGAAGGAGGGGTAAAGGGATTACTGTCGAGTCGAGCGCTTGTGGTCCACTGCTGGTTAAATATCAATTCCTCTTTACCTGTATTCAAATTCGATAAGGACAATATTAATGAGAGAAAGAAAGCAAACGCAGCTACTACGATGATACTTTCGCCATCTATGTGTCAGGATTGAGTACTAAAATTCGGACGATGGGTCAAATCGAAAATTGTAGAGGCCAGTTTGAGCAAAACAAGAACATTTGAAAGCATTGCCATGATTGCACGTGGGTAACTATTCATGGCTTCTTTTTAGTTACGTTTCGTATTGTGTTGGTGTTATCTATTTTGTGTGTGCATCGTTTGAAATTCAAAATGGTTTACGGAGCATATTGTATGGTGATGAACTGAAAAAATAATAAAAATAAATAAATAAATATATAAAAAGACCAATCCTAAACTCGCATTTTTTACATTGCCAAAGAAAATGGAAATGTAGGTATTGAAACTCGTATCATGTATCTCTGTTCTCATTACTTTTTAATTTAGTGCTCTCAAATGAATAGAGTTTTCTGGGCGAAGGGGATATTGATCTCCACGGATTTTTATACAATGTGCAGTGATCAATTTTCTACGATCAAATAGGAACCAATGGAAAAGCCACTATCCTGTTGAAATTTCCATTGTTTTTCAACTCCATCTTCAAATTGTGTTTATTTTTTATCGTTTTGATGATTCCGTAACTGATATGTAGAAAATTATTGATTTGTATTCAATTTCATTGTTGCATTTTTTGTGAGAGATGACAAAATCGCATTTCATTATATCAATTCATTTTAACACAATGTTGAGATGAAATATAACATCTTGATTGCGAAGCAAAGCACTAGCTTTGTTTTATCGATCAGGATGTTCTTCCTGGGCTTGACGCCCATTATGACAGTTTTCTTATGAAAAATTCATCATTTTCAGTGCCATCTCTGTGTAGTCGGTTTTAGTACTATAGTCTGTTCAAATGTGAGAAGGAGCAATAACGACAAGTTTGGCGCAGCGGTAGGAGAGCCTTCGGATAGGTACTTTCCGTCTGGGTCGAATCGAGAAGATTTCACACAATCGTGCAGTTTTAACTGAATATTATTATACGAATCAATTCTTACAGTAGGTACATCTGAGTGAAATATATACACGCCCTTTTTCATTCCTTATGGAATTTTTTCCATTTCTAGGTTTCACACTGTATACACTTTTGTCAAACGATTTTCTCTATCCATTACCATCCACAGTCCGTTCCGAGTACGATCCTGGCAGTCTCTTAGGGCGGTCGAAGGGAGCGTTTTTATGACAGTTTGACCAATACGAGCTTTATTGTGCGCAAACCAGACGATTCTGTTTGTATACAAAGCTCCTTAATTTGAACGGACTATAGAGTTGTAAGGGCGTTTCCTATATTTCTCTCCTTATCTTAGGATAAAGAGATACGAAAAAATTGTTGATACAATTATTTCGGCATGTTAACGATGTAACGTCATGTTACAATTCCACATTCTCCCTTGTCACAATTTCCGGAAGGCTTGGGCCGACATTGGTACCAATTCACGCAGCGATATCCTTCACGCACCGCATAACACTAAGAGCCAAAGACATCCGAGCCTCCGTCATAAATCAGGAGACGAAGGGGATGGTGTCTCGAGCAGATCCTAGGGGTGCAGCGCGGCAACGACTCCAAGGGACGTAATCGCTCATCTTACGCTTTTTATTCTCGGCTTCTCTCAACGCCAGACCATTGTGAGTTATCTTCCTTGACCTTCTTGAGTGATATGTATATGTAAATTGCAAAATCGATTTCGGTAAGGCAAGGAGGGTGAGCTGGGTCTCTTTCTGAGAGGAACCTGGGGGTGTTAATGCCTCTGACGAGCTATGATGCGTTTTATTTATGGGGGTTGTTGATTGTGGTTTAGTGAAAATGTGTTACGTTAGATGCTTGTGGTTTCTTTGGTGATGGTTCGTTGATTCGATGAGATTTAGATGGTTGTGACATATCTAGGCGCCTCAACATCCTACGTAAACTTTTCTTGTTTTGCTAGAGGGCAGTGTCCTATTACCGCCTAGGCCAACATAGGCCATGGCCTAGGGGCGGCAAATTCTCGGTGAATGAAAAAATGCTTCAACTCCTCTACGAAAATGTAGAAACAACCATCTTCGAAAATTCATTTTCAATTTGATCGATTTGAGGAGAGAGCGAAAGTGAAGAAAAAGGATGCACTACCCAAAACTTCAAAGTGAATATCATCAATGGTACATAGATGGTTCTAAAACCACCATAGGAGCCGCCGCTGGAGTGTACATGCCAAGAACCAAGTGTACTCTATCGTAAAGCTCCTATTCGAGTGTTTTTTCAGGCAGAACGAGAGATGCATAGAAAAAACCAGAGAAGAAACTGTCTAGGGTCAGACATGGAGATCTATTTTGATAGTCAAGCTGCTATTGAAGCACTGAACTATAAGAGTGCATAAGCAAAATCATAAACTACATGCCATAGACACTGTTTCTCGGAAAAAGCAGACCAACGCTTCAATTTCCCTTTTTTTCAAATCTCTATTACATCAAAAAGGAAGATGTAGTACTGAAAAAAGTAATCGAGACAAAGTCATTCTCCCATCTACAAGAATAACCTTAAATTCGACCAAATGACTTTTTGACATCATGTGAAGACGTCCGTTGACCCCTGACATACATATTAAACTCCACTATAATAATCTAATTTAGTATCGAGTAGGATGTTCCACCAAACCCCCAAAGGTAAAGCGGAAAAACTCCAAAACACACAAACGAGGCAAGTCAAACAAAGCTGGCCAACGTTGCGGCACTTTTCCCCTTTCGGGGCCATCAATATTCAACGCGCCCGGTCCTCCGACGTCGGAAAAATACATTATATAACCCATTTTCCGTTGATCGCAATTGTATATCAATAAACCGTTTACGCAAACTGACCGTGCCACCTAATTAGACCCCGAAATGGGCCCCCTTTTGGCCCCACTTTAACGACACAGAAAGACCATCAAAAAGGGATTAAATCCGCACCCGAAATCCGAATAATAGCGTGTGTCCTACAGCCAGCGTTTGGGGTTGGTACTCTTGTACGATATATACACCTTTTGTGAATCGAATAAAAAGGTTTATGGGAGTTTAACCAAATTTCTTCGGTCGATTTTGTGAAGTTAGTCGGTTGGCTTCGAAATAATTTTATTATGAGTAGATAAACAAAGAGACTTCTGGCGCAAATTTTGAACATAACCTCCAAATTTGTAAACGTTTAAAAGCGCTCGGGTTTGGGGGCCTCGCAGCAGTTGTCTTTTGGGATAGTGCTGACGGAGCCCTGGATGTGGGCTCCCATTTAGAGTGAATCGTTTGGAGTTATAGGGGCCCATACGGCAGTAAAAAAGAAAGATTTATCTTTAGTCTTTGATAATGATCAGAGATTAAGGACAGAAAAATAGGAAACGCCCCTACAACTGTAGTACTGAAATCCGATTACGTTTTTCGGTTAGTATATTAATTCTGACATATAGATGGCGCTGAAAAATATAATTTTTCAATACAGAAAACTGTTATAATCATCGCCAAATTCGAATTAATTATTCCTACTTATTACATTGAATTAGACGTCGATATCCAGAACGAACATCCTGATCGATAAAACAAATCTAGTGCTTTGCTTCGTGATCAGAATGTTATTTTTCATCTCAACATTGTTTAAAATGAATTGATATTAACGAAATGCGATATCGTATTGCTATAGTTTTATTGGAAAAACTTTACTCACAAAAAATATAATAATGAAATTGAATATAAATAAAAATTCTTACATATCAGTTACCGAATCATCGAAACAATTGAAAATAAACCACAATTTGAAGATGGAATTGAAAAACAATGTAAATTTCAACAGGATACTGCTTTTCCATTTGTTTTTATTCGATCTGTAGAAAAATGCTCATCGCACATTCTATAACAGCTGCTGAGATCAATATCTTTTCGCCTAGAAAACTATATCCATTGAGAGCACTAAAATTAAAAAGCAATGAAGAAACAGAGATACACATAATACGAGTTTCAATACCTACATTTCCATTTCTCAAGGTTCAGGATTGGCCTTTTATTATTTTGCAGTTCATCACCATACAAAATGCTGCGTAAACTATTTTAAATTTCAAAAGAAGCACCCACAAAAAAGATAAACACAACACAATACAAAACGCAACTTAAAAAAAGCCACGAAGAGGTTATCCACGTGCAATCATGGCAATGCTTTCAAATGACCTTGCTTTGCTCAAAATGGCCTCTACAATCTTTGCTTTTACCCAATCTCCTGATTTTAGTACTTTATCCTGACATATAGATGGCGCTTGCATCATCGTAGTCTCTCCGTTTCCTATCTTTCCCTTCTTAATCTTTGATTATAGTTTTATTGGTAGAACTTTGAGTTCGGTTGGTATGGGTGGAGTGTCATGTCTTAAATTGGACGAAGCGTTTGTGAATTATTTTTATGACACATCAAAGAAACTCGCAGTTAAGCCGGTCCCAGACAATGCGTGTATTTGACGAATGTTCGGCATTGGCGGTGCTTCGCATAGTGTGTGGGCCATAGTGTTCGGGCCGAAGTTGAGCTCCCACACACTACGCGAAGCACCGCAATGCCGAACATTCGTCAAATACACGCATTGTCTGGGACCGGCTTTAGCTTTGAGAAAGCCCAGATCAGGTAAGAGGAAATTCCATTTAAAATTCGGCTAGACACAGACTTTATATCTAATTGTCTATCTAATATTTAATTTCTGTCGCCACAGATTCATCTGAACAAATATCAAAATCTGTCAACCCAACACATACTATCTCGTCCGATATCGAATCAACCAAGATAACCGAGTCGTCATTAAATTCCAGTGGAGAGAAACAGCGAATCACTTCTTCGCGAATTCCGCATACCAATCATTTCGCATAATTATCGCAGGCTGAAATTGCAACAATTCGACCGGTGCTGCCCTATTGAAATGTCAATTAAGCCGAACGGCCCGTAGACGCATACATCGGCGTCACGCGGGGGCAGGCACAACATGACCGCCCGTCGAGCGTATGGGAGATCCTCGAGCTCTGCCCTGATGACCCAAACAAGATGAGAGAGGTACGTGATGTTGTGTCAGTTTGGCGAATTATCTGGAAATCCGGCAACTCGGTCAATTGGTGATCTGTTAAGAACTTTGGGTTGATGGTTGTGAGAGAAAATGGATTTAGATGGAACGTGCAGTTCGAAGATTTATGGAGAGGTGGCACATGATGATCTGTAGTCAGATAGAATAAGTTCAATAGTTCTTGTAAAGTACATACCTTCGACATAGACGTTTCCTAGTAAGATTATTCGAAGAGTTGACGTTTTGAGTAATTTTAAGGAATGATTCAGTTTTTTTCGGCTTTAGCCAGATTTTGTTCCCACTTCTTGATCAGCATGATTTGATGATTGGTTGAGAAGTTGCAGAATAACTCCCTTACTTGCCAGTTAATCTGCCATTACATTATCGTACACTCTAGTTTGTTCATCTGTTATCTGAAGCCTGGTTCTCAGAGCTTCGACGTGAAGCTCGCGACAGTTATTCCACCAATCAGAGAATATCAACAAAACTTTCCCCGACCCCCTCCTTCTGGTTTCTGGTTGTCAAAATCTGTAGCGACACGCCTCTTTTGTAGTTGAAATAAACCAGCTTCACTTGTATATCTGCGGTAGAGAGGGAGAAAATAGGAGAATTGGGATTGTCGCCGGCTTCAAGTCGAAGCTCTGAGAACAAGGCTTGAGACTAGACTTGCATTTGCAGCTGGTACCAGACTAATTCCGGAGAGTGGAGGCCATAGCATATTAAGGATTGATTTGCCCACTTTCACGAAATCAGGTGTGATTAATTTATGAAACAACCATGTATGGTATAGAAATAAACCTCATGAGACTATTGATTCTCATTTCCAACATGAGGTTGGCAGTCATGAGAGGAGAACTTTCTTGACCAGTTTTAATTAACGATCACTTAGATGCTCAAGAATTCATCAAATTGATCCAGAGCAACTTGACAGACATATTCGATGAAATGCAACTATCTAACAGATAAAATGTCTAGTTTCAAATGAATGGCTGCCAAGCACATAATAATCGTAATGTCAAGATCTATTAATGAATATATTGCGATACAATGGATTGGAAGAAACGGTCAGATGGCCATAGAAGAGCCCCGATCTTACGCCTTCGGATTTTTATGTCTAGAATACTTTGAAAGAGAAAGTATTTCTAAATCGCTTTCAGACTTGAAAGGATCTCATCAAAAGGCAGAAATTCAGAGACGCTATGCATTTTGTATGGTTGTAGATTCAGTACGAAAAAGATATGTCAAATGTATTGCAGAAGGAGGTTCATTTTTTCGTTATTAGTTCGATTCAAGATGAATTAATGAGAGAGTTGCAGCTAGTACAAAAGTTGATATGTCATTCGAAAGTACCTACACTAAATGAAGTATTTTTCACTGAAGAGAAAGCGTGTGCATAATTATAAATATTTCATCGAAAAAACAATTGGAAAAATAGGTTGTTAACTTCAAAATCGTGATATTTTTTTTACCACGCCTACATGATGAGAGTGTTTTTTGCACATGGACTTTCTTATCTTGTATCAAATTTATTCCCCATTCCGAATATGTGGTCAAATTTGATGAGACTATAAAGAAAACTGAATAATGATTTTTTTAGAGAAAAAACTTGAAATTTTTCGTGAAATCAAGCAATATTGATTGAAGAATACCGTCAACATATCGACCATGTGTTATAAGACATTTTTTGTTGCACATCATTTTTTTAATCACCCCCTTGAAGTTTGTCCTTCTGAAAAGGAATTGTAAGTGAAGTAGCGCCATCTGCGGTGAAACGAGTGGGGTTATTAACACATTTTAATCACGCTTTAGGCAATCTCCGTTCTTTTACCAGCGATAATCCACTAGACTTACGTAGGGCGTTAGGCCATCAAAAAAATCGCAACACGACTAATCCAATTCGATCGATTCCGAGCAATATCCGGCGGGGACCTATCGGGCGTCGAAATTCTGATATTCCATTATTCCATCAATCGAATTCTGAACGGTCTATTGGCGTACCTAACTCCGTCAATAAATTCCAGGAGAGCGACTGCCCTTTTTCCATTAATGGAATGAAATGAAAAAATAACGGCGAGCAACTGTATTTCGTGAAAACTCATTACCGACACAATTTATATGGATATTCTTTGCGCCCTTCCGATAATCGATCAGCGGCGCATCCGTGGCCGTTCGTTTCAGATCACGGGCCCGCCGCCGCCGCGTTCGAAAAGTGCGGACTAATCTGAAAAGTGCCGGAAATGGGGCTGCGGAATCGAAAATACCCCTCGTTTCGTTGTTACGCGATTGGCGCAGTTGATATACAGCCGGATCTGACACCGTGCAACGGCTCGTTACTTGCACGTCGGTTTGCTTTTGTGAATTTATTTTATATTGTTATCTTATCATATGTTATATTTTAATCGATTTGTATTCTGAAATATCTGTTGTGTCATCGCAATCCATAGGCTGTAGGGAGGTTGATTTAAAAAAAATTCATATGAACTACCCCTGCTTATTTTCATTGAGGAATCATCCCCTCGCGTTTGTTTACAGACACCGTGTATAATATCGATTGAAATAATTCAAAACACAAAATGATTTGAGATGCATTCTAACCAGAACGAAACGAATGTATGAGACACAAAAATCAAAAAATTGTATTTACAATATTCCTGTATATGTGAAAAATCTTATACAGGAGAGACATCAAAACCTTTAGAGATAAGAAAACGGGAACATGAGAACAACATCAAAAATAGAGACATTACAAGATCACAAATCGCTGATCATGTATGTTCAAATAGCTGAGATCATAATATGATGAACTGGAACTACACAAAGATATAATAATGACGGAATCTGATAATTATAAAAAGGAAATTAAGGAATCCACATGTATTTTGTTAGATGGAGTAGATGATTTGGCCAATTGTTCTGTTGGAATAGATCGTATTTGGATTGATTTATTGAAGAAAAAAATGACATCAGGAAATTTCAAAATTAAATAAATCAACATCTCCATATGTTGATAACTTTCAATGTCACTTAGACTACAAATGAAAAAAACTCGCAATTCTGAAGATTTCACAAGTTTGTCTCTGAAAAAGGTGTCTAATATAGACACCGAAACGTTACATTGTCCTTTTATTTATTTCCTTTTTCAGTTTTACTGTTAGGCAACAATTTTTTCAAGACTAATTTGCTCCTGATAAATAAGTGCAAAGATTCTCGCAGGAGCACTTCATCTTAATTAAAAGAAATGTTTTAATTAATGTTTTAATATTTCTTGAGCGTTAAACTGTTATCCTATGATTCATCTGCGAAACCAACGTAGTCATTTCAAACTATCTCTGAGTAAATATATAAAAGAGAAATACATTTCGGGCCAATAAGAACACGATGATCTAAGTAATGAGCTCTCAAAAAGATTTTCATTTCCAACCATTAAACGAAAAATACTGCAGGGTCAGCTCTCTTATATTGACCGTTCATACGCTCTACCTTTATCAGAATTGCCCCGTTTCGGTTTCTTCTTCGAAACTTTCGAGGATCCTTTCAGGGAGGTCGAACTATCTCGAACAAAGGATGTAAATATTTACCGATTCATTGTGCCATTCGATGCCCCAAAGTTCCGCCGAAACAAAAAGCGTCGCGGCGCAATCAGACGCAATTTCAAGCGACGTCAACTTTATTCACCTGATGCGAAAGTTCATAATTTTCTAATAATGGTTCGATATGTTAAATTGTCCAATTTTGGCGATATGGTTCAATAATCTGATTCTGTAGCTATTGCTATAGTAATAACTTCATTATTTGATTGATTCAAATAAACAAAAAGTTGCTATCTGAGGTCAGTGCAAAACGGGTTTAACATACTAGTCTGCGTATATGATACCAGACCTCAGAAAAAGACCTCAGTAGAAAAAAAGCCGATCTCACAGTTTTCACAAAATTGTCACTTGAAACTTCTCTGGCCTTCCAAGTGATGAGTTTTCAAATGTTCTGTTCTTCAAATACCGCTACAGAACGGTAATCATCTGCCATAGATTTTAATAGCTGTTTTTCGTCCTAAATATCGAATTCAATTTCGGAATAATGATAAAAACGTGTGACGAATAACTTTCACTGAGTTTCTGGGGAACAATTTTCTTTCTACTTCGAGCTATATCTTCACTGCTCTTTGTATTCAGCCAAAAATATGAAAAGCAATGAAGTTATCTGAAAGAATTTAAGAACGTCCAAGGTTCTGTAGAATTCGCCTTTGAGCTAGAAAAACAGATACGTATAGTCCGTTAAAATTTTAGGTTATGTTGTTCATTTTCTTGTCAGATTGATACGCCATGTTGTCAATATAACATAGAGTTCTCTGATAAGTAGGAAGCTCGTCGGACGAGGCCGGGTACATTCGGCAACGTTGACTTTATTTTACGTCATGACAGCAAATACTGTCACCTCAGATAAGTAAACAAACGCCTATTATGCGCTCAAACTTTCGTGAACGGACTATAGATGTCTGTAATATTATCTATTCAAAAATGATGAAATCTATTCAAATTGAAATGACGAAATTCCAGATATTCAGTTAATTGTACGAATTCAAATGAATTGTAATGAACGATGCAAATTATCGAAGAACCTAATCAGAGTAGAGGGAAAATAACGGAAACAATCTAAGAACAATTGTCAGTGTCTTTTATTCATTTTATTCATTTTTCATTAATATAATGTATATGTATTCTCTTTGCAAATGAAATGAATAAACGTTATTATTATTATTATATTGAAAACGTGTAAGAGAACACCGGAAAAGTGACAGCCAAAGAGGTACTGGGATTTAACACCTCGTTTTCCCCACACCACGTTTTCCATTTCGAACGCAGCTTTCACACACACACACATAAACGTGAAAAACCACCGGTTTCCACACATGCCATCGGAATTTTCCGGTCAACAAACAAGCAGAATTTTCCACGATGCAACAACAGAACCGGCGACACATTTTATAGGAAAACCCGGGAAAAAATGCAATCAAACCTTCACCAGGCTTCTCGTCGATACGCTGTCGATGAGGAATTCGTCGCCATTGTTTTTTTAGTCCCATAAATATTTTCCGTGGTGGAATTAAAAGGCCGGAATGTTAGGTTTCGACGTTACCGACCCACAGCCACCTACGCCGGTTGCGTGCGGGGCAATCAATTAAGAATGACAAGTGTCGTGAATGAAAAAGGGCGAAGGCCATTGAAATATGAAGTTTGGGGGTACGGAGGCCGAGGGAGATGGCAAAATTCGATTTTTGTACAAAACGACGGGTTTGCATTCGTTTGATTTTAATGTAGTGTTCAGAATCGGAATGTCAGTTGTTATTCGGAAGGGGAAAGTGAATACTATTTTTTGATGGATTTGGCAATACTGTATACTGTTGAATTAATTATACCTTTCATCGGCGATTATTTTATAATCTAGCTATTATACTTCTGTTTTATCGGCCATAATAATACCCATTGATCATTTGTGAATAAGGAGTCATTATTCACGGCTGCCAGATACTTAATGGATTTAGCAATAATATTATATTCTTGAAACTTATATTTCTTCAGGGTTTTAGAGTTCCCTAATTAACCTTTCAATCCGAGGGCCAAATCTACTTCAAAGCAACTTTATTTATGTGTATGTACATATGTAATTTATTACAAAATATACAATGGCAAGTTCGTCAAAATATTAGTTATATGTCAACTAGACTTTTCCACTTCAGTAAAGAAAGAGATATACTACGGCCGCCAATGTGGAAAAAACTTCAAGAAAACTATTGTTTTTTTTAAACATAGATAAATTGAAAATAGTAATCATCGAAATGAATACAATCTTCAATTTATAGGCTTACAGAACCTTCTTCAATTTATCTATGTCTCAAAAAATTTGTTGGTTAGCCTCCTTAAAGGCAAAATTTTTTTTGTTTGTCATTTTTTCTTCATCTTAAAATTATTAGTATTTCAAAGGGCTACTGTCCTAAATACAACTGTTAACTCATAACAACTAATTCTCAAATTTTTTCGTGATTCTTGATTAATAAACTGCACATTTCGTAGTGCAGATCAACACGTGGTATGCAAATGTCCAGAGCTAGCTGGTATAAAGCCTAAAGCCGGCCATAGACATCGTTATTTTGCATCCGTTCGTATCGCGGCGATAGGAACCGTCCCGGCAAAAGCACCAAAAACCGATGTGTGTGGCAAAACCGTCAGTATGTATCGTCGGTACAAATATCTGCCGATGTTTGATTTTGTCTCGACGGACCATCGGTTGTCGTGCCATACCGACTCTGGTGGGGGATTTCGTCGAGAAGCGGCGGTTATTTGCCATTAGCTTAGTATTAGTCTCGTTTCTTTTTTCTTTTTTACTCAGAACCGAAACTGCGGCCGTCACTCCTAAGGATGTTTCATCTTCATGACGTGCTCATTCGCATATTCATATTCCGAAGTGTGTGGGCAAAACAGTTCCGCGATATGGCTCGGCGGTTCGAATCGCGGCGAGGAAAACGGATGAAAAATAACGATGTCATGGCCGACTTAAGAACAATTCATATGGAGAAACCGGTTCTGGATGTCCTTGAGATCTTGGGTTTTCATGAATGGGGAATAATAATAATATACTTTAATTCATTTCAGCTGATTGCTGACCTATCAATCATTTTCAAATAATATTAATAAACGAAGCTGGTTTAAATTCTACAGAAATATTTGCAACACACGCATGATAAAATACGTATTGACAAATTTCATCATAATCATCTCCGGATTCATATTCCCAAACCAAACCCTTCCACAAACATCAAAGTAAACGTTCCAAAATACACCGGTGTTATGTCCTTTCGCCCCTCCGGCATTTTCCGAAACAGAACCCCTCGCGGTGCTATCGGACGCTTTCCAGAACGGCGTCAACTTCACCCACCTCGTTCATAAGTTTATAATTTCCTCGATAATAGACGGGTCCCCGTACGTTGTCAAAGTTGGCCGATGTCGGTTTGCTCAAATGATTACTAATTATTGAAGTTCTTGCACAATTACGTGTCGCAGTTGTACGCGGAGTAGTCGGGTAGAGCTTTGATGCCAACTATTTCACACGAACGTAATGCGAGTAATCAGAGCCAACTGTGATTTCTGATCTTGGTCGTGTGTAGTTGCAGGTCGAACGGAGTGCGATGTTGCCAGTTCGTCGGCAGATTAGAGATACAGTTTTTGGCCATAGATAAGGGAGAAAAGAAAGGAAACGCCCCTACAACTTAAGTACTAAAATCCGACTACGTTTTTCGGTTAGTTGATTAATTCTGACACATAGATGGCGCTGATAATGATGAATTTTTCAAAACAGAAAACTGTTATAATTCGCGCCAAATTCGAATTGAATTATTCCTACGTATTACATCAAATTTAGACCCCGACCTAGGTAAAAACATCCTGATGGATAAAATTTAGCTATAGTGCTTTGCTTCGTGATCAGGATGTTATTTCTCATCTCGACATTGTTTCAAATGAATTGATATTAATGAAATACGAAATTTTATTGCTATAGTTTCATTAGAAATCATTACACAAAAAATGTATTAATGAAATATACATGAAACGAGTTTCAATACCTACATTTCCATTTCTTTGGCAATGTAAAAAATTCAAGTTCAGGATTGGCCTTTTTATTGTTTTTGCAGTTCATCAACATACAATATGCTCCGTAAACGAGTTTGAATCTCAAAAGATGCACACACAAAATAGATAAAAATAAACACAATACGAAACGCAACTACAAAGAAGCCACGAATATATTACCCACATGCAATCATGGCAATGTTTTCAAATGTCCTTGTTTTGCTCAAAATGGCCCATACAATCTTTTATTTTGACCCTTCTCCTGAATTTTAGTACTTAATCCATACACATAGATGACGCTAACATTATCGTAGTCGCTCCGTTTTCTATCTTTCTCTCCTCAATCTTTGGTTGGCATAATATGTACTAGGTGGTTTCTGTAGCCGATTTACATAACCTACAGCTATAGCAGTTTACCTCACCGATCTTGTGCAGATTATATCCCATGAAGCAGTATCCCATGAGAAGACAACTCATTTTTTGGCGAAGGATGAGATCGTTGCACCTTCTCTTTTCCTTTTGCTTGCCTTAGACCAGGTGTGTCAATCCACTGATAGTCTTTCTCCTTTTCTACCAATCATAGACATTCATCAACAATGATTTGGACAGATATTAAAGATTGGAAAAAAAGGAGAAGCTCTTTTAGGACATTAATACCTCAGGCCGAACAACAACCATCGACAAGGGGAAGATTGCAGCTTCTGAAGAAAAGATTCAAAAGCACTTGGACTCTCCAAAGTCTTTGCATCCTTAGATACTACCCTCACAAGATAGGTGTGTTATATTTTCATATCTGTGAAAGTTTTGGATCTTCCACAGAAACCACCAAAGCAATCGCAAGTTATACCAATTTGTTAGAGCAAACTAGACTCACCCTTATGCGTGGTATGACCCAAACGCCAGTTGTTATAAGAACAAAACCCTATAAGCGATTAACATTGAGAAGGAGGTTACATTCCCAGGAAAAATCGTAGTGTAGTAGGATCTCTTTGGTCACAGTGCAAAAGGTAGTCATTCTTCTACTAGACCACAACTTGATCTAGTCTTACACTTCCCAAAAACTTCAATTATTATCGTTCAAGTCACAAGACCTAGAACGCTCAAATGAAAGAAATCAACAAATTTGACGTTCTGTATTTCTCAACAACCCCACTGAAACTTACCTAAAGTCGTAATGTTGCGACTTTAATGGATGCCAGACAATTATCCGCCAAGAAGATGAAGTGAAAGGTCACGTTATTAAGTTAAAGTTGCCTAACTCAATATCAACTCCTAAATATATGATGAACGTATGGTACAACTTTCTAATATGTGTTCCTTCGTGAATTGAGCGAAGTTTCCTTTGAACGTCGAAGAATGCGTGTACTTCACAGAAATATTTATTTTCTTGAAAGGCAGTTCTGCCGTTACATGGATTAACAATACAATTGTGATTTGTGAGGGTTGTGTAAAAGTCCTATGATTCTGAAAGATTTTATTTTAGATTTACATCATCTCGAATCATGTGTGGAAATGTACGACTAGATTAGATTGTATTTTGGTCGATTGGTATGGTGACCTCTTCTCTGTTCTGCGACTAGTGGTATCTTTGGTGCGTTACCATACTAGAGATAAGTCCCAGGAATGTAACCTCTTTCGCAAAGTTGATTATTTCCCGAGGATTCTTCGCTCTTTTTTCGGCTAGTGCGCATTTCTCTAGAATTTACATTTTTCTCAGCTAGAACTGTGAAATAACCATGCTCTGTGTATAGGAAATAATAAGATTCACTGCTGTCAGATGCTTCATAGATTTAGCTTTGATATAATATTCTTTAATTTAGTATTTCTTCAGTATTCTAAAGTACTCCAACTAACAAATATGGGTATACCTTGTCTATCAAGAGCCAAATCTACTTTCATTATATCAATTAAAGCTTTTTTTCACAAAATATCCAATGACCAGTTCTCCGAAATTTTCACATGTGTCAACTTGACTTTTTCCATAGAAGGGTCTTGTCTTGTCAAATGTTAAAATCTCCAACAAATATATTCAGTAGTCGTGGATAAAGTATAGTATGCTACTCGCATATAATGGCTATCATTCTAAGCTCGTTGCATAATATACTATTATCAAACAACATGATATGAATCCATAACCACCCCGTATATCTCGAAGTTTCCAACCGAATCCTCCTCAATATAATATCAGATTCCAAGTTGGTTTTCCGTGCGAAAAAGTTATACCTGAACATATTGAGTTTTATTAGAAGTGATAATCGAATATTACGCTTGGGTGGGCTGTATCAAAGTCACCGTACACGATACTATGGATTTTAAAGCCTTGATTAAGGCGGAACGAACGAATCGTGTGAAACGATCTTGAGCTGGACAGGCAGATCATGTATCAGCTGAACTTACAAGACAAGTAGGTAGTTCAGATCGAGTATCGCAGTGAATTACAGCAGAGATGAGATGGAAGCATGTTTCGTTTTATTCTCAGTAAAATCGAAGACAAAATACTTTATTTCTATTAAGGTAAATCCGGGTTAGATGCCCAACCTAACGAAAAACTGTGATCAAAAATGCAATTATATTTTAAAATGATCAAACAGATGCTGAAAACATGAGATATTTATTTAGACACAATATTGTTTTTGTTCAAAAACTTAAAATTTTTATGTTCCTTCTAAAAAAAAGGTAAAAATAAAAACAACTTTTTTGGCCATCTCTCCCGAGAGTAAGGGAGAGTTGCCCCTGTAGTTTGGGTGAGCCGCCCCACTCAAGGAAAGCGCTTTATAAAAGAAGAGCAGAAACTTTCATTAGTTTTTTTATCTTAATCTTAAGAAGAAGGATTAGCCAAACCTCACATCATGAGAATTTTTTTTACGGCGGTCAAGATTTACAGCCCTTAATTTTTCACGTCCACAAGTGACGCAGTTATAACCATTGTAAACGTCTCGTGGAACCACTAGTCACAACCCAAACAACATTTTGACCAATCTGCCTTGTTCGTTGTGATATCAATTTTCCCAGCTGATTCTGATCCTTTAGCACAACTTGTAGATGGTGAATTTTTAGGTACCTTTTATATGAATGGGATTCCATCTTCCGAGAACGAAAAAAATGTTCTTCTATATTTTTAATTTTGGGTTTCGCTTTGTCAAAGTTTCATTTCCTGATCAATTTTAGGAGAACTTGTACCAGGCTTATAACTTTCAGCTATTTTGAAGGAGCTTAGATATATTTTCTTTTGAATTGAGAGTTAACAAAATACAATACATGAAACTAAAAAGTCTCTTGATGAGGTTGGTGCAAAACGGGTTACCATTCTATTCTGGCGTATAATACCAGAGCACAGGAAAATCTTTTTCCAGAGTTTCGTTATGCCTTGAAGATTTTATGGTACTGTTAAGTGTTGCCCCTATATTTTGCCGAAGAAAATTGTTTTCATTCTGTTTAAATATACATTTTTTTGTCTTCTACACAATTCTTTTTATTTCTTCGCCATATCACCCTGACTTACCCTAATTATGAAATGTAATCATAGAATCAGTGTGAAACCTCGAATAGCCGAGTTGTACAATTTTGTTACACAGGATAAAGCAGAATGAACCTTTTTGCCACAGAATTAAAGAAGAGGGATTTGTCGCTCAAAATCGATTATCCAATTCATTACATCAACACATAGAGATAGGATAGCATAGAGTTGCCATCATTGAAATAAACGTTGTATCAGATGCACCACATTACTACCACCTAACCTCAAATTTGACAATCATGGAAATTTCTGGAGGAATTGTGATTCTTGCGCCTGTTTCTAGTTAAATTTAGATTTTTTCTGCTTAATAATATAGAATAAAATGGTATCAGTTGCTGTGAGGCATTCTTCAAGCAGAAGCGACAGATAGAAGAAAATTAGAGGAAAAACATATCACAGGTAGGGATGAGTACTGAACAGATCCGCATTCGAAATTTTTATTAGTCTGTCTTCGTTATCTGATATCTTTTTATATGTGTATATTATCGCCTGAAGAAAATTTGTTTATTTGATATTCAATTGACCTTATTTGAGCAGGATTCCTAAAGACCCAACACCTCATAATTTTTGGTTGAAATTTGTAATCAGAAAAAACTGGCAGCTCAATTCAACCCTGAACTTTCCGCCATATTGGCCCCGCCCAGTGGGTACTATTTTTCCTTACTCAATTGTTTAACGTCTCTTCTCTATTATATCTCGATGTATCAATATGTTCAAGTCGTCCGACAACAAACTCACGTACCTACTTATTAAATAATAGTGAAAGTTGTGCTGATTAACGATTTCTCGCTCCGTTTGTACTGAATTTTTTACGATAATTTCATTCAGTAAAATACGCGTAGAATAAAATATATCTACACTCGACCTTGTATTATTATGAATGGTCGTAGTAATAAATTATGAATGGGAGGGTGAATAATCAATGAAGTAGAGGTTGTATACCCCCAAGGTATTCAGATTATGAATTTCAAGGTAACGATAATGGTGAGGAAAACAGAAAGTTTTTATTCATCGATTGGTTTGTTTACTCGAATGTATAGATTTATGCGGTTCTAACAAGAACAATAACCTTGTTTTCTTCTTTGTAAAATAACACGATTTTATGACAGATTTTATCGATATCACAAGTGAATTCAAATATCTGCGAAAACAATTGTTTGTTCTTGAGAAATTCCATTTTTCATATTTTACGAGCTTTGTTAGTGATAATATATTCTTAATACCATTTGTAAAACTCGTGATACCATCTATAATACGATTTTTTTATGCTTTCTGTACAGAATATACACAATTACTCATTTTTACAATTGAATTCTTCCATAGTATGTTCTCTTGAGATTAGCATTAGAAGTAATGAAACACGCTATACAGATTTGGAAATTCACATCGACAACATACGATATACAATGCATTAGAAAGAGAATTCTTCCCTACAGTTGCACACATGAATAGTCGAGATAATCAAGTGCTGTAACTGAATGAATTCCGTTGTCTTATTGCAATAATCTAGTCTTGTCTCTCTCATCGCAGTATGGTAGGAAACCTGCAGTACACGTATAGAATTATTTAATTTGTTAGGCTGCCCGTATACCCGATTCAAGTATTACTGTTGCCTAACATACTGAATGAATTACGCTCCTCTCAACGATAAGAAAGAGAAAAGACTAGAATATTGCAATAAGACAACGGAATTCAGTGTGTTACAGCACGTCATTGTCTCGACTACATATTCATCTGTGCAAGTGGACGAAAGAATTCTCTGTCTGATACATTGTATATCGTAGGTTTCAGATGTGAATTTTCAAACCTGTATATTATTTATTATAACCTTCGGCGATCGATTTCGGAATTTATTCCATCATTAAGCCAGCTGAAAGTACACAAATGCAGAACATTTACTGTATTTATTTAGGTGAGAGTAAGCAACTCACTGTCTTTGAATTTAAATGGAAATTAATCGTTTAAAAGTTTTAAAATGGTTTTCTATTGTCAGAATTGTTAAAATTTTGATGTGTAGTCCATTTTTATTACGAGTTACCATTCATTTACAGAGGGATAGTAGTCGAGAAAGGGTTTGGAGAGATCTAGGCAGACTACGCTACACGGATTGACGACAATCGATTAAAAATGCCGCCAAAACTACACTATCATCAGTACAATCCCTCTCTCAATCTACAAAAAAATAATTTAAATTCCTGCCTCAATTGCGCCCTGTTCGCGTGATGGACGACGTCTACGCCCCTGCGGCAGATCAGCGCCGTACGTCGAGCACGGTCGAACGGAGGATGAATAAATGATGGACATTCTTTCAGCCTGCTTTGGAAAGTTATATTACCTATTAGGCGAGGAAAAAACAAGACGTCGGACGATATTTCACCGGGCCGCGTTCTTCGAGCAATTTGTAAGCCGGGAGATTCTGTTTGCGGCCCGGCTGGGCATTAATCATCGGCAGAACGCGATATGCAGTTGTTGCCGGAGGAAGGAAGAATGAATGGGTGATGACTTCATTATCTGCCGGTTTTGCTCTGGCTAATTATTATTTCTGTGGCGAGATGGAAAGGGTATTTATCTCGGGGATTTGCACTACGTGAAGTGCAGGGGAATGCAGTAATCAAATATGAAATATTTGATGAGGCAATTGTTTGAATTTCTACGGAATCTGAAGGTCTCGGTCAGTTTATTCGATTTTCTACAGAAACTGACGACTGATTCACTCATAGTGCCAAAAAATGCTAAGGCTGTTCATTTTTGTTAAACTGTTTCTAGATATCGTTCATTATTCTGGTCCCACTCATTGGATACAGCCTGTCCTGATGACGTTATTCATCTAGAATTTTCAAAAGCATCCTTATAATCTTCTCCTACCCAAGCTTGAATATTTTGGAGTCTGTGATAGAGCACTAAGCAGAGACTCTAGAAGGAGCAACTGAAGTGCAGTTGCGAAAAAATTTTCTCAAGATCGCAATTAGATATATCCACCCTAACAATCTACAATATTGTCCAGGGGTCTGTGTTGGAACCAATACTATTATAACTTCTTTAAAACCTTTGGCGTTCACCATATTGAGGATGAGGATAAATATATTATGCCTTATTTTTGGTGAGAACTTATTTATTTATCAGACTGCAAAAACACGTCTGCTCGACTAGTTTCGGTGTGTTAAAACATCACCATCTTCAGGAGCCAAGTAACAAGACGACTGCAGTCTGAAGATGGTGATGTGTTAACACACCGAAAACTAGTCGAGCAGACGTGTTTTTGCAGTCTGACAAATAAATAAGTTTTTCTCCAACCATCAAAAAATGTTGACAGTTTTGTACTATTTTCAGGTGCAAAAGTCATACATTTCCTTACCGTACAAAAATTCACTCGTTACTTAGCAACACTTTTAATCCTAGGATTAAAAAACGCTACTTTTAATCCTCCGGATTAAAAGTAATGGCATTTGACGTCCACTTGACAATCACTGTCATGATTCTGTGTTCAAATTCATAACCAAATTATGAACGATTTTCACTAAAAACCAATTTTATTGTAATTTTGACTTGGTTGGAGAAAAAATAGTATATATTATTCGGACTAAAAGTGCCTATTTTAACTCGCAATTTTGCATTCGCTCGGCTGCGCCTCGCAACTGCAAATATTGCTCGTAAAAAAAAATATGCACTTTTAATCCTTATAATATAATATACTATCTCACAAAATAAGGCATAATATTTATCCTCTCCTAACCAATAGTATTCCTTATCTACATTTTTGATTTTCCCAAGATCTTAAAATCGCAGGGTTCTCATTTTGCCGACGATGCCAAATCGTTTGGTAATCTCTTCAATCCAGGAAAATTGTAATCATTAGACAGTGGGTGCCTCTCAACCACAAAAAGAGTGTTATTTTGCACCTAGGTACTATCGTCGTCTCAGTACTTTCAAAGAAGCAAACTCATCGCAACCTGTAGTAGTCATTCTGACCTTGGTGTGATCGTGACAGTTCACTAAGCAGTGCAGTTGCGAAAAATGCTCTTAAGATCGCAATAAGATATATCCACCCTAACAATCTACAATTTTTTATATCGGGTGTCCCAAGGTTAATTATAATGGAAACTATTGATATATTTTTTTGGTCCATCCTGTATAACTGACAACTATAATTCAAAAGCAGTGACATAGATTAGATCAATATCTACTGACTATCTAAATTTCTGACTCAATTTTCAAATACTGAGCGAACTAGAGTCATTTTTACAACACGCCATTTTGATCTAATAGGCCACTCACCTTGGGACACCTGATATACATAGAAACTCTGGAACAGGTTCTTTTAAGGTCTAGAAAAAACGTAAGAATATATCCAAGAAGATAATAAATAACTCCAAATAACCAAGAAACCGTGAAGTTACTAGGATAATTTTTCCTGTCAAATGTGTTATCATCAAACGAATTCCCAGCACTTATCCAAAACATTTGTAAAAAGATAATGCCCACAAGAAATCGACCGAATCTTCACGCTTAATAATGAGGTGAAAACTTATCCTAAATCTCCAGTCCATTATTATCTATTGCGGTAAACGAAGACAGAAATACACAAACCACTTAAACATGCTGTTTTATCGAATGACTTGTCAGGACCGTTTACAGATCATAAAAATAAGATATTTGGACCAATTCCAGGAACTAATTCATCACGACATACGTAATATTGTTGATGACCACGTCCGATGACTGATTTTATCGAATTCTACTTGTGTTTTGTACTACTAGAGATATACGGGGTGAGACAACGAAAACGAGAAGAGTTACTAAGGCAAGAATTATGCAATTTATGCAAATCAGTAGACACAACCGTATATTATGCAACGAGCGTATAATGATTGGTATTATTCACAAACTGAAATTCAGGCTACGAGCAGTAGGCGAGTGGCCTAAATCACCTAGTTAATAATAGCCATTATACGTGAGTAGAATACTATACTTTATTCACGACTATACGGAATATTTTTTTATCAACGATTATAGAAAAATCCGTCCATTGTACTTCTCTGTGTTCGGCGTTAATAATACCCATTAATCACAAGAAAATAATGAGATTATAAGTCACTGTCAGATTTAGCTTTGATATAATATTCTTTAAATTGGTATTTCTTCAGTATTCTAAAGTACTACAACTAACAAATATGGGCATACCTTGTCAATTGAGGGCCAAATCTACTTATATATTATATCAATTAAAGCTTTTTGAATACAAAATATACAATGACCAGTTCTCCAAAAATTTCGGATGTGTCAATTTGACTTTTTTCACGCTTGTCATAGAAGGGTCTTGTTGCCAAATGTTAAAATCTTCAAGAAATATATTCAGTAGTCGTGGATAAAGTATAGTATGATACTCGCGTATAACGGCCGTTATTCACTCGGTGATAATACTATATCATAAAACGGGCGTATAATGATAGCTATTATTCATGAGAGGGATTAGGCTACGAGCCGTAGGCGACTCGCCTATTTAGGCGAATAAGCGAATAACAGCCATTATACGCGGGTAGCATACTATTTATACTCCAACCTCGACTACTGCATGTATTCTTGAAGATTTTAACTTTTGGCGACCGTGACAAGACCCTTTTATTATAAGTATGGAAAAAGTCAAGTTGACACATGAAAATTTCTGGAGAACTTGTCAATTGCCATTGTTTGGTCCCCGATTGACAAGGCATACCCATACTCATTAAATGAAGTACTTTAGAACATCTTATTAAATCCAAGCCTATGGAGCATCTGATAGTAGTAAATAATAACTCATTTACTTATGATTAATGGGTATTATTATGGACGAGCAAACAGTATAAAGGTTAGATTATACTATATTCGTGAATAATAGTTGATTATATTTGAAGTAGTTTTGGCCCCCGATTGAAAAGATATTCCCATCAATATTTGTCAGTAAGGAAACACTAAAACACTGAAACAAAGAACAGAACAGCCGAACAAACAGACGTAAATGAATCGATTATAAAATAATCGTTTATAAACATTTTTGAGAGGTAAAAGACGTCAAGAAAAAGGGGCATAATGGAATGAACCTGAATAACACAGTTCTTCCTGTTCTCGCAACACAATCCAAACAGAAAACTCATTTGCACCTTGTTTCGCGTTCCGCTTTCGTTGGCTCGCCCTGTATCATCGCCGATCATGTCCGATGACTGATGTTATGGAATCCGACCGGTGTTAAGCCCGAGTTGAGCCATATTTTCTCAACCGCACCACTCTCAGTTCGTACCAGTTTTTATGGCGCGTTACCATTAAATCAGAAAGTACAAACCAGCATTGAATAGATATTGTAAACATTTTGTCAGGAAACCTGTTCTCGATAGATTAACTCAAATATTTGTGGCGGGTAACGCATAAATCTCGTGTAAAATTGACCGTGGTTTATGGTTGTTTGGTTTGGAAATAGTCGAGAAAAGATAGACTTCGGTTGATACGGGATTTTTTACAGAGGCGTAAATATCGGGAAAGGGAATATTATACTGAATCACTCAACATGATTATCACCTGAAAGTGTGGTGTAACTGAAGCACTTGCTTTTAGTAGATACAGGTGCGAATATGTTTTCAAAATTGGCATTTTTCAGAAAACTACAGATTAGACCGGTTGTATGGCGAAATATATGGCATAACCACCTGCTATGAAATAACAATCTGTAATTGACAGATTTAATCTGTCAATCGACACTTTTGAATCGTTT
Source organism: Propylea japonica (assembly GCA_013421045.1). Classification (NCBI taxonomy): domain Eukaryota; kingdom Metazoa; phylum Arthropoda; class Insecta; order Coleoptera; family Coccinellidae; genus Propylea; species Propylea japonica. Next base: position 24,821,470 of record CM024245.1, read on the forward strand.
TTTTAAAAGTTTCGAATTCCAATTTTTAATTGAAAATAAAAACATAATGAAAAACTATGAGTTTTGAAAAAAAATGAACCTACATTCTGAAGGGTTTTCCAATAAGAGGTGTTATATTGAATAGTTCGCTATTTCGGTAGATGTCACGTTTGAAGCTGTCATTTTTTGACATTTGACAAGTAGAAACTACGCCATTATAAAAATGGAACGATGCACGCTTCAAGAATGCACTGAAATTATTAAAATTCACAATAAAAATGGTGAAAATTTGGCAGAGACGGTTCGTAAATCTCGAACACTTTTGGGTCGTCGTGAACACAAGAACTCAAGCCGGCCGGTCATTACCAACGTCGTGTCTCTGCTGAAGTTTTCGGAAATCTTGTGATTTAACACCTTGCGACTTCTTCCTTCGGGGCCACGTGAAAGAGAAGGTCTACGCCAATAGCCCAGAGTCGATTCAAGTCCTCATAGATGGAATTCGTGAGGCTATCGAGGACATAGGGCAGCCACTTTGCAATTTGGTTATGAAAAATTCCATTAAAAAGATATGGTTCTGTAAAATGGTCGTGGTGGTCATTTGCCTGATGGATTTTCCGCTTAGCTTCTTCTTTATAATGAAATAAACATCCTATCATTTATATTGAAAAATGGCATTTTTTTTGCATATCAAAATAACACCTAGCTCTTATTGGAAAACCCTTTAGCAGGCAAAGACAGAGAGAGAAGATTGCGGTTCATCAAACTTGAGTATTATTGAATTACCAGCTCAAATATGTCAATTGACAGATTAGATAGTGTCAATTATCAGGAAAAATCTGAAAAATGTTTATTTCACTGCAGTGGCACTAATAACGCCGTCGTTATAACCTGTTTTACAAATGTTTTACAAATTTATATAATTCACATAACTCCAAAAAAGAAATTCACCTTTTCTTCAGGGTCAATCGACATTGTAAAAAAATACCCCAGTAAAAAGGGCTTCTGTTTTATTTTTCGGCCTAAAACCAATATTCTCAAATTCAATAATGCAATTAAATATAACTTACCAATCAAACAAATTCATTGATCAAGACCAGAAATAGAACTGAGCTTACCTGAAAAAAAAGAAATTATATAATTAAAATATGATAATCATGAAGTGCAAATTTCGCGAGAATGTACCGGAGTAGAAATAGGGTTTTCTGAATCGATATACAGGATCGGGCCTCTCATTTTCTAAAAAATGCCGAAAAGATTTCTAAGGTATGCACTCAATTTCATATCTGTACTTGACTGAATATAATTTCAGGGTATATATTGTTTGAACATTTTCAGAAATATGTTTTTAGGAAAACAATTCAAAATTTTCAGAATTATATGTATACACACCCAAAGAATGTAATTAATAAATAATGAAGGGGCAGTTGTATCATTTCGATGTTGAATAATTAACTCAAATATGCGCATTCAATTTGTTATGGAAACGCCAAATATCTACTATTTAGTTATTTGAATATTAGAATTTCGAGAATTGCGAAACATTTTTCATTCTAAACCTCAAACGATGGTTTATTATTCGTAAATAATCCTCTGAATTAATGTGATGAAATGCAATCCGAAATATTCAAATATTCAATAAACGTATTTCACAAAACGTCATTTTATTGATAGGAATTTCAACATTTCAGGGCTGTCAATTCTCGGGATCACTCGTTCGTGATATTTTGAGCCTAATTTTTTCAGAATTGTAATAATTAATTTCGATATTCTCGGGTATATCGTCAACTAATCGTTCCGACAAAAGTGTAAGTTAATTTCGAATAGCTATAATTATTACATTTTTCCAATGTACGCTCAAAATATCACGAACGTATACGCTCTTCGAACGAGTGATCCCGAGAATTGCAATTCTGTATGCGCATGATCGACCATTCTGTGGCAATAATTATGTTGCACTGAAAATTAAATCGACGTAGGTACTTACAGAGCATTAAATTTTAAGGAGAATTCTCAGATCGCAAAATCGACATATCAGGGACACTAGAGAGTATTATCAAAATATTTTGATCAGACAAACAGGCTGTTTCTGATTTGATTGAAAAGTTGAGAGAAATTATTGATGAACCGTGAAGTTGGTTCATCAATAATTCACTTTGTAAAACAAACAGTCAAGCAGGAAATTGAATTGCCTCTCCAACAAGTTGCTGCTCCACCCCTTAGTTCGGTTAGGTTCGTTTGCCAACAAAATCGTACAGGGCGTTCCATAAAATATAGCCATTCGAAATGTTTGTTCCTGGATATACTTGTATTACAAATCGATGAATCAAAAAGATAGAGAGCCCTGACCAACCTTAATAGACCAAAAGAGGTCAGCATACTTCAAAATCAATCTCTTAAATGGAGAATCCTCAACTCGAATCAATTTTTTATCAGTAAAACCAATCCCAAAGCACCGTGAATATACAGTAACGTACAAATCGCCCTAGCAAGTTTAATCGCTCTGGTTCTCTGAAAAAAAAAACACAATGGCCTGACGCAATGGCCGTGATGATCGCCAGGAACTCTTTGGAACATTCAGTTCCCTCTTTGATGTCAGGAATCGTCGAAAACTTTGTTTTCTATTCCTTTCTCCGGTCGATCCACAAAGAACCAGTTTCAGGTCGATTCGATACGAATTTTCACTCGAGTGTGGGATTAGTTCGTGAAAAAAAATCATTTATCGAAAGGGACCGGGAATTGGATAATGAAATACGTTTTTTTTTCAATGCGTATTAAATCGATTTATTTAAAGTTTCGATCGGTCCTTTGTTGGTCACTTTGAAAAAGTTCGTATCTGCGGACACATGGTGATATTGAAAATCAGGGAGAACTTTTTTTGAGAAAGTTGTTAGTTTTGTTAAATTCAGACGATGGTACATATTTAACATAATTTTATAATAGAGCACGCGCAAAGGGCACTCTGTAATTTTTGCTACCTTAACATCTGTCTTAAGAGAATTTTTATGATGAAGTAAGCATTAAAACTTCACTTTAAGTGATTTGACATACAATTTGGAAATTCACTCTGAAACATACGATATACAATGCATCAGACAGAAAATTCTTCGGTCCTTTGCACAGATGAATAGTTGAGAAAGTCAAGTGCTGTACTGAATGAATTCCTTTGACTTATTGCAATAACCTAGTCTTGTCTCTCTCTTATCGCAGTATGGTAGGAAACCTGCAGTACACGTAAAAGAATTATTTAATTTTTCAGGCTGCCCAATATACTCGCTTCAAGTATTTACTGTTGCCTACCATACTAATAAATGATTGCTCCCCGCAACGAAGAGAGGGCAAGACTAGAATATTGCAATAAGACAACGGAATTCAGTGTGTACAGCACGTGATTGTCTCGACTATTCATCTGTGTTCATCTGTTTCAGATGTGAATTTCCAACCTGTAATCAACTCGTGTGTGATAAGGTACTTTTGGCGCGCTCGTTCACTGGTGGAGCAATAAGACCTCAAAATTTGTTATAATCGAAAGTTTTTCATGAATACTTGATTTTATTTCAATATCACGATAGACTTTTCTATGGATGTATTACGCAACTTCCAAAAATTTTCGCGTACTTCTTTGAATTGGTATTAAAAGTTCCACTGCAAAATTTCAGCTCGATCGAATTCACAAATTTTATTCGGGAAAATAGGCAACTTCAAGTCTCTAGGACAATCCTTCCGCCTAACGGACAGAATTAAATTTGACATGTATGTATGTAAATTCATCTTTCTGAGTAAATAACAAAATTTTGACAGGATATTTTTCTGGCCTCATCAGTCCTCTGAAACTCAATGAAGTTGAACCAGGAATGAAACCCAACTATTCAAATCATTACCCGAATGACATTCGGTATGCAGATCGAATCAAGAACCAGATTTAACAGTCAGGTGATTCTCCGTTGAAGCAAAACCATCGGACAGTGAAGAGTGGTATATAACCTGTTCGGTTGCACAAGCAACTTATTCGATTGTGATGCACCTGTATTGTTCTGTCATCTGTCGTTACGTAAAGCTGTCTATTCGTTTTCTACTCACAATGACCGTTTTGCATAGTCAATGTTCATGTTGCGTTCATTGAAACCATTCTGAACAATACACAGTAGAAATTATATACTTTTACATCTTTTCATTTGCCTATTTACAGTAAGAATCACCTTGAAAATGTTGTTTTATAGATTCATTTAATGTTGCTTTTGCATTTTAAATGTTGACCCAGGCTTACAATTTATTGATCTCGAGCAAACGTTCAATTTGACGGTGATTATTTCATTTCAAAACCCTCCAATTAATAAGCACTTCTATGTAGAACGTGTTCTAGATGTACAATCATAGAAGATATTTTTTCTTTAGTAGTCATATATGTATTGCATCTTCTCCTGATCTCTTCATTTCGAGTATGGTCTCTCTTTCAATAGCTAGGTTATAGAATCTCATTGAGAGACAATATCCGAAATTAAGAGATCAGGAGAAGAACGAAAAATTAGATGTAATAGGTAGGAAGCGGAAATAAGCTTTCGGAAAATTACTCAGGTTTACAACTCGATCCATTGGGTCACACGATGGATCTACTCGGATCACGGGCCCGGGTTCTAAGTTTACGAACACACCCGGTTTTGTATTTGAGTTGGCAGTCGTATCAATAACATAACCAAATATTATATGGATTTATTTTTCAGTCCAGTTTATTTTCGGATTGTCTCTAGCTTTGCTCGCATTTATTGGCTTTAGTAAATATATCTTATACTTTCTGGTGTGCCCTTCCATGTTTGATGTTATTTTGAGTACCCATGGTAAGAAATTGAAGAATTTTTCTTTCAGTCCCAGTTTTTATCGGATTGTCCCTAGCTTTGCTTGTATTCATTGGCTTCTGTGAAATGTGTCTTAAAATTTTGTGTGTGCCTACCATGTTTAATGTTATCTTTGAGTAACTCTGTTAAAGAAGTAAAGAGGCTGTATTTAACGCAGAAGAATCTGCATACAAGTTATGAAGAAGTTGTTTCACATTATTTCTCTGCTCATGGAACCACACTTTTACACTGAGCCAATTTCTCTTCTCTTTCCATAATTTTAGGAATAGAATATATGAAATAACTAAAAAAAGAGTAGAAGAATTATTGAACTGCAGTGCGCATGCGGTGACTCTACGACCCTGCTTTCGTGTAGGGTTACGATAGATCAACCTGAGTAAGTGATCGAGTAATAGCACCGTCCTTTCCGAACACGGGTTGGATGTTCGGGTTAGTGAACGAACGCGAAGGTTTGGGATCGAGTTAACCCCAGTAAGTATCCGAAAACGCCTAATGTGATGGTCTTGAAGTATAGGAAGGCTTTCAAATGCTGGTTAGATGATATCAAAGCATAGGTCGGAAGTTGTTGGTACCTTTAGTTCAAGATTCAAGGAAAGGTCTATGCCCAGGAGAGGATGCAAACAAGCTATTGAAGAACAGCAGAAGAGAAATGAATTCAAAAAGTTTATCTCGCCCAGATACTCCAATATAAATTTATGTGCAACCTTATATAGATTGATTACATTGTCAAAAGTCATATGTCTTCAGAAAAATTGGAAAGATTTTTTTCACTCTGATTTGCCCACAATCCATTTAGACAATCCCGAAATCGTGTAATGGAATTATTCGGTCGATTTTTCCCCTTCGCACCCCTCCTGGCTCGTCCTTTCCCTTTCGTTCACAGCGTGGCTGATAGCCTCAGGGGGAGCACCAGCGATACGCGCTCGATCATATTATTATGAGCTGATACGTTTACACCGTATTACCTCCGTTTCTCGTGTAAATTGAAACAGGTGTCGGAGGAATCTCTTCTCGCTCATTTCCGTTTGTTCATGAACCTTCGTTTGTCGTTTTTGAGAGATGTTCGCGCCTACTCGCTTGTTTTTATCAGGGTACAGATTTAAACTTCGGGAAATTATTTATTCGGTGAAGGTAAAGGAAAGGGGATCTGCATTGGAGACGAAGGGATCCATCAGTTTGATACCATCATTTTCCAACTTCTTTGAATTTTTTTAAGGATATAGTAACAACTTTGCAAAGCTCACTGAAGAAGATTAATCAGTAGCTTGCGAGGGCCTGATCTGTGTTTAGTCATCATTATAATATCAATAATATTACAGATCTCTGAAAGATTGCAGCCTCAATATAGTTTAAGCAGGTTGATCACTTCTTATCAATTACCTTGAGCTAGTGGTGGATAGAAAGCTTCCACTAGCACAATTACATTCTTAACATTTCTCAATTGAAGCCTCTGATGACGAATGAATTTATCAGTATTTAATGATTCCACATTCACATTTTTGAGTTGATAACTGACAACTCTTACTGTTTTCGACGTAATTACAGACCCTCGCAGAATTACACAAAGGCATACCTACAAGAACTGCAGACCTAACCTAACCTAACCCTCAGCTATTCTAATATTTTGCTTAAACCTATCGCTGAGGAAAAACATTTATTCAAAAGTTGGCAGAGGACACTGGAGGTGTGGAATTAGTAGTGCATATAATTACAGAAAACCTAGAGTCATACAGTTCAGATTCTTACACTTAGAACTCGAGACACCAGAGTTGCTGTAAGTGCCAAACTGGGTGTAACCCCCAAGATAATCAACACAACAACTTAAATAACAGTTAACAACACATCAATTAATAGAATAGAGCCGGTTTCACAAAACTCCGATCAGCTTGATTATTGAAATGTCATCATTCTGTGCAATTTTCAGTTCATTTTTGACATAAACCATCGACTTAATTCAAAATCACGATTTGATGCCCGATCAAGCTTTGTGAACCGAGGGTAGGAATTTGAATGACGAATCTTGGATCAATCTTCAGCAAAGGCTGATTCAGGAGTAGGAGTAGGTCTATTACTTCGGTGTTTTGAGATCTCTTCAAAACCACTGATTATTGGCACACCTATATATAGATTTGAAATTTACTTCGAAAACATATGATATACAATGCATCAGACAGAGATTCTTCCTCCAGTTGCACAGATGAATAGCCGAGATAATCAAGTGCTGTAACTGAATGAATTCCGCTGTCTTATTGCAATAATCTAGTCTTGTCTCCCTCTTATCGCAGTATGGTAGTGAACCTGCAGTACACGTATAGAATTATTCAATTTTAACAGGCTGCCCGTAATACGCGAATCAAGTATTTACTGTTGCCTACCATACTGAAGAATAACGCTCCTCTCAACGATAAGAGAGGGACAAGACTAGAATATTGCAATAAGACAACGAAATTCAGTGTGTTACAGCACGTCATTGTCTCGACTATTTATCTGTGCAACTGGACAGAAGAATTCTCTGTCTGATACGTTGTATATCGTATGTTTCAGATGTGAATTTTCAAACCTGTATATGAAAGTAGGAGTTGTCTCTCGAAAATATTTACTTTCGACACTAGGGATCTTTGGTTTTTGATGATTCCACAAGCTTTCAATTGGGTTTTCGGAACCTACTCGATCACTAACTCGGGTTACAAATTGACGGATAAACAGTTCAATTGCTGTCAATTTGTAACCCGGGTTAGTGATCGAGTAGGTTTCCGAAAACGCCAAATGAATGCATTATTACTCTATATTACCATTTTGGTAATATAGAATACTTACTACTTCACATTAATTTCCTTCGGCCCACAGATTCGAATAAATCACGAAATCACACACCACACACAACCCATCTCCTCTAAAAGTCACTTTCTCATATCAAAAACCCATAACTGTCAATCGCAGAAAAAGACCCATGACTTCTTTATGAACCCGAAAATCCCAAAGCCAACGGCTGTCGTAAATCCAAGGAATTTCGTACGTCGCGTGAAACTGCATTTACGAGTTTTCTCGTAGGCGGCTGCTAAATTTAAACCATTATTACGTCAGGGTCATTGCCGGTGCATCGCACCATCTGATCGCCGCAGGACGAAGGGGGGAGGAGAACAAACTGGTTACGATTCCCCTTCACGAGGATCCCGTCGACGATGACTCAGGTGGTACACCAGGAGGCGGCGAAGAGAACGCGGAACCCAAGAGACTGGACAGCTAGACGTTGCAGGTGCAGCGTAGGAAGAACGACTTCCTGGTGATTGTCGACGGAGAGGATTTACTGACGTTGTGGTGCGAGTGAAGGAAGGTCCGTGAGCTGGTGATGAAGATTTCCAGGATATGGGTATTTTCTCTGCGACACATCCGAGATAGTTGCCATACATGGAGTCTTTCAGTCTTATTCGAATGGACATTCAATGGACTCTGTTTGTTCGGCACCATTTTTCTTGAATTTGAAAGCATTAGTGCACTGCTACTCTCTATTGAGTTATAGGGTGAGAGCAAGTCCCAGGAGCTGAAATATAGGTACTTCCCCATCTATTGCTCTCATTTGGTCCCACCCAATATAGCTTCTATTGACGCTCAATCGTAGAGCAGACTCTTATCCATATACAGTTTTGGAATTTCACATCTGAAACATACGATATACAATGCATCAGAAAGATAATTCTTCTGTCTAGTTGCACAGATGAATAGTCGAGATAATCACGTGCTGTAACTGAATGAATTCCGTTGACTCATTGCAATAACCTAGTCTTGTCTCTCTCTTATCGCAGTATGGTAGGGGACCTGCAGTACACGTATAGAATTATTTATTTGTCAGGCTGCCCGTAATACTCGATTCAAGATTTACTGTTGCCTACCATACTAAATGAATTATGCTCCCCCCACGATAAGAGAGGACAAGACAGACTAGAATATTGCAATAAAAAAACGGTTATTCAGTGTGTTACAGCACGTGATTGTCTCGACTACTTATCTGTGCACCTAGACGGAAGAATATCTGTCTGATGCATTGTATATCGTATGTTTCAGATGTTAATTTCCAAACCTGTAACCTAATGTGAACACTGTAAAACCTTGTTCGCACTATGCTAGTAGCTTAGTCGAGTAGCCATGAATTTAGTGACTAAAAGTGTTCACCAAGAAGTGAAGTCAAGAATTCAGTCGAGTAGATTAGTGATGAGTTTAGTCGAGTCAATCCATTTGGTTCTATTTTATCGTACACACCCACGCGATACTCTTCTCTTACTACCGGACTAGACAGGTCCGAACCGTTCATTTTAGTTGAGGGTATTAGTAATATCATTTGCCGCGGTGACATCGTTTCGTTGGACCGAAGAAATCACTTCAGAATTCGTGCGTTGCGAGTTGTTCATCGTACAAAGCGCTACTACTATAACTTGTGAACTATACTCGACCAAAGTGCGAACTACTAGCATAGTGCGAACAAGGCTTAAGTCGCAACTTGGAGTTAGTGATTACAATGACAACTTCAGAATGCATCAATATGTACAAAAACCCTAGTTTTACGTAGTGTGTTGATGAATCGAAATCCACAATTGCACTGACTTCTTTGGTCGCTGGGATTACTATGAGTGCTCTCGGATCTGTTTTATTTCTAGGCGTTTCTAGTCATTTTGCTGTGTTCTTCGTGTCTTCATGAGAACTCACCGAATGAATCTCACATTTAGAGCCAATTCGGGCTTATTTAAATTTCTGCATCGGCTTGTGCGCCGAAATATCAATCGCATTGAACCGTTAAATAGGTTCCAAACATAGTAAAACCATAATGAAACTGAATACCTCATTAAACTCTTTTCAACAGTAAGAATTTACTACTTTTTTGTGATTGATAGAGTCAATTCTAATGTATAATTCTCGAATAGTCAGGTTCGTTTTCGACAAATGGAGACGACGTTGTTGATGCTTGCTTGGTTCTTGGTTATCATTTCCTTCATCTTTTTATCAGCCCAAGCGTCTCTAATAAGACAAAAAAGAAATACGTGATGAAACAAGAAGGAAATTAATTCCTTTATGTACAGGCAGTAATTGGATTGAAGGTGTTCTTTTGGAATTAAATGCCATTCAATGTCCTGACCATTTGGAGAAATCAAATTCAAATCGTTTTCGCACCACTCCCAACATCACCCAAAAACGCATTCTTCCAAGAATATATTAACCCAAATTCTATCTCCCTACGTCAAACTCCACACCCATAAAAGTCGAACCTTACGGTTTTCTCCGTAGCGATCGAATCGCCGTCCCCGCATCGTCCGTTCCGCCGCCCCAAAACCGTCTTCGGAAGGGGTCGCCGCCCGAGGAGCGGGACACGCGTCTCGCGCTTTCTCACCTTCTTCGCAGCGCGTCTGAGGTCGCGGGCCACGTGGGGCAGCATCGCCGGCCGTCGTAAGCGGCGGTGGCTCGTCGTTCGGACGGGCGAAACTATTGATTTTCGCGGGCGGGGGCAGGAGCTCGGCGCGCCAGCGAGAGTTCGAGGTGGCGGTAGCGATGTGGCCGCCGTCCGACCGTACGGGTGTGACACTGCGTGGACGGCGGAGGGGGGCGGCACGCTCTAGCTCGCACTAAAAAATGTGAGGTTAGGGTGCGGTGTTTCTGAACGGTCTGGAAATAATGGTGGTCATGTTCGATGTGTTCTCTCCGAGTTTATTCGTTCAAAAGAATTGTAATAGTAAAGGGTTTACCAATAAGAAGTGTTATTTCGATATTCAAAGAGAAATGCCATTTTTCGGTAGAAATGTTCGGATGATTATTTCATTATAAAGAAGAAGCTATGAATAGGGGAAAATAACATCAGACAAATGACCACCACGACCACGCTTACGTGACTATATCCTTTTAATAAAATTTTCCATAACCAAATCGCAAAGTGGCTGCCCTATGTCCTCGATAGCCTCACGAATTCCATCTTTTAGGTCTTGAATCGACGCTGGGCTATTGGCGTAGACCTTCTCTTTCACCTGGCCTCAAAGGAAGAAGTCGCAAGGTGTTAAATCACAAGATCTCGGTGGCCAATTGTGATCACTTCTTCGAGGGATAACCCAATCAGACACGACGTTGTTGATGATCTGCCGTCTTGAGTTCTTATGTTAACTGAACTTTATAAGCCTTTAGACCAAAATCTTTATGCAAAATACGGTGTAATGACGTTTGTGGCATGCCTAATTCCAAAGAACGACGAGAAATGGATAACCTGGGTGTTCTTCAACACTTTCGGCTACAGCAGCAATATTCTTGGCTGTTCTTGAGCGACGTGCACGGGTTCTCTTCTTTCACATTACTATCTTGTCCCAACATCTCGAATTTTTCCACCAATTCCTTTATTGCGTTCCGACAAGGTGCTTCACGACGACCCAAAAATGTTCGAGTTTCACGAACCGTTTCTTCCAAATTTTCACCATTTTATAGTGAATTTTAATAATTTTACTGCGTTCTTGAGGCGTTTATCGTTCCATTTTATTATTGGCGTAGTTTCTACTTTTGACAGTTGAGGAATAGTCATTTATAATACCAGAGCAGAAGTTCAAAATATAAATACGTGTGAATGACTGTTAAAATGAAATTTTATGCGAATGTTATCTTTTCGAAATCAAATTGAACATAGTTCTGATGCTACAAGCAGTTGACAAGTCGGCACCACGAATAATTCCAATGTTACAAGACTCGATTTGTCCGGAACACTCCCTTACAAAATATCGACTTCCCTAATTAATATGTGACACAAAATTGGGAACCCGACAGTGCACCTCTTCGGCTTAATTACAATGCATAACCTAACCTCTGCTCCTCACCGTAGTGGCCAATTCAAAATACGAGATTTTCGCCGAACAATCGGCACGATCTTTGGAATATTCCCAGACAAACAAGCCAGAACTGATTAGTCGGTGAAACGAGCAGCCAAATCAGTTGGCCCAAGGTCCAAATTACGCCGACTGTACTCGGTTTTCCTGAAAGCAAGAGCGTGAGTCGAAGTTACGGCCAAAAACCGCAGGTTTTGACAAAACGGTCTTGTCACAATCCATTCACAGGGTGTTGTGTTACTCTGCGGTCGCGACAAAGGAAGGAGTTCAGCTGTTTCGGACACGTGTTTCGTATACGTCAAAATTTATCTTGTGATTCGAATACGTCATTTGTGTTTTTCGCTGCAATGATGCTCATTGCCATAATACGTAATGTTATACAGTATGAACGGGTTAGCACTACTGTTTTCCGTTTTAACTGAAGGGTTTTTCAAAAATGATGTTATTTTGAATAACCCGCTATTTCGGTGGATGACACGTTTGAAGCTATCATTTTTCGACGTTTACAAGTAGAAACTACGCCATTAATAAAAATGGAACTACACACGCATTGAAATCATTAAAAATCACTATAATAATGGTGAAAATTTGGCAGAGACGGTTCGTAAAACTCGAACATTTTTGGATCATCGTGAAGCACCGTCGGACCGCAATGTAGGAATTGGTAGAACAATTCGAGCTGTTGGGACAAGTTAGTGATGTGAAGAATAAAACCAGTGCACGTCGCTCAAGAACAGACGAGAATATTGCTGCTTCAGCCAAAGTGTTGAAGAAAACCCAGGTGATGGAATGGATGCGCTATTTAGAGATGGCAACGAAACCATTGATCTTTTGTAGGAAAAGTTTCCAGGCCATGTTATCTCTCGAAGAAGTTATCACAATTGGCCACCCAGATCTTGTGATCTAAAACCTTGCGACTCTTCTTCCTTTGGGGCCACGTGAAAGAGAAGGTCTACTCCAATAGCCCAGCGTCGATTCAAGACCTCAAAGCTGGAATTCGTAAGGCTATCGAGGACATAGGGCAGCCACTTTGCGATTTGGTTATGGAAAATTTCAATGAAAGGATATGGTCCTGTAAGCGTGGTCGTTGTGGTCATTTGCCTGATGTAATTTTCCACTATTAACGGCATAGCTTATTCTTATAATGAAATAAACATCCGATCATTTATATTGAAAAATGGCACTTTTCTTTGAATATCAAAATAACACCTCTTATTGGAAAACCCTTTAGGTACATTTGCATATAACACAGAGGTTACTGAGGTCAGTAAGTGGTGTTTTGTGCTCCCTTTCTGGCTTTCTGTTTGTTAGCCTTTTAATTTACTTGATACCTGAGCGTCCAGGAACCCAGACCAAAGAAACCTGGTTGTTCTTGTTTATTTCATTGCGTTTTATAACCAGCTTCGAATTTCCATCACAGGCCAATCAACTTCCCAGTTTTTCCTTCAAGAGTCCCACGCACAAAAACCTTCAGCCAACATTCAGATTGCATCACTTGAGTTCATAAACAACGAATGAATAAATATGATCGTGCAATCGCCTAGCAGCTATCGACCTTCTCGAACGGGGCAGCGAGTAAATAAAGACCACCACTGTCCGAAACAATTATGCCGATTATTTATATCGAGGAATAAATAATCTTGGCCCGAGTGTAAATATAAATAAACCGGCAACCGTGCACCGGCTCAGAGTTCACCGTGAGGTTAGTGCCAAAAGCGGGTAGCACCAGATGACGTACTTGTCTCGCAAAACGATGCCTGTGTGACGTAACTAGGACGCGGGTCCTAAACAGCTGGACCTCGTGCACTTCCAAACATCGATGGCGAAACACAATACGTTTGGATTGTAGACGAGAAAACGAGATGAGGTTTTCTGTGTTTATTTTACTTTGTGCCTGGTATTAAGTTTGTTGTTTGATTATTTGACTATGTGGTCTATTAATTAACTTTTTTTTTCATTGATCATTCTAAATCTTATTTTCAGTATATCGCATAAAGAATATCACTTTACATATCTATGATTCGATTCAGAAATATTCTTTCGCGTTGTGGGCAAGAAAATAAATTTGATAGTCAGATGACACTAAGGAACCTATTGGCCGCTGGTTGTAAATCAAGGACCACTTGGAGCTGTAAACAATCCTCCACAACACTTTACAAGAAGCTAGTCCCTCCGCAAATGTCAAAAAATGACAGCTTCAAACGTGACATCTACCGAAATAGCGGGCTATTCAAAATAACACCTCTTATTGGAAAAACCTTCATAACAAAGAGTTTTTGAAGAAGGAAGAAACTGAATGAAAAGCACTCCGGAAAAATTTTCAGGTAATGGATCGAATCCAAAAACTTTCTTCGGAATTTGAAAACTGCAAGGTACAAAAAGTATTTGGATCTCAGCAAGATAGTCATCTCACTGGCTTTCTAACTGGACAATGTTATAAACTAGCAAACCACTTCATTTTGGTAATTATCAATGTATAATTAAATCTATCGAACATGAATCATCAATAAATCACAGGTTGTAACTCGACTCTCAAACAAAATATCCTTTGTAATACAAAATCCTGTATCATTTTTCCACTCAATTACACAAGATACCAGAAATACCATACAATCAATAAAAATGATAAATAATAGAACTAAATACCGTTCTCTACGTCGACGTTAAATTGCCTGAATAATGAAATAATTCAAAATTTCAAATAGCGGCACCGCGGACTGTAATTGATTTAATACAAGATCATTATTGGACGTATGATGACATTTATGATTATTGGTTATTTGAAATTACACCTGTGAAGCACGACGTGAAAGATTATTAGGTACTCGGAAAGTGACCTGTTTCATTTCATCAGGCATTTAGGGCCTACGTCGAAGAACATTAAATTGCGAACTGTATAGTTATATTGTTCGGGTTATGCTATTACGTGAAGTATGATATATTAATATTTGTCGTTGAAACAAGATACGTAACCATTAGTAGGTATATTCCACAGAACTTTCTAAAGAATAGTTTTTGTTATGTACTAGTCTTGTCCTAAACTACAGTGGAACTTTCCTATAACGAACGTCTGTATGACGAATTTCTCTGTTTAACGAATTTCGTACAAGACATTGCACCTTGAATCCAAATTCCATGTTGAAAACACCCTCTAAAACGAAGTAAGTTCTCTCTATACGAAATATACAGGGTCTCTATAAATGATTATAACAGCGCAGTTGGCGTTGGACTATTATAAATATTTACATCCTGATGTAAACTTTAATTTAAACAAACGAAACATTGAGTTTAGGCTGGAAATTTCGAAAGAAATTGAATAATGTGACTTATAAATTTGAAGAGAATTTGTAAGAGAAGATAAGATAAAAAATTTTCAAAGGAACCTACGATGTTACAATCATTATAAAGACCCTGTACAAAGAACTTCACTCTTTGAATGGGTATTGGTAAGAAGGTGTAAGGGTGGTTTTTCTCCGAAATTCTTCCTAACGTACGTAATAAATCCCAACCTTAACTAAATCATTACGGAGGGCAAAGAGATCTTTCTGAAACAGTTTTAAATACACCCCTGGCTGTTTGGCGAAAATGTCTGAAAGGAAGTGCTTAAGTGTGAATGATAAATTTAAATTTATCAGTGAGTCGACCCCTCACTTTTCTATATATCTGACGTAAAACCAAGCTCTTAATACACTCTCTTCCCAGATAACACTTGACAGTTGAAGTCTGACCGCAGCCATCATAAAGTTGCAATTTGTGGCCTTTAGACGAAAAGACTCCATTCGGTGTAGATAATTCCAATCACATCAACTCTAATTATTAATGCATTCCTTAGAATTTCCACCATGTTATAACCTAAGCGGAAGCATCGATTCACATAATTTCCGAGCCAATATTGACACTCGCGGGCTAGTCTACGCTCGTCATAAAAAGTATAATAAGAATACAGCGCGAGAAAACTAAGCTCATTATGCAGACGACGTAACGACGCAGTCAAAATTAGTGCAATACGATGCGGGCGACAGGACGGATAGAACGTCTTGTCGGCGAAGATTAAAAATTCCATTACTTGTTTTCGACCCTTAGGATGGGTTATTATGTTCGTTGAAGGCAGCGAAAGTTGAAATTTCTTTTGTGGTAGGAATTCGGGGCGACAAACACGACGAGGTTACTGGAATTTTCGGGATATTTTCTGTTATTAACGATGAGAGGCTGTGATTTATAAGTAGCTCTATCAGAATGCTTGATTTCCGTAGGAATTTAATCTTCGTCATAATATACAAAAAATAAACAGGGTTTTCGAAATTTCGTTCTGCACATTTTTGTTTCACTGCGATTCGTCGGTAAGGCGGTGAAGTATAGACCTACTTTCTCATGGGATTTCATTTCTAAAAATTACGCTGTCCAAATGTACACCGTTTTTCTGCTGACACTCTTCGAGTCGAACCCCCAAGTTGGGAAAAACACGTCGCAAAGTTTCTGGACCGATGGCTTGAATTTCCTGGCGGATATTTCCTTCAACGCAATTAGAGTGCGGGGATTGTTGCGGTAGACTACACTTTCGAAGCATCAAGGTGTCGAGTACGTCTTCTGGGGGGCCATGGAAGGGCTCCACGCCGAGAAATCAATTTACAGGAAAAAGTGCCCGAATAGCAGGTAAAGACCGATTTGAATTGTGACAAGTCTTGCTTAAACCAGATGTCCCGATTGTATCCATCAAAGTCTTGAAGGGCTGGTCCAAAAAAATTGTTCAACATGTCCACATAATGATCAGAATCCACTGTTACTGCTCGGTCATCTCCGTCTTCGGAAAAGTCCGGGCCAATAATGCCTTGTGCGTGTATTGCACACCAAACTGTAACCTTCAGGCTATGCAATTGAGTTTCATGTTTCTCTTTGGGGTTTTTTGAAGACCTATATCGGCAATTTTGTTGGTTTATATGGCCGTTAAGAGGAAAATGGGCTTTATCAGAGAAAAAAGAATACGGATTTTGGTTATAAGCGTACACGCAGAAAGACCTCCTCAACCGTCCAGCGAACCTTGGCGACTGAAGTCCCATGAACCTCTCCTTCGTTTAAGACCAACCCTACTTCTCTAGTCCTATTCGAAACAATTTTAGAGCGCTTTCAAATCGGAATTCCTTATTTGACCACAAGTACAAAAAACATCTGCTATTCATAAGAAGTAAAATAAACTTCACTTTCCCAATGAGTAATTTCCACCGAAATCCCCAGAAAATCGTAGACCCGAACCTTCAACCAAATCATCCTAAAACCTCAACCGAAAGAGATTAGGAGGGTTAAGAAGGAGAAGTATCAACTGTCCCCACCTAGCATAATTAAATTCTTCGCCGGCTGAAGCTCGGAAAGTTATGATCATTGGATAAAGGCGAAACGGGCTAACTCCGCGCCAGAAAAAGAATTCAAATATCCTACGTCAGCTCGTTACATTCATTCTCGAATTTTCACGCCATTGTCGTTGGCGCGGAAGAATCGAAAAAATATCAAGTCGGTCACATCTGCCCGTGTAATAAGCGGCGGAAACGGAGGAAATTTTCAATTAGCATTGTTTTTTTCTCGATTGAAAACCGGGGGGGAAATTCAATTAAATGTGTACTGCGTAAAAGAGCTGTTCGTATAATACGTGTTGGTAAAGAGTCTGAAAAAATCTGTGGAAATTTCACGATGAGTATATGCGGTGTACGAAGTTGTGCGATACTGTCTTTAATTGAACTTTGCAGTGGTGTAGGTTATGGAGATTATTGGAAAATTTGAAATTATCAAGAGTATTTTTTCTTCTCCACTCAATTCAGATGAGATTGTAACTATTCATTGCATTTCATTGAAACAAACAATGCTCAACAGTGGCATTGAGTTTAAAAATAAGTATTTTTAAACTCAATGACAGTGCCTTAATTCGAAAAGGGGTGGGAATTTAGAACAACCATGTATTTCTTCGAAAAGTAGCGACAAAATGGTTTCAATTTTCGAAAATGATTTTCCACGGTTGCTGTATTCTTATGAAGAATCTGGAATCTGTGTTAAAATTGAATTCACAAGGTGAGCTCAAGATGGAAATATTCTAGGAATTCTAGGGGGCAAAGGGGTTTACATCATATAATATCGTGCTGAAATTCAGTGTTCTGATTTTGAACAACTACAAAAAAAGATGGTGCAGAGTTTCGGTTACATCTCACCAACACAAAGGTTTGAAAAAAAACCAGAAGAACAAGTAAATTATCATCCAAATTTTATAGAAAGAACAATTTCAAATTAAGAACGAAAAATATCTAATAAAATTCTAATGATGATCAGGTACAAACTGAAAACCGCCAAGAACAACCAAATTTGTTAAACGTTATTCCTTATATTCTTGGCCTTTCAGAGAAATGAGAAGAATTGTTTCGAATTCAACATAAGAACTGTTTTCAAAAATGATTTGAGATCCATTTTAACCAGAACGAAACTAATGAACGAGACACAAAAATCAAAAAACTGTGTCTACAATTTTCCCTGTATAAGTAGAACATCTTAGACAAGAGAGACTCAAAACCTTTAAAGATAAGAAAACAGGAACATGAGAACAACATCAAAAATAGAGACATTACCAGATCACAATCGCTGATCATGTATGTTCAAATAACGGAGATCATATGATGAACTGGAACAACACACAAAGATCCTAATGACGGAACCTGATAATTATAAAAAGGAACATTAAGGAATCCACATGTGTTTTGTTAGATGAGGTAGATAATTTGGCCTATTGTTCTGTTGGAATATATTTGGATTGATTTATTGAAGAAAGAAGTGACATCAGGAAATTTCAAAATTTTAATGAATCAACATCTCTAAGTGTTGACAACTTTCAATGTCAATTAGACTGAAAATGAAAACACAAGATTTTCGTAGGAGCACTTCATCTTAATTGGAAAATTGTCTAATTTCTGTTTCAGAGACTGGGAGTGAAAACCTATAAAGTTTTTTAGAAATGCAGAATCCTCCCAGATTATATTTCAATCGATATCTAGAACTTTAATGATTAACGATTTATCGATTCTTATTTAAGATTTTTGCAGAGCCGAAGAGCAAATGACCTAAATGCTCCCCCGATTCAATCTCGAATTTAGATCTTAAACTGTTTTTTTATACAACCTCTCAGGGCTCTCTGCCTCCATTACCTCACAATCCAGTACTCCAGCCCACATACTTCAATCATTCCAGTTCGGCTTCAGCTCACGAATGGAGATAGGTGAAATGTACGAACGCGAAAGTGAAAAACCATCTGAATATAAATCAGACCCGAGGCCTTATCTATCGCAGAACTTCATTAGACGTTCCCCGTCTCTCCGACTCAGATAAAATCCATTTCCGATGCGTGCGTAATTACAAAACACGTATCAGTACTTCACCCGTATCGTGACAAAGGAGCGTTATTTCAGGACCGAAGCCTTAAAAGATTCACAGCAGAATGACCGGAAAAGGATCCACTATCGCTCTCTATCCCAGACGGATCGAAAAAAATTTATAAATGATGGTTGGCTTTCGTTTGGAATGTTCGGTCAGGATTGTCGTTATCTTTTATGCGAATTCATTTGGCAGGGTTGCGTTTGAATTCGAGAGATATATACAGGGGATGTGAATGCTATCTTCCATGCATGAGTAAGCCGGGAATATCACCTGCTCCTTTTCCTGTTACCCCTTCTGAAGAATCAAAGATATAGTAGTTTGAAAAAGCAAGTTAGGAGAGAGGAGACTACGTCGACTACGATGATGTTAGCGCCATCCATGTGTCAGGATTGAGTACTAAAATCACGGAAAATGGGAGAAATCAAAGATTGAAGAGGCCATTCTGAGCAAAACAAGGACATTTGAAAATTGCCATGATTGCACGTGGGTAACCTCTTCGTTGCTTCATTTTAGTTGCGCGTTCGTATTGTTTTCGTGTTCATCTATTTTCTGTGTGCATCTTTTAAAATTCAAAATGGTTTATGCAGCATATTATTTGGTAATGAACTGCAAAATAATGAAAAGGCCAATCCTGAACCCGAGAAAATGGAAATGTAGGCATTGAAACTCGTATCATGTATCTCTGTTTCTCATTGCTTTTTAATTTCAGTGCTCTCAAATGGATGTATTTTTTCTGGGCGAACAGATATTGATCTCAGCAGCTGTTATAGAATATGCGGTGAGCATTTTTCTACAGATCAAATAAAAACAAATGGAGAAGCACTATCCTGTTGAAATTTTCATTGTTTTTCGATTATATCTTCAAATTGTGGTTTATTTTGATAATTCGGCAACTGATATGTAAGAAAATTATTGATTTGTATTCAATTTCTTTATTAAATTTTTGTGATTATTGATTTCTAATAAAACTGTAGCAATGCAATATCGCATTTCATCAATATCAATTCATTTTAAACAACGTTGAGATGAAAAATAACATCCTGATCACGAAGCGAAGCATTAGCTTTGTTTTATTGATCAGGATGTTTTTTTCTCGGCTCGACGTCCAAATTTGATATAATACGTAGAAATAATTTAATTCGAATTTGGCGCCCAACATAACAGTTTTCTGTGCCGTTTTCAGCGCAATCTATGTGCCAGAATTAATCAACTATTCGAAAAACGTTCTCGGATTTTAGTACTATACCTAGTCCGTTCAAATGTAAGAAGGAGCTTTGTAACACAAAAGAATCGTCTGGTTTGCGCACAATAAAGCTCGTATTGGTCAAACTGTCATAAAACGCACCTTTCGACCGCCTAAGAGACTGCCATACTGCAATAAATTAGATAAGGAATGAATGAGAGCGTGTATATATTTCATTTAGTTAAAACTGAAATCTCGATTCTACTCTGGACTGGAAGTACCTATCCGAAGGCCCCTACTACCCGCTGCGCCAAACTTGTTGTTATTGCTCCTTCTTACATTTAAAAAACAGACTATAGAGTTGTAGGAGCGCTTCCTATCTTTTCTCTCTCTTTAATCTTTGTTCGAAGTATTATTAGATTGTGGTCTATTGGCACTCTGATTACTTTTCTGAACTGCGACTTATAAGGTAATTTAGGCGTTACCTAACTAAAGCTACATTTTGCCCATAAATGTAACCTCCATGCCAATACTTTGCATTGGCATAATATTATGTGCTCTGTTGTTTCTGTGGCCGAACAAAATAACCTACCGATCTTACGCAACTGTTATCTCACGAAAAAATGACCTGTGACAAACTCAGTAAGCTGCCTTCCATTTCATTTCAGCCTTTTGCTTGGAAAGATCCAAAAACCCACCAATCTTTTCAAATCGATACCACTTCTGACTTCTATAACAACACTCCATAAAAAAGATCACATTCAACTTCGTAATGTAATGTTATCAACACCTACATATGTATACATTTTCATAACTTTCCAACTCGAAGAAATCTTTCCTTCGAATCATTATTGTTCAGCTAGTTCCATTATGCTGCCCCTTACTTTGTGACCGAATTCAATTTGGGGAGACCAAATTGATCGTTGACTATAAATAATTAAGGCAGGGATAAGCACGCACAATTCGCCCATTTATCATGTTATTCGAAATGGTAAAACGTTGATATAGAATCGGAATGGTTCGACCGTTCCATTCATGTTCTAGAATCGCTTTCATAGGCGGCTGCGTTCCTTTTGCCTCGATCGAAATCGGAGGTGAAAGAATCGTAGAAAAACTAATTCAGTAATTGCGTGCGCCTTATCTGAAATCGCGATTTGATTGAGGTATTGTCGATTAAAGTCTACGACTAAACGCTGACTCATGGTGTGTCTGACTGGAGGAATCGTACTTTCGATTTCAATGTGATATTTTGGAGGTATTTGGTCGCTCTTTAGCAATTTCGATCCATAACTGTTTTCTTTTTCCATCACTTGGCAAAAGTTGGACAGCCTTGTTCCAGATTCACTCCAACCCTTGAGAACAGATGGCCAGACATTCTTTTATGGAACACTTCCAAGTATCTTCCTCTTTTCCACACCCTCAGGTGTTTCTTGAGACAGCAGTGATCCATGAAGAATCATATTAGAGAAGGTGAAATCTAAGGGTTTTCCCATAGGAGGTGTTATTTTGATATTCAAAGAAAAATGCCATCTTCCATATAATGATGGATGTTTATTTCATTATATAGAAGAAGCTTTGCCGTTAATAGTGAAAAATAACATCAGGTGACCACCACGACCACGCTTACAGGACCATATCCTTTTAATGAAAATTTTCATACCAAATCGCAAAGTGGCTGCCCTATGTCCTCGATAGCCTCACGAATTCCATCTTCGAGGTCTTGAATCAACGCTGGGCTATTGGCGTAAACCTTCTCTTTCACGTGGTCCCAAAGGAAGAAGTCACAAGGTGTTGAATCACAAGATCTCGGTGGAATTGTAATCACCGGATAATTTTTCATGCATTTCAATGACCCAATCAGCAAAGACACGACTTTGTTGATGATCGGTTCTTGTGTTAACTGAACTTTATAAGCCTTAAGACCCAAATCTTATGCAAAATACGGTGTCATGACGTTTGTGTAATGCCTAATTCCAAAGAATGACGAGGAATGTACAAACCTGTGTTTTCTTTCAATACTGTCGACTACAACAGCAATATTCTCGGCTGTTCTTGAGCGACGTGCGCGGGTTGTATTCTTCACATTACTAACTTGTGTCCAACAGCTCGAATTTTTCCTTCAATTTCTTTATTGCGGTCCGACAAGGTGCTTCACAACGACCCAAAAATGTTCGTTCGAGTTTTTACGAAACGACCGTGTCTGCCAAAATTTCACTATTTTTATAGTTAATTTTAATAATTTCAATGCGTTCTTGAAACGTGTATCATATCCATATTTATTAATGGCGTATTTTCTACTTGTCAAATGTCAAAAAATGACAGCTGCAAACGTGACATCTACCGAAATAGCGAAAAAGCTCCTGCTCAGAGCTTCTATTAAATTTTTTAGTGTAGAAATCGGTATAGACAACGACAAACCGATAGGTTCGACAACAGCGGAAACTTACACGAATCAATTAAGAATTTTATTGCGTATACGCTGTGCGTGCCTCTAACGGCTCAAGAAACGCAACACCCGCTCTTCAGCCGGGAAGAACAATAAAGCAGAACCATCAATTGCATTCCATCACACTCCAAGAGATGCGATAATAAATTTATGCGGTCGGTATCGTTAATGGTCAGTAGGATTGTTATATTGGCCATAAGGGACTTTATGTGAACAGTATTATAATGCCTAGAGGCTGTCGGTTTGAAGTTTGTATACCTATCGATGAAGAACTCTGGTAATTGCGGCCGATATTGAAATGGTCTAGCTAGGCGATTATGTGGTTTCTGGTTTCTTGCTGCGTTGATATTGAAGGTGTTGGAATTTATGTGTGGATGTGTACGTTTTCTGTCGAGTAAAAAAATTGTTTTATGTGTATGGTCAGGCTGTTCGGCTGTTTCTTTAATTCTTCATGGTGAAGCGACAGATCACTTCTCTCAAACAAATCAGATTTATTGATCTTCTTATTTATTTATTTACGAAAACAGGACTACAGGTAATATCCACAATAGTATTCACAGATAAAAAATTAGAAATATATCTCACTAAGAAAAAAATATCCTTATAATAGGATAAAAATTAAGGAACAAAATTCTTACAAAAATGCACAAACAAAGAACTATAAAACTCATAATCTCATGGTTGAGTTTACCCTTCAAAGTAGGTAAAGAGGTGTTAAAAAAATAACCTCACTGGAGAGGAAATCATTAGTAGTGGCCATCATTCTACATAGTCCAATATTTTTACACATATTTATTCTCCTGAATGTTATATAAAACATTTGTGGGTCTTACATTAGGTAGATGAAATTGAAATTTGGGCCAATAATCTGGAACCTATACATAATTATTAAATATTTTGTATAAAACCTAGGGTTGTAAAACGATCTTTCAGAAAAAAACTTCTATTATACAGATACCTCCGATCAAATGCAAATTTCCTTTTAATTTTCATCGAATTGTTCGTGAAATGTTGACCTATTCCTTGAACTTATTTCCTACGAAACTTCCAATAGAACGAGAAACCCGAATAGTTAATCAATCGAACTCAAACTCTCAATAAATTCCTCTCCATTCTCAATTCAATATTTAATCAGTTCATCTTTTCATTCCTCCGTTTTCGAAAAAACTTTTGTCACCCCGTCGAAACTTTTTCCCCGAATCGATACAAGTGCTTTTCGAAGTTTTCCAGGATTTTTCTGTGTACGTCTCACGATTCCAGAATATCGGTGAATTTAAGGTAAAGGAGCGGGTAATGAATTTCTTGAGACTTCTCTGTATTGGTTTATGAATAATGGGCAGGATGGAAATTCCTTTCTTTATTGGAATACAGGAGAAATCGATGGAAGTAAAAAGCTTCGTTGGGAGTAATTCAATATTGAGCGTCGAAGCAAACAAAAATGATTTCATAAAGAAATTCAGATCTAAAATTTCAGGATAACTATTGAATCTGTTTATGAAATAACAGAAAATTTACTGCCTCAGAAATCAATGGAAAATATTCATTTTCTTTATGCCACTTAATCGTTTGTGTTTATGGCTAGGTTAGCCTTTCGGTAACTGCGACTATGTAGATCTTTCGTTCTCTATTCTACTCACTCATGAAAACCCAAGGTTGTCAATGGCGTTGATAAAACCGACAACCTCCTTAGGAGCCTTGGTCGTTACCATCTTAGGTGTCCAGGACCGGTTTCCCCATATGAAATGTTCTTAGGCCAGCCAGTTCAAAACACTAACCTACCATGTGCTCAGCTGTTTTTGCTTCTGCCTGAAAATCCATCTGTCGACTTTCAAATACGTTTCAAATGGTATTTTTACCGACAGTGTCCTGTCAGCAGTCCCACCATCACCCGAAGCTCAGCTTGTGACAGCTTTAGAAGCTTTCTGTGTGCGTAGATTAAATCATCACGAATTTGTTGGACTGAGTAAGTTTCAGGAATGATTCTCTAGCGTGTTCTTCTGCTTTTCAACTCCCATT
Organism: Propylea japonica; assembly: GCA_013421045.1. NCBI lineage: Eukaryota > Metazoa > Arthropoda > Insecta > Coleoptera > Coccinellidae > Propylea > Propylea japonica. The sequence continues at coordinate 24,846,199 of CM024245.1, forward strand.
GCTAATCCACTGCCTTACATTGGTCTTTTTCAAACCCACAGAAAAGGCTCAGATCTAACACTGGAGATAGTATACTCTGTAACTCTGATAAAATGGAAAACACACAGAAAAAACTATTTCCTGATTGAAAAAGCGAATCAAACTCATTAAAGGAATGAAAATAAGTTTGATGATTCAATAGCTAATTCGCCTCAATCCCCACTTATTTAATCGGATAAATAAAGAAATAACACAGAGGAAAATCTGAAAATATCACAGAGTCAATTTCCAAATCGCGCGTCGCAGTCAGTCAGGTTTGTTACGCCCGACTGATGAAATAATTGAATACTCACTGATTGAGACTGGGAAGAGCAGAGACAGCGAAATGCCAGGCAGCCAGCTTCGCTCAGATGTACTGAAAGATTGATGAATATGTACATTATGTGTGTTTGCATACCTACGTGTTGATTTTGCGAATATCCCCTTCATTAACGGGTAACGCTGTTTTTGCCGACGTTATTCCATTTGATGCATCCATTCATCGGATTACAATGGATCATTAGCGAGGGAATATCGGGCGCGTGCTTGCTCTTTTTGAGCTGCGACCTCAGGTTCAAGGGTGTAGCTGTTTAAGGTTCATAAACTGCTCCGTTGCAAATGAGCAAGAACAGTTTTCCAAGCTTGAATGAACTGTTTCCTGTATATATCGGATTATCTACGGCTCTCGCCGCCTCTACGTCTCAGTTTCAATTCCTTCTGTCCAAAACATATCTGCCTCAAAGTTTCTTGCTTCCATGGCTTCTTCGACGTCATCTCTCAGCTTCGTCTTGGTCTTCCTCTCTTTCGTCTTTCTGGAGGTATCCACTCCAATATTTTTTTCGGCCATCTGCTATCTCCCATTCTCTTTGTATGTCCGAACCACGTCAGTTGTTTTCTATCTACGTCGTCAATGATATTCCTCTCGACGTTTATTTGCCTTCCAATCTCCACGTTCGTTATCTCTCTCCAGTCTCGAGCTTCCACAACTCCTTCTTAGAAAGTCCATCTCTGTGGCTACTAGTTTCTTTTTGTGGTCTTACTCAATCCCATATTTCCGCGCCATACAACATAATGCTTTAAACTATTGCCTGTAGATACGCATTTTTGTTTTCTTTTTGATGTATGTAATTGAGTACTCCTATGGTTTTGCGACCCTTTGTGATTCTGTTTTGAATTTCATATCTACTACTTCCTTCTTTATTGAGATAACTCCCAGGTATTTAGCTTTGTTGACGTTTTTAATTGATCCGTTTTCCATAGGTAAGCTGTTGTTGTCATCGCTAGCCACGGTTAACTATTCACACTTATTAAGGTTCACCGTGAGACCCGTGAACTGTTCCTGTCTTTCGAAAAATGATTCTGAAGAGAACGATCAGTCTGGGAGTTTATAGAGCAATTGGTATTAGGACTATGTGGGAGATCTCCGCCTTTCACGTTTCCCCCATAGATGTCGCGAGAGGTACTCCAGCTCATACCAGCTAAAACCACTTTCAAGGTGTATATTGCAGTACCCCTCATATATACCATAATGGTCTTTCATTGAGGCACCTGCAAAGAAGAGTATTTTTCCAACTAAGAAGTTCTGGGTGCCTCACAACCCTAACATCAACATCCATCCATAACTAAAACATCTATTGCTCCATGCATGCGGCTATTTCAAGCCAGCAAATGAAAGAACTGGTTTTATCTCATATAGTGAAAGCAAAAATGATATTAATGGATTGAAATCAACCAATATTAAACTCTTACTTCGGAGCTAACCTCGTCCCCGTTCAAGACAAATGCAAGGAAGTGGTATCAAACAGAGCACCTATGGATGGCCTTTTCGTCCTTATTAGGACTCATCAGCACAGGATAGCTCTGAATGATACAAGGTATTTTCAGAACTTAAAGCGAAATGGCATCTTCTTTAAGGTATTATATATACCGAGACGCCATCTCCAGTTCCATACGAACACTTTCTTTCATAGCATGAACCTTGAACAAAGTAGTGAGATGTTTACCATTTGTCGCATTGATTGAAGCTTTCTTGCATATCACAAATTTTACGTCTTCAGTCCACGACGCGGTGCGCTCAGGGTAACGTCAGTTGACACTGTTGTAGTTTCATCTTCTTCCTAGGATCGGGGAAATTCATCTCTATGATTTCAAGCCTTGACAAAACTGTATTCTGTGTTTTGAATAGCTCTATAACAACATTCATCATTGACCTGTATCGAGTATCACCCATATAGGTAAATACAAGTTCCTTGAAGGCCTCAATGATAGAACAACTTTCTCTAGAACATGTTTTGAGCTTTCCAGGATATGTTGGAAGATCGTAATCCCACAACAATCAACACAATTGGTCACACTTAATTCATTTATGTTTATCGTTTCTCGATATGAGCAAGCCCGCAAAGCTTCTTACTTCACACCAGAGCTTCTTGAAGAATTCATATTCGATTTCAGCCAAAACCCTATCCAGTATAGACACCGTTCCATTCCAGCGAGCCAATGCGCAACATCGGTATCCGCCGCGTCACCAGAGGCGATAATAGTTCGGGGTAATTGAATCGTTAATGTGTTTGTTTTGTTCTCCGAAATTTCCCATCGCGCGAGTTATGGAGCTTTACCTTCGAGACGTGGGTGGGCAGAGGGGTGCAGGCGGGTTGTTGTGTTCGCAAACAAAGTGTAAGTGCGCGTATTACCGGGCTCGCTTTACAGGTGGCATCTTACGATATCGGATGTCCGTAAACCTATTCTCCGAGGCGATATTGCCAACTATCAGTTACGTACCTACCTTTCTATTCTATTAGACAATTTTCGGGTTTTTAGAAATGGTAACATTCGATTCAGCTTGATGCAACAAAGTTGTTACACATCAGTTATTCTTGTTGCCTTATGATTAAATTTCTAACGAGCCTTTGTCTACTCAGGAAACACTTAGGGAGACTGATTGTGGCTGAAAACAATAAACACAGACCCTAAGGAGGAGAAGAGGAAACTCCAAAATATCTTCTATCAAAATGTCTGGGACTCCTAATGGGAGGCATTCCTGAATAAGGAAATTATCAGGGAGGAAAATATGGCATTCTTGAACCACTCTCTTCTGCATAAAATATAAACTCTGTAAAAATAAACAGCAGCGATGCCATGAATATAAATCATGACTTAGGTGTGCGATCAAAACTTCAAGACTGAACACTGAGTGACATTTTGGAATTAAAATGTTATGAGCAGGATGGGATATTTTCCCATCCCATAGACTCAATCAGTGTATATAGCTCTTAATATCGAATTCGGTTTCGGAATTATGATAAAGAAGTTGTGACATAAAGGGTTTTCCAATAAGAGGTGTTATTTTGATATTCAAAGAAAAATGCCATTTTTCAATATAAATGATCGGCTTTTTATTCCATTATAAAGAAGAAGCTATGCCGTTAATAGTGGAAAATAACATCAGGCAAATGACCGCCACGACACACTCACAGGACCATATACTTTTACCTAATAAAATTTTCCATAACCAAATCGCAAAGAGGCTGCCATATGTCCTCGATTGCCTCACGAATTCCATACTTGAGGTCTAGAATCGACGCTGGGCTGTTGGCGTAGATCTTCTCTTTCACGTGGCCCCAAAGGAAGAAGTATCGAAAGATCAATGGTTTCATTGCTTGTACTAACCAATTCGGCCATAAAAAATCATCAATAATCTCTCGATAGCGCATTCCATTCACCGTTACTGTTGCTCCAGCCTCATTTTCGAAAAAGTAAAGTCCAATGACTCCGCCGGACCATAAAACCGCACCAAACAGCCACACGTTGAGGATGGAGAGCTCCTCAACAATAACTCTTGGTTTTTCCCAGCCCAAGATACGACAATTTTGCTTGTTGTCAAAGCTACCGAGGTGGAAATGGGCCTCATAACTCAAGATGATTTTCCGAGAGGAATTCCGGATCACTTTCATGCATTTCAACGACCCAATCAGCAAAGACACGACGTTATTGATGATCGGCCGGCTTGAATTCTTGTGTTAACTGAACTCAATAAGCCTTAAGACCCACCCTTTAGCAAAATTCGGTGTAATGACGTTTGTGGAATACCTAATTCCAAAGAACGACGGGGAATGGTCAAACCTGGGTTTCTTTCACACTTTCGGCTACCTCAGCATTATTCTCGGCTGTTCTTGAGCAACGTGCACGAGTCTTATTATTTACATCACTAACTTGTCCCAACAGCTCAAATGATCTTTATTTGCGGTCTGACAAGGTGCTTCACGACGACCCAAAAATGTTCGAGTTTTACGAACCGTCTCCGCCAAATTTTCACCATTTTTATAGTGAATTTTAATAATTTCAATGCGTTCTTGAAGCGAGTATCGTTCCATTTTTATTAATGGCGTAGTTTCTACTTAATGTCAAAAAATGACAGCATCAAACGTAACTTCAACCAAAATAACACCTTTTATTGGAAAACCCTTCACAAATTCATATACGGTAAGAACCAATAGCTCTCAGGATCAAATTTGAAAAAATCGTTTTCCAAACACGAGCAACCGAGTTAAGGCTTCTGACTTAATGTCATGGCTTTATTCAATTTTTTATTATCCAATGTCCAAAGATGGCAACTTCACAAATGATAGTTGCCCACACGGTAGACCATCAAAACGAACCTACTACAAGAAGTATTTATAAATCGATCTCCAACATGAATAATATCTATCTAATCCTCATGGTACAATCCCTCAAGACCGCAATACATAATACCCGCTTAAACTCAACAGCGATACTCGCGTAGCAGAATCTAACCTATGAACCTCTCTTTGATGTTGCCCGCCTCGATCTTGTGTCGGCTCAATCTTAAAAGAGCCTGCTTGCACTCTCGGCCTTCCTTATCGGAAAAGTTGTATGGTTTTAAATCGGTCAACGTTCTTATGCGAATAAATCCTGCATCCGTAAAGGGGGAAGCTTAGGATCGTAAGTTCCAGGACTGGTCCTGCCCCCCCTCGCGTCCCGCCGGGTCGTAAGCCTCTGAACCCGCGGAAGATGTATAGATACTGAAATATCAGTTATTACTTCGTGTTTCAGGGGCGTATCCTGGAACTTCCTGGTGCTGGCTAAGTCGTTAGTTATTAATTTCGAAGTATATAAAGGAGAGAATTGCTTTTGCGTGGTGCAGGGACGGATTAACCTATTTTCCTCCCCTAGGCCAAAAACAATTTGCCGCCCCTCTGAGTAAAGAGAATTTAAAAAATTAAAATTTTCTTAATACGCGATTTTCGTTGATAAAGACAATTTTCTATCTGGAAATAAAACAATCTATTGTTTCAGAGTGTATACTTCATAGTAAAAATTACAGTTTTCATCGTCAAACTAATAATGGTTTCTTCTTGCCTTCTTCGCCGCAAATTGTTGAAACACTACTTCGAAGTCTAATTTTTTTAACAACTCAGCTTCAGTGCACAAAACGGCCAGAGAATTCAAACGCTCTTGAAACATGCCAAATCGGAAATACGACAAAATTCGCTTCAATGCTGAAAGCGACCTCTCTGCTGAACAATTCGTTGCAAAAGTGCATAAAAACTTTCTAATTGCAATATGGATATAGGGAAACACTTGAACTAAGCTTTTATCACTTCTAATGAAGGTACTTATCTCGTGTAGAGTTTTTGGAACTTGTTCTAACTGAGCTAAGTAGGATTTGAAGTGCAAACTTTCATCGTGAAGTGTTTCATCTAAATCGTCAGGAAAACTAGAGATGGGATTAGTAACCGCTACTCCTGATTCTTCAGAACTAATCAATTGCTATTTTAACAAAAAGTAGAACTTCGCTGCAAAACCCTTGTAGCAATTTTAAAGCTCATTCAATTCTCTTGTTAGATAGTCCACTGTAACAAGATAAACAACTACTCTGAAGTTTTCCCTCCCACTCAAAAAGGTATGTCCCACGCGAGTTTCATCGGCAGGAACAGTTCTTGTTGTGGCTCTTCTTTCTCTCGCTCACTTTATCAAATTTAATGTGTGATACTTTCAAAGATGGCTATTTCAACATTTTCGTGAAAGAGTTAAAGAAATTTTTTCCTATTTACCAAAAATTTGCAGCCCTTAAAATCGTGCCTCCCCTAGGCCAGGGCCTATTTTGGCCTAGGTAGTAATAGGGCACTGGCGAGGTGGTTTTTGGAGGGAATTAGGCGATATAGGAGGATATATTGAAAAAATTTTAGCCTACTTTAAAACCAAACAAATTTTTAAAGTCTCAATATTCTAATTATCAAACATATTCTCTTCTGAATTAGATATGTTCATTACAGCGAACCTCCAACGTCTCTAGACCTTCAAAATAAATGTTTCTTCTTGATCTGCAAACTAGACTTTCACGATAGTAGGACAGAGTCAAATCGGGTGAACAAGGGGGGTTTTCTAGCAATTCTAACTCTGAATCACGAATTTTCTGCATGACAACATAAGATTTGTGGGTTGGGGCATTGTCCTGCAAAAACAAAACCCGTTTGGATAGCTTTCCGCGTCTTTTCCCGTAGAGTGGTCAGTTATCTCGAATAGCAATCTCCAGTTATTGTTCTACCTTTATCCAAAAAATCAATCATGATTACTTTATGGCAATCCCAAAAAACTGAAGCAAGAACTTTTCAGCAGATTTTTGGAGAAGAAACTTAAAGCCGGTTCGGCATTGACCTCCGCTAGCAGATGGATTTTTTGGTCATGTGGCCACAGATCGTACAGATTCATCTGTAATATCTGCAAACAAACGAACGGTTCAGACCATCTGCCGCAGAACATACTGCTCTGTTCTACTTCATAGATTATGAGATTTCAAAGATCACTATTTTGAGAGATATGCTCATCTTTCAACGATACTTTCACCCTTTTTTGTAGCTCTACCGTAAAATCTCAATTAAATAATTAGGTACTGAATGCAAAGGAAACGAGGGATGCAATATCCCCTTCTGGTCATTCACTACGGCGATAGTTGTACCGAATGTTCCTAACTAATTAATTAATTACACGAAAAAGAAACGAGAAAGCAATATCTCCTCCTGTCCATTCATAACTACGATAGCTATATCAAAAGTGTTTAATGAATTAATTAGGTTTTTAATGAATAAATGAAAACAGAAGAATAAAAGTGTTAATGAGTATTAGAATATTTCAATCTATCGGTTGTCCGATCAGGAAACTCAACATAAAACAAAAAATATATAAAAAACATAAAACTCTATGCGTAAAATCGCTTTGATCCGTCGAAATAGACCGAGCGAAAAGATCGACATCCAATTGCTCAGATTTTTATGCCGAATGGTCCAGATGTGTACTCCCCTCAATCCGGATGTAACAAACAAACGGTTCAAATCGATCCGACCAGTCCGATGTCGATGCCGAACGCCGCTTTAGTAGGTCTTGGAGACCTTCCATCACTTTTCATTGTTTCTGGATCGTATAGATGAACCCAAGTCTCATCCATAGTAAAAATTCGGTTTAAGAAGTCTACATCGTTTTCAAATCGAAAGGGAACACAATATGCCCGAATATCGATGTCCTGGACACATCAATTCTCAATCTAACAACTTAGATCGATTTCTACGTCTATCCCTGTATTTTCTCACCAAGAACAGCTCCTCGCCCACAAATAACATCCATAACTCACGATGAGTCTCATTCAAAAACATCGAATAAATCAACGATACAACTCAGCAGTCGACTAATCGTTTCAGTAGCAAAATCATAAATTTAAATAAGCCATTCATGTTTTACTGAATTTACATATTATGCATAATGATATGACGTTTTACTGAATACAAGCGGCTTGTTCATGTCCACTTATGCAATTCGCCGATGTTTCTTCCACTGTGTGTGTGTACATAAAAGCGGATACTAATGAGGAAGTTTCCTTGGAAATCTTCGAACGTAATTGGGTAAATAACATGTTTCCCTGGAATATTTCGTCGTCAAATGAACCGTTTCATGATATAATCAGGCTCTGCGTTGGAGAATGAGAAGTTAGACGAGTCGAAGATATTTCAAAGGAATAGAAGTGACATGATTCGGGGAAAAATCAATAGAAAATCAACATAAGAATTTTTCATCGTTTTAAAAAGTTTCGACCTGTGAAAGTAGGCCATTTCCTCGTGAAGATGTAGAATAGCATAGAAAAGTTTTAATTTCAAATAGAGAAACTTCACATGTAACTGGAAATGAAACAGTACTCAGTATTCCTCTCAGTTAAAGTAAGCCTATGTTTTGGGTATTTCAATTCAGTTGTTCTTGTGTTGTATTTGGTAATGGTTTTCCATTTGAAGTAGTCTCTATTCTTATAGACAAATAACAGACATTCCTGAATGTAAATGGCGAATGTTGTTAGTAAATTGTTTTCATGGAATTTTCCTCTACATGATTCTCTGAATTCCAGTCTGTATATGATGCGAATAGCTCTCTTTTGGAGTTTCAAGATCTCCTCCATTCCCGAAGAGGCTCCATAGAAAATGATAGCGTATCTTATCTTTCATTATAAACGTACTGGGCAAGAAAGTATTAGTTGTATCCGATACATGTCTCCGGTTTTTCTAACAGCCGTTCGAAGTCATTTTTCGAGGACCTATAGACGGGTTGTCTCAACCAGTACCATAAGGAGACGGTTACATTCCTCAAATTTGAGGGAAGACCTTTGAAAGTAGCTCGGCTATCGCCTGGATATAGAACTGATCATTGGCAATAGACAGAACGCCACCAAGACTCGCTGCTGTCACAATGGCGCAACTTACTTGTTAAGTCATGATTCAGTCTACAAAGTGATAGTCAACGAGAAAGAGTTTGACGAGTTCAGGCAGACCAAAGCGACTCAATTTCGTCCAGGAAGTTGTGCCCTTTCAAGGCGGATCAATAATGTGCTTGGGAGGTCGGCGTACCACTCTTATTATCGTTGAACGATAAGAAATTAAGAAATTAAGGTAAATATCGAATTTCAGTGACCAGCAGATATCCACCAGATTTTGGTGTCATTGTATTCATTGAATCTTCCTGAACAACATTAGTGAAAACAACAGGTGGCGGTCTGTCTTAGTTTAGAAAGTATTGGCCCCCTAAGTTCCAAAAATTTTCCATCTTCATGGTTTTTTCACAATAAAACACAAATTCACTGTTCAAATTCAACCTATAAATTACCTTTGAACATTCATTTAACTATTCGATTAGGTCATTTCAGGTATATTCAATGGTTAATGCCGAAACATCGAAATTCTAGTTTCTAGAGGTACCACATAACCACGAATTCTGAGGAAAGCACGCCGTTCCTCATGGTAAGTTTGGCACCACTGCTCCTCCTTCGGCGAGTGACATATTAAATGATGGCAGTATTTACGAAAGACGTCGTATCATATTCGCGCGAATAAATCTGCGGCGTTGCCATATCAATCATTAAAAACGGCTGGTTTTCCTTAGAATTTGTGGATACGTGGTGCCTCTAGAATTTCGAGGTTTCTGCATTAATTATTGAATATACCTGAAATTTAACATAAATAGTTATTTGAATGTTCGATGGTGATTTTGGACTGAATATGAGCAGTGAATTTGTTTTTTTATAGTGAAAAAGTGACATGACGATGGACATTTTTGGAATTTTGGAGGTTCATATTTTCTAAACTAAGACAGACCACCACCAGTTGATTTCACTAATGTTGTTCAGAAAACTCAATGAATACAATGACACCAAAATCAGGTCGCCGAAATTCAAATATTTACTCATTCCATATATTCCTGGAGGAATGTGAGGATGTCGAGTTCTTAAACACCCTATAATTAATTCCAACTCACCATCAACGTCATTCAACTTCAAAATTCCTCCCGATCGACCACTCCACCCAAATACCCTTCAAGGTCCCGAAACGGACCGTCCTAAAATTACCGAACCCCCAAGAACATCCCCTGTTTCCTCCACACGGCATGAAGCAACTCATCAAACATAAAGGAACGGGGGCAAGATTCGGAAGTTGCGCGCGATCGATAGGGAACAGCTAACACCCTATTGACACGCACTTTCTTAATGCATAGTCAGCGGCGTCATCGTTCAAGTTTGGTGCTTCCATTCAAACTTGAGAACAATCTGGAGTCGGAAAAGCCACTTCAGGAGTCTCACGTCTCCAGAGCGTCCATGTTGCTTACTCGTGGAAAAAAGAAACCCTACGACCGGTTTATGACTAATCGAGGACGAGTTTGTGATGAATGCGGAATTTCCGAGCGGAATCGATATTTTCGACCTTTGATGGAAGTCTGAATTATTAAGCGTGGTAATGGGTCGATTACATTGAGATACAGATACAGTAGCTTATTGTAAATTCGCTCAGTGTAATCGTGTTCACTAGCCAACAATCTGATTGTAAAAAAGCTGCGACTAAAGTTGAAAGCTGGGCTACTTTACACGCTAAATCGGTGGCGTTTTGGCTTGTTGGCATGTAAACAAGCCGTGTGTAATCACACTTGCTACTAAACAATCTCATCTACTCGGTGGTTCTGGTTCTTGAATTTGAAAATGTATTTGACATTTATCTTAGATCCTTGACACAGATAAAAACATAAACCTCACGTGGATCGCTAGATTATTGGCTACTCAGCGAGTAGACAGTTATTTGTACAATCATCACAATCTCACAAGCTAATACACTCGCTTCTAAATTCGCTCAGTAGCAGTATCTCAATGTAATCGACCCATAAGGGTCGAGAATCGAGATACGAATAGTAATTACTAATCAAATTGAAAATTCAATTCGTCGCTTATTTTCATTACAGGAATATCCATACCCGCACCGGGATTCGAACTCGGACCTTCAGTTTTGTAGTATGTCTTCCACTAGGTACAGCCACCGAGGTTGTGTGTCAAGAGGACCTACTCTTTGGCTAAGTTTTATAAAACCTCCATCGATATAGTAATAGTATATTATTCGGTGAGCGGTAATGCAGGTCAAAACACAAGCAGATGAATTTTGCAACACGAGCCGTTAGGCGAGTGGTGTAATTCATCAAGTGTGTTTTGAGCATTACCGCGAATTGAATACTATACTTTATCCACGACTTCTTCAGTAAAATTCGAATTAATATGCATTTAAAAAATTTTGAACAGTTGTCAAAAGCGTTGACAACATTTCGTCCAAACCGTCAAACCTCTGTACTCTGTGGTCGGGAATCAAATCAGAGTCTCTAACTAATCAAATCAAGTACTTTCGCAACTTCAAAAATTTACGTTTTCCAAAAATAAATCTGGAATGAATCGCCAGAACGTTATCTTGATGGCTGAAATAGATTTCCGGATCGATCCTACTTCTTATTCATTTTTTTTGTAAGCACTTTCATTTTTCCTAGGTATTTTTATTAGCGGGTGTTATCACTCGCTTTTCGGTTCATAGACATGTCTACGGTTGTGTTATAGCTACTATTACACATAGAAATTAGTTTAATAATTGACATATTACTCTATAGGAGTGGATAAATTAGTTTACGTTCGTTGTTCAGTGGATCGTCTAATCAATGAATTCAGTATATCAAAATAATTTACTCACCCTGTATCAGAAATATAATCACCAATACTATGAGAAGACGAATTCGCTTACCTGTAAAAAACAGAAAAAAACGTTAATTTCAATCAAAAATATAATTTGTGCAATATCGAAGACAACACGAAAGTGAAAAAACTTAAGCTCACCAGAAGAATAATAGATTACCAGCTTTTTTGCGCACTTTTTCCTAGAGCTGCATGCTATCTTTCCGTCCAAATGTCTACAATTTTCGAATTTTGGGCCAGAAATGATTCTGTGAATATGATTAAGTAGAAGTTTTGAAATTTTGAGGTTAAGTTCAAGTTCAGAATGCTTATTTGAATTCTTTAGAGTGTCAACATCTTAATTCTTTGATATTCTCGAATCCATATAGATCCAAAATGTTGATCAGTTCTCAATTGATTTTCTAAAGCTCTCACTTGCTTACATAATCGAGTAATCATAATACACATCACTGTCCGAAGGTCTCAACGTGCAAGCTCAATCTGTACGCAGATCATCACAATGTTCGACACGAAAAAAATTTACATCCCGACAAGAAAACATCAATAATACCATATTCGATCACATGAAAGTGAGAAAATCCCAAATTTTTCTTTGCTTTCCACCGGATAAACTCAAAAGCGTGAATCTACAGCAACGATTCGCATAACAAGAAAAGAAGCGTGAAAAGAAACAAATCGACAAATACGGAATAATCCATAAATCCCAAGTCCGCGAAAAAAAAAGAAGAAGGTGCCACGAACACCGCAATACAAAAAGTAATATTCCCGCTGAACGATGGCCGCGAGCGAAAAAGCGCAAAACCAATATTTTGATAGAAGCGAAACACGAGAAAAGCAGGCGGAGGCGATAGAACAATAACAGTTGCAGTCCGATGTATAAAACGTGGCCAACTTCACTAATTGACTTCCTTCCCAGGTATAAACGTAACAATAAAATAAGTATACCTTGTAAACGGTTCATAAAAAATTAAAATACCTATCCTAGGAGCATCCAATATTCAGCCAGGTTGCGAAGTCGGGAGCCTTTCCATTCTTCGGATACAGGGGGCAGGGCCGTATTCGGGTTTTTGACTCGAGAGAAAAAGAGATCTGAAGATATCAAGTTTGCGATGATTGTCACTTCAAAGAGATAGATGATTACGCTCTAAACAATAAAAATTTAAGAAAAGCCCTGAGCAGGAACTTTTGAGCGCTCGTTCTTTGGTGGAGCAATAAGACTATTACCTCAAAATTTTAAAGGAGATTCGAGATTGATACCAAATATATAAATGCAGAATCTCAGCACAATCGGAATAATATTCTGGAAATATGATTGGAAAAATTGAATTCTATGGTTCCGATGATGCGATCCTCTAGAAATCTTGCATGAACATTCAGTATATCAATCTTGTTTCACGAAAGAAATTTCACTTGAATCGTATATCCTGTTATGGAAATAAAGATTCTCGTTTTCAATATACCAATTGAATTTTCTATGGTTCTGTTAACACTATGGCCACAAAGCCTTGCATAAACATTCAGTGTATCATCCAAAACAAGTTTCAATCGAATCGGATATCTTTTCATGAAAATATGAAGTTTCTTCTTTTCAATATTCTAATTGAATTTTCTATGGTTCTGTTCACACTATGGCTACAACATTTTGCTTGAGGCTTATTATGAGCATCTTGCATGTGGCCGAAACATTTCATTTCGATGCGTTTCGTTTGTTTGAGATATTGAGGAACAAAAATTTTGAATTTCCATATGGAACACCTGTACGATTTGGCTGGTTAACGAACTTAACCTAGCCATTTGGGAACCGAACTCACCCTGAAAATAACAAGTCTCTAGGACAAACCCTTCGAAAGTTATTGTGCCAAGGGCAGAATCGGGTTGGACCACGAATTCACCATCAGGGAGTAAAAAACTATCGTTGAGTCCAGTTTCGGCTCAAAATTCGAAAATACAGACGTATATACGATATAGCACTCACTGACAGACGACCACAATCTAATCTTATCTACACACTCAGAATACCCAAAGTCATTCATAGTTGTCTTCCTTCACTGATGAGAGCCAAAAGCTCAAAACAGTTGTCTGGAGATTCTCTGAATGGCATAACCTCAAGTATAGGAATTTTGGATTAGGTTGCATAACTACTGGCAATTAATCTCTTCAATTTCTGTTATCTTGCAATCAATTCTGCTTTTGCCAATATGAAGAACCTCACGAAATATTGTATTTTCAATTTTTTGATTCCAAATCCCAGAATGAGGTCAATCGCCCGTGTTGGCGCACTTGACGGATAGCCAATACGAAAATATTCCATCGATATTATTCTGGAATAAATACTTCGTGTTCGATAAACCTCATTGAAAATGAGACTGGGTAAATTCCGTTCAATAGAAATACGATGTCTTGGAATATCATTTCAACCTTGATTCCTAGCAATTGATTCAATTGATTCCACTTTAGAATGATGATCGTAAGTAAAGAGGATTTAACTCGAACTCTTTTCGGTTAGTTGTAAATTCAAATGAGATATTTCAAATGCGATCGTGGATAGGGTGGACAAATTAATGTATATCAAGTATTTACGTATGGATTTATGTATGTCGATTTCTATAATTCCTTTTGGTATTGCATTTTGCATTCTTTATTGATTTCTGAGAAACCTTAATATTCAAATGATTGTCTGAATAGTCAGTAATTCAGATGATATACTGAAGCATTGAGTTGAAGACGACTGGACTATTTAAGTGGGAAAAATGATCGATTGTGGAATAACTTTCTGTTTATGCAGTGCTTATCGATTATAATTGAAGAAAAATTTTGACCTCAGAGAATTTTCCTGCGAAAAAATTCTCCTTTTTGACCTCAAAAATTTTCTTCCGAAAAAATGTTTTTCTTTGACCTCCGAAAATTTTCTGTCGAAAAAAATTTTGACCTCAGAAATTCTTCCAAAAAAATTTTCCTCTTCAACTTCAGAAAAATTTATTCCGAAAAAATTTTGACCTCAGAAAATTTTCTTTCGAAAAAAATGTTTCTCTTTGACCTCAAAAAACAATTTCTGAGGTCAAAATTTTTTCGGAAGAGAATTTTTTGGGAACAACATTTTCTGAGGTCGAATTTTTCTGAGGTGAAAAACTTTTCGTAAGAAATTTTTCTGAGATCAAAGAGGGAAATGTTTCCGGAAGAAATTCTACTGAGATCGAAGAGGAAAATTTTTTCGGGACAAATTTTTTTAATTTTCTTCCGAAAAAATTGTTTCGGGAGAAATTTTTTTAATTTTCGGCCGAAATAATTTTCCTCTTTGACCTCAGTAGAATTTCTTCCGGAAATGTTGTTCCCAAAAATTCTCTTACACAAAAAAATTTGACCTCAGAAAATTGAACCTCAAAAAAATTTCTTCCGGAAAAAATTTTGACTTCAAAAAATTTTGACCTCAAAAAATTTTGACCTCAAAAAATTTTCTTCCTATGACCTCAGAAAAATTTATCCCGAAGAAATTTTGACCTGAAAAATTTTTTCTCTTTGACCTCAAAAAATTTCTTCCGAAAAAAATTTTGACCTCAAAAGAATTTTTTTGAGGTCGAAGAGAAAAATTTTTGAAATTTTACCTCAGAAAATTTTCTTCCGAAAGAATCCTCTTTCAAAAAAATTTTTCTTGCGAAAAAATTTCATTTCGAGAAAAATTTTTATCCGGAAACATTCAACCTGGAAAAATTTTTATCCGAAAAAAAATTTCTGAGGTCAAAGTTTTTTTCGGGAGAAATTCCTCAATTTTTTTTGAGGTCATGGAAAAAAATTTTTTCGAAGTTGATTTTGACCTCAAAAAATTTTGACCTCAAAAAAATTGCCCTCAGAAAATTTTTTTCCTGAAAAATTTATCTCTTTGAGCTCTAGGGAATTTTCTTTCAAAAAAATTTTGATCTCTCTTTCGAAAAATTTTCTCCGGAAAGATATTTTCTCTCAAAAAAATTTCTTCCGACAAAAATTTTAACCTCAGAAAATTTTCTTCAGAAAAAATGTTTTTCTCTGATCACAAAAATTTTTCTTCCAAAATATTTTTCCTCTTTGACCTCAGAAAATTTTTTTCCGAAAAAATTTTTCTCTTTGACCTCAGAAAAATTTCTGAAACGAAAATGATTGAAACTCATGTTTACGGTCGACCGTGACCTTGTATTCTATGTCTGATCCGATCCCTGAGAAATTATAGAGCTAAAACGTGTTTTTCATACGATTATTTGATTAGTTAAGAACTCGTTGGAGTTATACTTAAAAAAACCTTCCCCAGTACGCACGAAGAATCAGAAAAATCATCCGCCAGGGAAATACATATTAAGGATAATCCGAATATTCTATTCATCCTCCAGTTTACCCCACGAATTCGAGAAATATAAATTCGGAATTCTATACAATTTCGCGAAACTTTCCTCAATTTATAATCTTTCGAAAGTTTTCCCGCAAAATTTCGGTCCCTTATTTCGTTCGGTGGGGCCCTAAAAGTTCGGCTAAAAGGCAGGCAATGGATCTGCCCGAAACTTTTCTATTGACAAACAAATAATGATGCGGAGCTTGTTGGATTGAATTAATCATCTTCATGATGGGCGATCCTTGCCGACTGCAATGCGAAAAACGAAACGGGGTAGAATGGGAAAGGGTGGATTGGAATACGATTCACCGCGTAGATTAGAAAGCCACGTTTGAAGTTTTATTTTTAGTTTTTCTGTGCACGCGTAGAATTATCATTAGTAGAATGAGCGAGCTTTCCATGCTTCATACAAAATTTTTATACAGGGTATCCCTGAAAATGTGTGAAATCTCTCGGATTCAAATAGAATATAAAAAAATAAGATGACAAGTACCCATAATTTTTTTTTCTAGCGGCTCTCTCTACGAAGATACGACCTGCTAAATGAAACCACTGGAAATTCATTTTAGTGGAATAAATTTCAATTACTTACTTCTTTCATAATTTTTTTTCGAGAAAGGTTCATTTTATCGACACTGAACAAGAGTACCTTTTCTTTAGCTTAATGTTCAAGGTATCCAAATTTGTTTTTTAGCACCTTATCATACAGAGTGTTAAAAATGTGAGTACTAAAATTTACAACCCAATCCGCCCCTGGTAAACTGGACTAGATAAATGAAATTTGATTGCGGTGGTTTAAGAGGTCATATCAAATTTTCATCAAATTATATCGAGTAGTTTGAAACTTATTCCACTAAAATGGATTTCCAGTGGCGTCATTTAGGAGGTAGTGCCGCTAGAAAAAACAATATGAGAACTTGTCATCTTCATTTTTTATGTTCTATCCGAATCCGAGAGATTTCCTTGTAGAATTATTGCCTGTAAAATCAAGGTTTATCGCACGAAGCTCAAAATTCTGTTCATGTCAAATTCGCACTCGTTTCTCTGTTTACTGTATTTCAGCATGTGTTCGTTTAAGTTTATCTATTCAGCCAAAATAAATTAAATGATTATTTATAGTTATTCAATCAATCAATCAGCAGATTAATAAACGAGTTGATAACAAGATTTTTTCCATTGACTGCACTATGAATCGAGTATAAATGCTTGATGGGAATACATTTTTATTTCGCATAAAAGGTCTATGTGACATAATATAAATTTATATGTTTCAGTAGAGTTGAAACATTATTCGTATTGCTCCTGAATACTTTATCTTTGGTTGCACATTAAAATAGTAATAATTGAGCGATAAAATGGGTCTTTATTGATCAATTTCATGAAGGTTGAACTCTCATTTCGAGATCGACGAAAAAAATATTTTAATAAACTATCTTTGCTCACACAATAAATTCAACACTTTTTCTTTTATGTGCAGAAAAATGGTTATCAAACCTTGCTACTTATTATGGAATTGCAGTAATAAAATATTTTTCCGTCGATCTCAATATAAAAGGTGATTTTAATGTGTACGAAGTAGATCATAAATGGCCCATTTTAATGCTCAATTTCTGCTAATTTAATGTGCAATCCACATGGCAACCGTTCACAAAGTATTCAGAAGCACTATATGAGAAATGTCAAAACTCTACTCGAACATAGATACATAGATATTTTATTAAGTATGTCAAATATAAGTCTTGTGCAAAAAGAGAATGTATTCCAATCAAGAATTCATACACAATTCATATTGAGATCGTCGGAAAAATCTTGTAATCAACTCGATTAATAATCGAGCAACTAATGGTATCGAACTATTAACACATTAAAATATCTTGACTATTAGTAACAGTCTTTAATAACCTAGTTGGTTAAATAACTATTCATATAACTTTTTCATCATCATTTCGAAATTGAATTTGATATCATAGGAATTTATCAGATTCCATTTCATATCATTGAATGACTAGAAAAAATAGTTTATAGCTTTCCTCAATAACAAATATCGAAGCCTCATCACTCCAGAAATCAACAAGTGAAAAAAAAATCGAATTGTAGACCAAACCAACACCTTGTTCAGATTCTACTACCGACATAGACACCTACATAACAATGTAACGTAGAAGATTGAAAAGGTCAAAATTGGTAATAAACCGAAAAGTATACAACGTAAGTTCGAATAAATCCGAATGAGTAGGTACTAGAGTCGAATAATACAAGGACTACAAAGTTTTTATGTGTGTATCATGAAAATGCACATCGTTGTTACGATGTATAGGGGTTGTACGAAATAAATTTCACATCCCACATAAAAAGCATGGCATTCAACCCAAGGAATACGAGGAATCATGAGCATTTCTGTGATTGAACGTTCTTTCCTCGAATTAAGATACCTATAAAATACTTCTTATTGTGTGAACATTGAAAGGGTAATTTGGAATAAAATAATTCATTTTGAATGGAACACAACGTACCTACTGGTTTATCAAGAAAGTCGTTCCAAAAAGCTAAAAATTTTGCATTTTTATCGAAAAATTCCATACTTCAGAATTTGTTACTGATTTTACACGAGATAGTTATTTAATTAACTATTTTGGAGCACGAGCAGAGCGAGGAACAATTCGCTGAAACGAGTTGATTATTGATTCTATAATGAAATACATTTTTATTTTGCACAAGAGATTCATTTGACATTATATGAAGTATGATGTTTCAGTAGAGTTGTAACATTACTCTTATTGATTTTAAATACTTTATGTTCGGTTGCCCATGACAATTGCACAGTAAAACAGTAGAAATTGCGCAATAAAATAGGTGATTATTGATTAATTACATGTACATTAATCTGAGCTTTAATTTCGAAAATCTCAAAACAAAGGGTAGGTTCAACGTATACGAAATTGATCAATAATGACCTATTCAATTGCATAACCAAATATTTAATGGATTTATTTTTTCAGTCCCAGTTTATTTTCGGATTGCCTCTAGCTTTGCTTGCATTTATTGGATTTTGTAAAATATTCCTTATAATTTCTGGTTCGCCCTTCCATGTTAAATGTTATTTTTGAGTACCTATGTTACAGAAGTAGATTATTTTTTTTCAGTTCCAGTTTATTTACTGATTGATAACACTTATACACATCCAACCCAATATCAAAAATATTGTGGGTTGGTAGCTTTCTGCATAACGCCATCCAATTTTGACTCATATTCTGCAATGAATACCTTATTATCTGATTCTGAGTTTTCCTTTGCCAATAAGACAACCCAGCTCAAAAAATCTCACGAAAAAACAACTACAAACATATATTCGATCTCTGCCCCATTTTCGACGGCCAGCAAAAAAATCAAGTGGCTTGTTTTCCGGGCGTCACCTCACGCATCCAGATGACAAAAAAAATGGCGTCGGAATCAGCAAAGGCGACCTGTCAGCCGGGAAAACATATTTTCCCCGGTTCTCAGATATAATTACATCGGCATGTATCAGGCGAATAGAGTCCCGCGGGAATCCTCTGGGGAGCGGCCTGTTGAATGTAAATTTGCCCGTATTTCGTACACTGTATCGAATATGGATTTCGGGCCACGTCCTGCAGGAATATCGAGGAGGATAGGCGCGGGCGGCAGCGTCTTTTTACCGGTTTTCATCCAGACATTTTCATATTCAATCGTCGCGTCGAATCAGGAGGACGGACGTGGCAGTTTCGGGATGAATTGCGTCCAATTTCTATGTTTGTTGATGAAAATTCGCGAGGGGATGTGCTGGTGGAAAATTTCCACAGATAACAGACTAGGGGATGTTCAAAGTTGGGTGTCTTCTCGTAAAAGCGGTAGAACAATGGTCTTTTTTCCAAAAAATGTCCATTAATAATTATATTATCGAATAGTTTAACTAACCTAGCCATAACGAGCGAGTTCAGATATGTAATAATAATACATAATAGAACTGTGTCCTTAGACATCCTTGACCATCGGTTATCAACAATTCTGTCGATCGGCCAAAATTGTTTTTAGTCCAGATTTCATCAGTAAGTCCATCCCGATAGTTTTAGGCTACTTACAGCTTATAATTTGAATCTTACCGACATTTGGACAGGGTGTCAAGGAAAAAATGAACCATGCATAATGGACACGCGAAAGAGGGCCATAAGATATGAAAAAAGGGTTCTATGAATATATAGTCCGTTCACGAAAGGTTGAGCCGTCGGTTGGCCATGGAAATTTGGCATATTCCACTGTGTATATTAGAATTTAGGTTATGTTCATGTCAGATTGATACGCAATGTTGTCAATATTGCATAGAGTTGTCTGATAACTCGCAATCTCGTCGAACGAGGCCGGTTACATTCGGCAACGTTGACTTTATTTTACGTTATGACAGCAAATACTGCCAACTTCAGATGAATAAAAAAACGCCTACTATGTGCTCAACCTTTCGTGAACGGACTATATGTCCGAAACTGTTTCCTTAAGAAATACGGGTTGTTAAAGTGTACTTTTTCATTCGGTTTTTTTTAATAACTTTTGAAAAAGGGGTAAGAATTGAACAAAATGTGATATGGAGGGTTTTGTATGATGCAGAATCCAAATATCCTCTTAGTTTTTAGATTACTAATATAGGGCACCAAATACAAGATTCCTCCACATTTTTATCAATCCTAATTTTTTTGCCTTATACTGTATGTCATTCTTGACTAGAAAAAGCGATTCCTTCATCTTTTTTCTTCAAAAAGGTATACTTCATTGAAGTCGCTAGGATCAACGGTTTCCGGTAGAAACACATCGAAAATTTATGATGCACGTAAATTGTCATTGTTGTTGTAAGTAGGTTACTTTGGCGTTTCTGAACAATTTGCGTGCATCATAAATTTTCGATGTTTTTACCGTTGGTCCTAGCGACCTCAACAAAGTATACCATTTTGAAGGAAAAAAGATACAGAAATCGCTTCTTAACTTCTTGTCCAAAGTTATTAAAAAAACCCGAATAAAAGATAAACTTTACCACCCTGTATTTCTCAAAGGAAGCAGTTTCTTCATATTTTTTGGCACTCTATCGCGTGGCACTATGGATGGTATTTTTTTCCTTGACATCCTGTATTGCACCAAGAGCGCAAAAAAGATATTCAGAGAATAATATCTGTAATGGTTTCAATTTCATACAAAATGGTCATGTCAAAGTTAGAAAAGAAAAGCTCATTTCTTCTCTGGGTTTCTCAACAAGAAAAAAACCATTTGACTCAAATCACGCCTAATAAAATAAACAAAATAATTCCCCAAAAAAACATTCAAGTATCACATGACCATTTCGAATACTCCATAACCAAAATCAATATTCCACTAGGCCCAAGTCTAACCCCCCAAATCGCCAGTATCTCGAGAACTTCCTTGCATAAATTCTCCAAAATGGAAATCCTTAACCCCCGAAATTCGTCCGCTCGCGCGTCTAGCTCTAGCAGTATTCGGGGGCACTGGGGACCATTGTAATCGGATTGCCAGCGGAATCGATTTCTCCATATGAATGGCTTTATAATTCATTCATGGGGCCCGGCATCGCAGAATGTCTTTCGAGCACAATATAAAGGTCACGCGGACGCGGGGAAGGTATAACGCCGTAATATATAAAACAGAGAAACCTCCAGAAGCGCATTGTCGTCACAATCTCTCATACACAATTTGCCCTTTGGGGCCCGGTTAGGGACAGCGGTAATTGGGTCGAAGGGGGAAAAAGTTGCCGAAGTACGGCCCTTATTTATGGCGATATGATCTGATAAAGACGGAAAATGGATTTGCATCGCGGTGAAGAAATAGCGAGCTATTATGATGTGGAAATGGTACTTTGAGAGTTATATGTATAGTTTTGGTTGAGATTTATTAAACAGAATTCAGTTGAAGAAATAATAGGCGTTTTCGGAAACTTACTTAAGGTTACTTACTCGATCTACTGGGTCACGGATCACGGACCCGTGTACTAAGTTTACGAACACATCAGGTTTAGAATTTGAAGTGACAGTCGTATCAATAACATAACCAAATATTTTATGGTTTATTTTTTCAGTCCCAGTTTATTTCGGATTATCTCTAGCTTTGCTTGGATTTATTGGCTTTTGTGAAATGTTTTTATAATTTCTGGTGTGTCCTCGCATGTTCAATGTTATCTTTGAGTACCTATATTAAAAAGAAAAGAAAGATTTTAGCTTTAACGCAGAAAGATCTGCATACAAAGTTATGAAGAATTTGTTTCACAATATTTTTTCGGCTCATGGAAACACACACTTTACACTGAGCCAAATTCTCTTCTCTCCCCCATAATTTTTAGGAATAGAATATATGAAAATACTAAGAAAAGAGTAGAAGACTTATTCCGGCCTTTTTCAAATACAAATGGAATGGAATGGTTACGATAGATCAATCTGAGTCAGTGATCGAGTTAATAGCACTGTACTTTCCGAACACGGGTTGGATGTTCGGGTTAGGTAAACGAACGCGAAGGTTAGGGATCGAGTTAACCCGAGTAAGTATCCGAAAACGGTCTCTAAAATATTATTATTATTGAACAATTGCGTCATTTTGCATTGCCACATTGAATGGAACAATATGACCTAGACACAATTTCGATTGACGCAGGAAGCACCTCAATCGGTGACCGTTCTGCTGATTCCCACTGTGAACAAGATGATGAAGCACACGAAGCCTCCCAACTACAAACCACTTATTCAACCTATCTCTTCACATGCTAGTTCGAGAATTTCTTGGAATAAGGAAGTCACTGTTGAGTTGAACTAATTCCATTTTTTGTGAGTGGGGTAGAGGTAATAAAAGGCTTGAAAAGACATAGGAACAGGTACACATGTATACTTCTTTCAGAAAAATTTTCAGTCTAAGGAACACAAGTCTTATCACAATAGTATTCATCCAGTAATTTCATTGAATTTCGTTCTACTTACAGTAATTGAACAATATAAATAAAATTCTCAAAATTGTTAACTACTACAATAAAAGACAAAAAGTTGTCTCTATTCCTCTAACCTAACAGCACAATTTTTTCTCAATAACTGGTAGTTTTTTAGCTGCATTTGAAGCTTCTATGGAATGTCAGTTGAGAAATTGTGTTGACATTTCTTTAAAGGGAAATTCCTCAGGAATCTTTTAATGCAAGAAAAACGCTTTCAAATTGTGGGGATTCATCTACAGCATTACGAGCAATTCACGGCCAACATAATCGGCCTGGTGACCAAACAATTTCTGCAGTTGTTAACCGATTTCACACCAAATTTACTCTTCTCGATTCGAAACCATCAATAAGTTAAATATGAATAACAGTTAAGAAAGTATTGAAACAATATGTCTGTTTTGTGAAATGATTGAAAATTTGTAGTTTCCAGAACACTTATATACTTATATTTAAACCGAAAACAGGCATCCCATCCATCATAAACTGAATAAATGTCATTCGGCCTAACACGAAAATATAATATCTCTCATTTAACCGCCATACCTACGTAGTATTCTCGCCATGAACGGAAAAACAAGATAGGGCCGAAACGTTATTTTTAAAATAGACGACGAAATCAACGTGGCTGTGACACGACGGCAATTAAAGAACAAATGGTACACTTTTTACCGCCGTTTCCGCAATACGGCCCATCTAGCGAAATGTCAGCGCTAAATGCCACTCGGTGGGACATGTCCCAGCTTTATCATCGGTCGGGAAAAATTAAATATACAACGTTGCTACACGCGTGTGTGACCCTGTCGAATTTTTGGATACGACCAAGACTGTTGGATTTAGACTGCTTGTACTGGGTGGTCAACTAAGGAATTCCGATTTAAAAGCGCTCTAGAGGCCCTTTCTATTTGAAGCTGCATCACTTTCAAACGTACGCAAAATCAGTTGATGCGCGTTCTATTTGACAATGTTGTGATTTTGAACTGAAGCGCATCACTTCGAACTGATGTTGCTTTCTGACAAAATCAGTTTAATTTCCACTATCACTTCATTTCTTCATAACCTAACATTTTTGTAAAAGTTTACAATTTACTTCTAAACATAGCAGAAAGTGAATTATTATCCTCGGTTTTCATTGCTAGTAATGAATAATTCATATTACTTTTAGAATTTCCTTCCGAACTATCGTGGATGGTACTGTGATTTCAAACCTTATCGTTTTGTTGATTGTCATCCGAAAAAGGCATGTTTCATTCGTCGAAATCACTTCACTTCCAACTGAAGTGATTCCGGAAATTATTCAGTCAAATGGAAAGCTAAGTAAAATTGTTTTGAATAGGAATAGAGAAATGGGGTTGGTCTCAAACGAAGGAGGGGTTCATGGAAATTCACTCGCTATGGTTTGCTGGACGGGTTAGGAGCGTTCGTTCTCTGCGCGAGCTAATACCAAAATCACAATTTTTTCTTTGATGAAGCCCATTTTCATCTCAACGTCTATATAAACCAACAAATTGACGGTATTGGTCTACAAAACCCCAAAGAGAAACATGAAACTCAATTTTATAGTCTGAAGGTCACAATTTTATGTGCATTACACGCACAATGCATTATTGGCTCATACTTTTTCGAAGACGGACGCGACTGAGCAGTAACTGTGGATTCTGATCGTTATGTGGACATATTGAACATTTTTTTGAACCAGTTCTTCAAGACTTTGATGGATACAATCGGGACACTTGGTTTCAGCAAAACGGGGCCACCTGTCACACTTCAAATCGGTCTTTACCTATTATTCAGACGCTGTTTCTTGAAAATTTTATTTCTCGGCGTGGATACTGTCCATGTCCCCCAGAAGCCGGACTTGACACCTTCTACTTATGGGGATACCTCAAAAGTGTAGTCTACCGCAACAATACCCGCATTCTAATTGCGTTGAAAGAAAATATCCGCCAGGAATTCAAGCCATCGGTTCAGAAATTTTGCTACTTTTTTTTCTGAATTTGAGGGTTCGACTGAAAGAGTGCCAGCAGAAAAACGGTGGATATTTGGACAGCGTAATTTCTAAGAAATGAATTCCCAAAGAACTGAGCATTATTTGTAGAAAAAAATTACAATTGACTTGATAGTTCTTGTTTTATCTCTCTTACAATCGGTATTTATTACCTGTCTATACACCATTAGAAATATTATACCTAATTTATGGTTATGTTGATGACGAATTCAACATAACGTTGAATGGGTATACCGCAACAAAATGTCGCTTCAATTCCTAGAGTCATTCTGTTTTATTTTTGTAAAATAATAAAAAAACAGATATTTCAGTAAGAACTCTCTCGGTCTCAGAAAAAAACCTCACAAAAATGGTCCGACAAACGTTGACTTCTTCGGAAGTCGTGTACCGCGTTTCCCATTTACACATCGATACGCTCTTAAGATTAGAACCTTCAAAAGAAATGTCTCTTCGGCATAGACACGAACGCAATCTCTCTGTCGAAAAAATTATCTGACCTTCAACACGGTTCTGTCGGCGTTCCGCGTTTCCACGAACAATCCACTTCTTATTCATTGTTCGTAATCGACCATGCGTTTTTAACTTTTCACTTCCCTGCTCGACTCTTCTTCCTGCATTCTGGCGCAATTACGCGCATGCAAACGGCCCTCGTCATCAACGTCAATGTCGATCCGTGTTTTATTTAGCAGTTTTTATCGTTCAGATCTTCGTGGTAGCCGCTGACAGCTCTTTTTGTAGCCGCCGTCGCAGCTAGCCGTGACGGACTAAACGGAGGTCTGGAGCGTGCGGTGTTGCCAAAAGGGACGGATGCAGGAGTGGACATTTCAATTGTGATTTTATGAGAGGGCTGAGGTGATAGAAGTTTTCTGAATGAGGAAACCTTGACTCTTACGTGAGAGGTATCTTTTACAGTGATATATACATAGCCGTTATGCTTGGGCTGTCTGATTTCGACAAATAGGTGATTTGATGTCTAAAGAACCAGCCGAGAGCAATATACTTTTCAGAATTTCTGAAGAGGTTGAAGAATTGTGGCCATACGTGTTATTAATGAAATGATATTTTCTTGTATTCAATATTTCGTCCAGCATTCGCCAACCGTAGTCAAGAGAACTCTTAAGACTTTCAGAAACTCAACTTTCGTCACTCTTAAAAATGTTTGTCTATTTTGATTTATGATTTCAATCTATTTTTGATCGAATCAGTTGTCAAACAATTCATTTGATCTCTTAAAGCTGGATCTTATGATCTGAGCCTAGATTGTTTCGAGATCAACAGACAGTTGACTGATAGTATTGGTAATTGACAAAAAAGCTGCTTCCTTTGATTTTCTTCGTTTGAGTTTGTTTCTTTCCTTATTGTGGAAGCTTGACCCCATGAAATACTACGATGTTCATTCAAAGCATGTTGAACAAGCTTTGATTTTCCAGTATCTTTATGTTCTTTGGTTAGAATATTTGAAGAACGTTTAGTTTTTCCAATAAAGGCTGACCATACTCACGTGGTACCTACTTCATAAATGCAATTTTGGTAAGTTTATTTTCGAGAGATGATAAATATATGCCTTAGTTTTGGTGAGAACTCATTCATTTATCAGACTGCAAAAACACGTCTGCTTGACTAGTTTCGGTGAGTTTTTGCAGTCTGATAAATAAATAAGTTCTCACCAAAAATAAGGCATATATTTATCCTCTTCTCATCAATATTGTGAACGCCAAAGGGTTTAAAGACGTTATGAAGTTTATTTTCATTATCAGGTTTTACTTTGATTAAATTAGGCCTGATACTATCTTGAGTTTTGAATGGTTTTCTTACATTGTATTTATTGCCAATTCTTATAATATTTTCAGAAAAGCCTTCAACATATGGTATTACATTGGATATCGTTTGTGCTGGTTCGGTTGAAGAAGCTGAAATGATAGAAATAGTCTAAATAGTGAAACAATAAATGTTTCGTCCTCAAGAGTTTCATTATACATCGTGTTAAAAAAATCTCGTCAACTCAATCTTAACTCTGATATCACTTCATGGTGATGAGTACTGACGTAAATGTATTTAAAGCACGATAGCCACGGCCCAAATGCAACAAACTTAAGAGGAATATACAGATTTGAAAATTCACATCTGAAACATACGATATACAATGCATCAGACAGAGAATTCTTCCGTCTAGTTGCACAAATGAATAGTCGAAATAATCACGTGCTGTAAATGAATGAATTCCGTTGACTTATTGCAATAACCTAGTCTTGTCTCTCTCTTGTCGCAGTATGGTAGGAACCTGCATTACACGTATAGAATTATTCAATATATCAGGCTGCCCAAAATACTCGATTTAATTATTCACTGTTGCCTATCATACTAAATGAATTATGCTCCTCCCAACGATAAGAGGGAGACAAGACTAGAATATTGCAATAAGACAACGGAATTCAGTGTTTTACAGCACATGATTGTCTCGACTATTTATCTGTGCAACTGGAAGGAAGAATTCTCTGTCTGATGCATTGTATATCGTATGTTTCAGATGTGAATTTCCAAACCTGTATACGGTAAACATAAGAACTAGTATTTGCCCGGTTCCGCTCGAAATTCCTCAAATCTACGGAAAACCAGTTAAATCTGACACCAAGGCACCGCGATAGCGTCAACTCCGATAACTTCGCGAAACTCCCGGGGCATGAAAACATCAAAGAGGGCTGGCACTTGCCAAAGAGTTAAAAGCTTTTCCACAAGGTACCAACTTGCACGAAGTATCGCGTTCGAGGAAGACATCGTGAGATGGGAAATCGTCGAGAGAAGGTCGAGCACGCCGTTTCGAATAGCAGGAAACGATTTGCCAGTATCGCCCACGCTCCGCTCGCGAACCCCGAGATGTTCCGTTCATCCTTTCCGAAGAGAATATTTCACTCGTGACTGTTCCTAATTGATGTTATTTCTCGGTTTAACTTTGATTGATGCACCTGCCGTATTGCTTTCGGGTTTTTGGATTTCCGTTTACGCAGTTTCTTCGCATAAATACTGTTGTATCATTCCACCCAAATATATCATATCTGAACTCCTCATTCTTGCCCAAATGGACAGTAAAGGTTGACGCTCACTTGGACGAGACGAGACGAGACGAAGCGAAGAGTTGTTTTCCGCAGGCACGATTTGCACTGAATCAAACGATTCTGATCTTCGCTTCGCGCCTCCCAAGTGAGCGTCTACCCATTTGATTCAGTGCAAATCGTGCCTGCGGAAAACAACTCTTCGCTTCGTCTCGTCCAAGTGAGCGTCAACCTTTAGAGTTCATTCTATAAGAAACTACTGCTACCGCTACTGAATGTCGCACACATCTAGACATAACACTGCGACCATGTAGGTCCTTAGGAGCCCTAGCCGTTACCTTTAGGGTATCCAGGACTGGTTTCCCCATATGAATTTTTCTAAAGCCAGCCAGCTCTGGAAACTTGCATACCGTGTTCAGCTGTTTCTTCTTCTGATCCACAGAGCCTACAAATCTCATCTGCTGACCTCCTCATACAATACAAATGACATTTATAGCGACAGCGCCTCGACAGCAGTCCCACAATCCCCCGTTTATTCAATGAGGCAAGAAAAATAAGGTCTTTTAATCTGGGTTCCCGGCCATTCGGGAATCAAAGGAAACGAAGAGGCCAATACACTTGCCAAAGAGGGCGCACGAATGTCACTCATTGGCCCAGAACCCTTCTGTGTGATAAGTAAATGTACCTGGAGTTTCTGGAGAAAAGAAAGCCGAGAAGGAAAAACTTTGACGGAATCTACCAGGGATAGATCGTTCCACTAAGTTCCTTCGGAACTTTGAAACAACAAAATCCAAAAGATATCTGGATCTTGGTAAGAAACAATTACACCTCCTCACTGGCTTTCTTACAGTCGCATCAGGAAGCACCTGTTGAGGATGGGATTATCGGACACTGACGAGTGTAGGTTATGTAGGGAGGAGGAAGAAACTCCCATTCACCTAGTCACGGCATACTTTGCCATTGCGAGCCTAAGGAAAGAATTCCTTGGCGAGAAAATTGTAAGAGTGAGGAACTAGCCTCGTTGAAGCTTTCACAGATATTGTATTTCATCAGATCTCTGGAACTGGAAGGCGAGCTGTGAAGGGTGTGGTCAAAACAGCTCTGTAATGGGGCCCAATAGACCTTGAGGTCGCAGTGAACTGTAATTCCTTTTTAACTATAACTATCCCCGTCAGCTCAGATCGTGACAACCCTGTAAATTGATCCTCACATTCACTCATAAGAATCTGAATATTTTTGGTCCAAATTTCACGGGGAGCATAAAAAGAATATATAATTCCTGAAATTAAACATTTCGGAAATCGTAATACGGGTGTAACTAAATAAGTGTAAAATATTTAAGGAGGTGATTCCTCATCGAAAAAAAGATAGGATCTTTCATATAAAGAAACTTCATTGCAGCATCCCTTGTTAAGATTCAGCCCCTCAAAGGGAGTACATAAAATTAGTATAACAATTTTTTCACAAGCACCAAAAAAATTACAATATTGAAATTAACCTGACGTTTCCTACTAGCAAAAAGACACTTATCCAGTTTTTTATTTGGTAACCCCATGGTTGTAAGGGTGGGAAACGCAACCCCTAAAGTTTATTTCCAATGTAACTTTTTGTCTTATTATTTGTTACCATTTAAAAATTTCCGTTAGCCTGTTTCATTCTAAAAAAAATGTCTCTTGAGTTTTTTGCCCAAAATAAACCAGTTCGCAGTAAAAAAATATTTTACGAACAACTACAGAGATAGATCGTCGTAAATGCGAAACTAATTTATATAGTAGGACACTTTTAGCGATAGTGACAATTTTTTTTCACTAGTAGGAAACGTCAGGTCAATTTTTATATTGTAACTTTTTTGGTGCTTGTGAAAAAACTTGATATACAAATTTTATGTACTCCCTTTGAGGGGCTGTATCTTAACAAGGGATGCTCCAATGAAGTTTCTTTATATGAAAGATCCTATCGTTTTTTCGATGAGGAATCACCTCCTTAAATATTTTACACTTATTTAGTTACACCCTGTATACTGCTGAGATTCGAAGTGTAATTCACTATCAACTCAGTTATATGAAAATCTTGCCTTCATGGCAATAAACCAAATCCCGTTTTTTTTCTTCACGCCGACGGAATTATCCTGCTGTGCCGTGTTATGTTGGCCATCCTGCCTACCAACAGTCGCCACCTGGGACAAATTACAATACTTAGTAGTGAATGAACTGTTACGTAGTCAAGGTCACGCGTGGGCGTGACGATTTATTAAATCCAAGGCTCCCTTTTAATTAATTTACTACGTTATGCATTTCTCAAACAGATGTTGTGTTGAATCTGCCATTGTGTTTCCTTTGCCAAGCCCGTTTTTTTATTGCGCCGCACAGAAGGAAGTTTGGCCGTTTGGCTTGTGTGTGTACTTCCGGTCGACGGAGAGAATAATATCACATCATCATGAGGGCGCTTTTTTCATTCATTTGGCGAACGCGGTTGTCATGGGAAACGGGAGAGATCTTTATCTGCGATTTACGAGGATAATGAACATTTACACATGACACCACAGAAAGATTTTTCACAAATGACAGAATAGGTAGCACTTTGAAACAGTTGTACCATTTCACACTTAACCGAACCTGATTCGGCTCTGAAGATCTTGCTTTTGGACGAGGAAGAAGTAAATAAAAGGGTACGCTGGAATACAAATGCATCGGACATGTTTGTCTTTTCCCTTCGATCCAAATAGACACTTATATTTTCCGATATACAGTGTGTTTGGTCATTACTAAGCGATAATTTAAGTGATTCAAATATATCTAATTTTATCGACAAAAACACTCACATTGGGTAGTTTGACACCCTCAGGTTTTGAGTGGTCCCCATTTCAAATTTCCTTTTTTAGTTAAGTTGACCCTTCCGAATTATATAAGTAGATTTCTTTGGACATGAAGGTCCTTCAGATGTGAAAAACATTTGACTTAGAAATGTCATAAAAAAATTTCAGTAAAGAAATGTACTGATTTTCTTAGTGAATCCGCAATAGTACAAGAAATAGCACATTGTAGTAAAGCTTTTTTTTTCAATAAGTTTATACGCAAGGATATCAATTACAAAACGATAGCAACATAAATTCTGTAAGTCACATAATTAGAAAGTAATTGCTGTTCGAACATCACCCTTATGAAAATTGATAAAATAAAATACAACTCAGAACTGTACTTTCGATCATTTTTAATGATCAAACAAACAAATTATTCATAAAAAATGCTTAAAATGGTCGCCCCTGCTTTTAAGACAGGCCTTGCCCTCATGACGACCTGTAGCAACAACAAAAAAAGCAATAACTCCCAAATTATGTAACTTATAGAAATGATTTAGATGTTTTTTGTAGCTAATATTCTTGCGTGTTAAATTATTGAAAAAAAGTTATAATTCAAGGTGCTAGTTCTTGTATTATTGCAGATTTACTATAAAATCAGTTCATTTTTTTGAGAAAATTTTTGTCAGGGCATTTTCAAGTTGAATGTTTTCATATTGTTTCACTTCAATAAAACGTTGTAGTATCATCTTTCAAAAAACATTTTTTTGACATCTGTGGGACCTGTATGTCCGAAGAAATCGATATTATAAGGAAGAGTTAACGAAAATGAAACAGTAAATTTTAAATGGGGGCTACTTCAAAACTAAGGCAGTACACTTCCAACTGTGGGTGGTTTTGTCGATAATATTAGGTATATTTGATGCCCCTAAATTATCGCTAAGTCATGACCAAATACACTGTATATTATCACTGAATGTCAGTCTACGGTACGTCACGTCACTGAAATGTGTAGATCGACCTTTAGGCTTACCTAACTCAATTTCACATAACCTAACCTGATGAACCTAGATGAAAGGAATACGAATTGGCAACGTAGCCATAGGAAGACGAAACAGCTTGCCTCCATTTTTACTCGTTGTTTGCTATCATTCAATTTTTCAGCTACGTTAATTTTACTCCTCCTTAGAGTATGAGACAAATAGAAGATGCAAAATAGGTCTGCACATTTCGAAAATTTCTTCTTTGACTAGATCGCTGGAACTGCTCATTCTCCTGGTCGATAGGCCCTGCACAGACCGTCGGAGCTCGAAGAAGTTCACCGTTGAGTAGGTGCATGTTGAATAGGCCATAGAGGATTTCCAGTCGAGGTGAAATGAAGATTGCCGTTTACGAGGGTCGGAATCGAAATGGATTCGAGAGGTGGCTTGATTAAATCCCTGAATTATGAGGTTATGGAGGACTTGAAAGAATGTTCGTAATGGGATATAGGGCAGTCAACGTTAACGAGAAAAGGTTCGAACTTTCGTAAAGTCATACTGAAGAGCCATTCTATTTTGTGAAGAAATAATGTCTTCTGGGATGATTCCACTTGCCGAATACTTGCTGAAACATCGGAAAGAACAATGCGATATGGAAGGAAAAAGATCTCTTCTCTAATTTGTGATGAATCCATTCATTATTCCATTACTTCGTAGATGAAAATCTTTCGGAAATATCTCAGTCACGGTGTTGTTCTTGACTGAAAAATCAGGAACAAGCATTGAGGTATGAGCTGGTGCATTATCATGATGAAGAATTCATGATTTGTGAACCTTGGTTCCACGTCATAACCGAATAACCACGTTTTGTTACCAGTTATGATCCTTTTGAGCAAACCTTGACGTTATTCAACTATTCCTGAGCGATACTAATTCTGCTGCCACACGTATCATGCCCAAAACATTTGTAAAAATTGCATGGCATGAGCCGATTGATATGCCAACATCCTCTGCAACTTCTCTTATAGGATTCGACATTTTTCCAAAACTTTTTTCCACTGTTTCGATGTTTTCTTCGCTTGTTGACGTGGTTGCAACTCCAGGGCGCTCATCGTCTTCAACATCTTCTCGGCCTTTTGTAAAGCGCTTGTACCACTCATAAACACTTTTCTGAGAGGAAAGGGACTCAACGAATGTCACAGGCAACATTTCAGGTGCTATGGAGCACTTTATTTCATTTAAACGCAAAATTCAATACAGATCCTTACATCCATTATCTTCAATCAAAAGTCGAAGAACACACAAAAACATGACAAACCTCTTCAGTTGTCAACAGCACACCACTAATACCAATTCGAAGATGATGCCAACATAATTATGATAAACATATACAGGGTGTTACATGAAAGTATGTCACAACTAAGAAGGATGCATCTACGTATAATTTCAAGAAAAAAGTCCATATAAACATGGGTCTGCAAAAGCTTCGTTACAGAGCTACATTGTGTTGAAATTTCCAAAAAAAATTGGTTTTGTCTTCAGTTCTCCTGCAATTCTCGAGATATTGAGTCCAAATTTGGAATACGAGCTATTTTCAACAGGCTCCATCGTCGCACGTCCTGAGTCTCAACTAGAATCTACAGGGTGTTTTCTTTTCTGGAGCCATGTCGCCTTTTTCGCTCTCAAACTTTTTGCGGTACGCCATTGGTCAGCGTAAATCATTTTTGATATTTTCGTTCAATTTAGAAACTTTTTTGATTTCTGTAATTTTTTCGTATCTCTAACCGTTTTCGAGTAAAAAATATTGAACGATTGTATATTTTTCTCTAAATAAAAAATGAAATTATAGAAATACTCGATAGGTATGCCCAAAATTTGCTTTTATCTTTTTAGCTCGCCATCTGAGACTCAACTTAAGCTTATTCAATATCAACATACAATCGTTCAATAATTTTTTACTCGAAAACGATTAGAGAGACGACAAAATTACAAGACTCAAAAAATTTTAAATCGAACCAAGATATCAGAAAAATTGATTTACGCTGCTTAGTGGCGTACCGCAAAAAAGTTTGAGAGGAAAAAGGACACATGGCTCCGAAAAGAAACACCCTGTAGATTCTAGTTAATATTCAGGACGTGCAATAATGGAGACTGTTAAATAGCTTGGATTTCAAATCCGAACTGAATATCTCAAAAACTGCAGGAGTTATGAAGAAAAAAATAATTTTTTTTTTGGAAATTTCAACCACCTGTAGCACGAAGCTTTTGCGGACCCATGTTTTTATGGACTTTTTTCTTGAAATTATAGAATAGAATAGAATAGAATAGAATAGAATAGAATATAATTTATCATGCTAATACACAGAGTGTTTACATACGTCATCCAGCCATTGTTTCATAAACAAGGATACAAAATAACAGAAGTACAGAAAAATATACTGAATATATCACAAAATATCGGATACATCATCCGACAGATACTCATCCAGAGAATAGTAACATTTTCTACACAAATATTCCTTAATTAAACTCTTGAATTTGATTACAGGCAACATCTTAACAGTGGTTGGCAACTTATTGAAAACCTTAGGACCGTAGAATGTTACGCCACACTTCATCCTGTCTATACGATGAAAATCAGTATAAACATGACTGTTGTGGCGAGTATTGTATTCATGTACATCCTCGTGGGTCCGGTATTCCCCCAAATGCACCCTCACATATAACATACATTGCAACATAAATAGACAAGGGACAGTTAATATCTTCAACTCCCTAAAGGCACCTTTACAGTCATCTCTATAACCAAGATTGCTCATTATTCTGATCGACCTTCTCTGCAAACTAAAAAGACGTTTAGTATTAGGGTCATGACCCCAACATAGAATTGCATAAGATAACCTTGATTCAATGAAAGCATGGTAAACTGCCAATAAAATCTGTTCAGAAACAATACCCACCAATGTCCTCAGTACAAATACACTGGAAGATACACTTTTACTTATTGTGTCAATATGAGAACTCCAAGTTAGTTTGGAATCAACTGTAACACCTAAAAATTTCACCGAATCAAAGGTATCAAGGCCCTCCAGATCTCTCATAGAAAAATACATGAGAAGAGTTTTTGTCTCATTTAGGCTAAGTTGATTACTAAAAAACCACTCAGAAATAGATGAAAGGACATCCCTCATGATACGCTTTAAATGGTCTTTACATGCTGCTCTTTTCAGAACTGTGGTATCATCAGCGAATAGTACAAGTTCAGCGCCTGGTTCACAACTTATGATGTCATTAATGTAAATAAGGAATAAAAGTGGCCCGAGGACGGATCCTTGGGGCACACCAAATACAATATTCAACAAATCGGATAAACTACCGCCAAAATCAACACACTGCTTTCTATTTCTTAAGTATGAGCCTATTAGATCGATTGCACTCTGATGAAAACCATAACGTTTGAGCTTGTGAAGAAGAAGCTCAGCCGAAACACAATCAAATGCTTTGCTCAAATCGCAGAATAACGCACCTACATACTGTCCTTCTTTAAATCCTTCATTGATAATTTTCATTAGTTTGGTTATGGCAGCCGTTGTCGAGAGGGAGCTTCTAAAGCCGAATTGCGACTTATTGAACAGATCATTTTGATCGAAATACGCAGTTATTTGATGTTTTACAATTCCCTCGAGAATTTTTGAAAAAATGGGTACCATCGATATAGGTCTGAAATTATCAACTGAGCAAACAGGACCTTTTTTGTGTACAGGTACCACCCTTGAAATCTTTAATATATCTGGAAAAATGCTATCACGTAAGCATAAATTCAGCAATTCTGTGAGCGGACAGATAATTTCATTGGTTAAGGACTTGACGACCCTACTGGAAAACCCAAAATAATCTCGACTTACCGAAGTCTTCAACTTCCGAATAATATCCCTTACAAAGGCCTCCGATACTGGAGAGAATTTAAATTCAAGTTTATTCAGATCAGGGCCAGTCATGCGACAATAGTCATCCATGAAGTCAGCTGAAGACTTCCTAATAGGTGGTATGTTATTGACTATTTTTTGTGCTATCTCTACAAAGAAATTGTTAAAATCATTTGCGGAAATTTCCGCTTTATCTGTGGTACGATTCTTCGAAATGCTTGCATTATTCCTGACAACATTCCATATTGATTTGGAATTATAATTATTTAGTTTTATATAATTATCATTAGATAGTTTTTTTGCTTTCCTCAGCTCATTACGATACAAAGTAGTATACTCATTGCACAATTTCGTGAGGTAGGGAGTTTTTTTACACTTTAAAAGTTCCCTATAAAATTTCAATGTATCCCGCATCTGCCTTAATTTGTCATTGAACCATGAGATCGGGGGGTATTAGCAGAATGTTTATACTTTTTTTCAGGAAATGCCAGCTCCATGCAATTTTTTAAAAATGTCACAAACATCTCAAATTTCATGTTAGTGTTAATATTATCGTCATAGACGAAATCCCAGCTAATTTCCCTCACTAGAAACTTCATCATGCAGATACCGTACTGAGTAATAGGTCTACACATAGTTACCTTACTTTCTATATTTTTTTATAAGTCAGCAACTATGGCAGTCTCAACTCCAAATGATCTGAAAAACCCAAATCCACTACAGAACCCGAACATACCTCATCAGTTACAAAAATATCATCCAAACATGCTGAGCCTCTAGTACCCTCAGATATTATACCATGAAACCCATAAGTAGAAATGTAGATTCATCCCCTTAAGTTATGACCTATGTAACACCCAGTAGGTATGTGTACCAACCAAAATTCACAGTCCTCGTATATCCTCAAAAAACTGCCCATCGCAAGAGATACAGCCCTCTAATCTGTATTCGCGAGAGACAAAAAAATAACTTTCGGTAATGGAGAATATTGCCCATACGATATTGGCCGAACATCAAGGATCGGCTTAAAGGATCACAGGACGAACTCGACCGTACGAAAAGAACACAAAGAACCGGATGCGGGAACGGATGCTACCGAGGATCCAGAATGACCCACGTACGAAAAATGACAAAATGGGATAGCGAAAATTGCACTCGATGAAATTCCGGAAGCCATCTCGAAGATGAGGGGAATCCAGGATTCGGACATCCCGTGAAATCCACAAGGAAGATTGAAGGTAATGTCGGAAAGCGATGAAAAAATAAATAGATGAATTGCGTGTTCTCGTGTCGCGTCATAGAGATAGGATAGTATCATAGATCTATAATTACTATGGATGCAGAATCACGTGACTTAACAGAAGATCGAACACTTGGATACATTAAAGAGAGAAAGACATATGCGATCTTATCGAAAAGAGAAGAGATGAAGAAAGTTTGTGGGCAACTCGTCAAAATCATATGGAAGATGTAAACAAATATTTAGGCTTTGCTTTGCCACAAGAAGTTGATGCGGTGAATATAATTTAAGTTATACTAATTTCTGAATTAAAGTCAAATATTTTTTGATATATTTCATTTGGAATGATCTATTTGGTGTTTTTATCTACATTGATTTGACATAGCCCACAATAGCTCCATCAAATTCGACCAAGTGACCTCTCTCTTTCATGCGGTGTCCATTTTATTAGCTATGGATAGTATAGAGTTGGTATATCATTGAAATGAAGGTGGTATCAGATGCGCCATATTACTGCCACCTAACGTCAGATTTGGCAATAGTTGAATTTTCTGGAGGAATTGTGATTCTTGCGACTGTTTCTATTAAAATTGTGATTTTTTCTGCTTAATGATATACAATAAAATGGTAGGTATCGTGCACTGTAAGGCTTTCATCAAGCAGAGAAGAGACAAATAAGAAGAAAATTAGAGGAAAAACATATCACAGGTAGGAATGAGTACTGAACAGATCCGCATTCGAAATTTTTGCTAGTCTGTCTTGGTAATCTGATATTTTATATGTGTATATTATAGCCTGAAGAAAAAATTGTTTATTTGATATTCAATTGAATTTATTTGAACAGGATTTCTAAATACCCAACACTTCGTATTTTTGGGTGAAATTTGTAAACAGAAAAAACTGCCAACTTAATTCAAACCTGAACTTTCCGCCATATTGGTTCGCGACTTAGCCCCGCCCAGTGGTACTATTTTTCGTAACTCAATTGTATGTCATTAGCGTCTCTTCTCTATTATATCTCGATGTGTCGCGTATAGTCCGTTCACGAAAGTTTGAGCCGTCGGTTGGCCATGGAAATTTTGCATATTCCACTGTGTATATACAAATTTAAGGTTGTGTTGTTCATTTTCTGTCAGATTTTCTGCAATGATACGCATGTTGTAAATATTGCATAGTTTTCTGATAACTCGCAGCTCGTCGGACGAGGCCGGGTACATTCGGCAACGTTGATTTTATTTACGTTATGACAGCAAATACTACCAACTTCAGATGAATAAACGAACGCCTACTATGCGCTCAAACTTTCGTGAACTGACTATACGTATCTTCTGGTATACAGGATATCTCATTTGAAAGGGTCCACCTACAATAACTCAGAAAAGAATCGGAATTTGTGAAAACACTCAGATAGGTTTATTTTTAATGACAGGGAGACATGATCTGGAACACGAAGCTTGTTTTCACTAGAAACCCTCTAATGGAGGGTTGCAACCCCATCAGAAATTGAGTAAGGAAAGTGGTTAGTCTTGCAGCACAAATGTAAACGTGGATTCAAATTTGTATTCTGTGTTCTATTAAGTGAATATTCACAAAGTTATAGGTTCTTTTTTATGGAATTTTAGTACCTATGGAACTGGATAAAACATTCACTTTATAGAAGACAAACTGTATCATACAAATTTGAGTCCATGCATACATTTGTGCTACAAAACTATCCACTTTCCCTATTCAAATTTCTGATAGAGTTGCATCAATTTCCACTTGATTTCTAGAAAAAACAAGCTTTATATCCCAGATCATATCAACCTGTAATCAAAAATCAACCAGTGTTTTCACAAAATCTGATTCCTTTTTTAGTTATTCAGGATGATCTCCTTTAAATGAGACACCCTCTTTAATGAGCTAGGTCTCGATAACTTCAGTTATTTCTTTGGGTTATTGAATACGGGTCATCTATCAGTTCAATTTTGAACCACCGGTTGTTTAGAATTGACGATAAAATTGAAAAAATCGAAAATATTCCTTATGCAAAATGGCTATACCAAGAAATTGTCAGAAAAAGCCGAAGCAATTGGCACAATAGTATAAAACCACAAACTTAACAAGTCAAATCAAACAAACACAAACGATAACCAATGTAATAACCATATCTAGAAGGGTTATCTGAAAAATTCAAAGGAAGTTGAAATAAGTAGAAAATGAGAACTTCATTCAAGACTCAAAATTCTATTAAGGTTAACCTAATCAAATCAAAACTGATAATGAAAATCAACTAACCTAAAATTGCATTTATGAAGTACCTTGTATGTGTAGTGGAGCCTGTATTAGAGAATCTTTAAATGTTTGAATCAAGGAACATAAAAAATTAGCTAAATACGGGTATGTAGAAAGTACTGATAAATCAAAGCTTGTTCAGCCTACTTCGATGTAGTATGAAGATCATAGGATATTGTGGGTGAAAAACTGTAACGGCGAAAATTAAATTCATTTCATGTCAATTACCGCAAATCTCATTTGACAACCGGCTCTTGATTTCAAACCATTTTGGTCTCCAATAATGAGATCCAGCTCAAAAGTTACTTTTCTCAAAGTTGCAAGTTGCAGAAGTTTTCCTAACGTTCAGAATTCACCAGAATTCTGAACAAAACTTCGAATTAAAAACCAGAAATGGTGAAAATAAAGCGAAAAATATTTCAATAACCCAAACAATATACTAACAATCCCTCATCAAAATATGTATAAGCATTCATCAACAAAAGATAACCCATTCATTAGATAAGTAACTACTTCATCATATTTATGTACTAAGTATATAAGTCAATTTTCCACAGGCCACGGAAAACGCCAATATGGAAGACATAAAAAATGTATATATCTACTCCTCCAATCGATGATCATGAAAAATTCATAATACTTCTGAAATAGACATTCGAAAGTCCAATAAAATACGGCGTTATCCGTAGTTATAGTGTTAGTTCCCAGAAGGAAAATTACACACTAGCTTCTCTCTCCGACTATTTAATTTAGGACGTTCCATGGGAAAAGCGATGTAAATACATATTTCATTAGAGACATTGGATAACTAACAGTTGTGCCGGGTAGAGATAGTTACATAATTCAAATCGAAAAGGTAGGTGTACTCTCTTTTCTCGTTAGGATCCACCAATTATCCTGATAAAACTAGATATACTATTAGTAAAGGGTTTTCCAATAAGAGGTGTTATTTTGAATAGCCCGCTATTTCGGTAGATGTCACGTTTGAAGCTGTCATTTTTTGACATTTGACAAGTAGAAACTACGCCATTAATAAAAATGGAACGATATACGCTTCAAGAACGCATTGAAATTATTAAAATTCCCTAAAAAGAATGGTGAGAATTTGGCAGAGAGGGTTCGTAAAACTGGAACATTTTTGGGTCGTCGTGAAGCACCTTGTCGGACCGCAATAAAGAAATTGATGGAAAAATTCTAGCTGTTGGACAAGTTAGTGATGTGAAGAATA
Organism: Propylea japonica; assembly: GCA_013421045.1. NCBI lineage: Eukaryota > Metazoa > Arthropoda > Insecta > Coleoptera > Coccinellidae > Propylea > Propylea japonica. The sequence goes on from CM024245.1 coordinate 24,886,610, forward strand.
AAACCCGTACACGTCACTTAAGAACAGCCGAGAATAATGCTGCTGTAGCCGAAAGTGTTGAAGAAAACCCAGGTTTGTCCATTCCTCATCGTTCTTTGGAATTAGGCATTCCACAAACGTCAGTACAACGTATTTTGTATAAAGATCATCAACAACGAAACCATTGATCTTTTGCGGGAAAAGTTTCCGGACCGTGTTATCTCTCGAAGAAGTGATCACAATGGCCACCGAGATCTTGTGATTAAACACCTTGCGACTTCTTCCTTTGGGGCCACGTGAAAGTGAAGGTCTACGCATGGACCTATAATACTTACTGGACGTCGAACTTCCTAACTGTCACGTAGAAAAAAGTGAGGCAAGGGCCGCCATTTGCAGTTTGGGATGAAACTCGCAAAAGAAATTATGAAAAACGAACTCTGTATATTAGTGTTCTGTGAACACTGACATTTCGGTCAATATCAAATAATAAATATTTTCGATTTGTATGATAAGTTATTAAAATAATGTACCATTATGATGATTATACATTATACTTCCCTCAAACACGGTGTAATGTCGATAATTGTAATATTTCAATTCGTTGAAAATTGACACCTCTCAAATTCAACCCAAACTGCAAATGGCCGCCGTTTGCCTCAAAATCTTTGACAGGTTCGCCATCTAGTAGGTATTATAAATCTATGGGTCTACGCCAATAGCCCAGTGTCGATTTAAGACCTCAAAGATGGAATTCGTGAGGCTATCGAGGACATAGGGCAGCCACTTTGCTGATTTCGTTGTGGAAAATTTCGTTAAAAGGATATGGTCCTGTAAGCGTGGTCGTGGTGGTCATTTGCCTGATGTCATTTTCCGCTATTAACGGCATAGCTTCTTCCTTATAATAAAATAAACATCTGATCATTTACATTAAAAATGGCATTTTTCTTTGAATATCAAAATAACACCTCTTATTGGAAAACCCTTTAGAAATAATAGAGAATGGTGTTATAATAGTTCATTATAATGTCGGGCAATACTCTCCAACCGCATTCTGCACTAAAATTCCAAAAGGACGTACTCAATGCATCCTCCTCCTACGCTTTTGCAGCTATTAAAGTCCAAGCACCCCCCAGGATAAAGTCTAGCACCTAAAGGCGTCGGTCTACTTATTAATCCCACGCCGCAGAGCACAAGAGTCGAACATAGGTCGAGTATCGATTCTACCAAGAAATTCCGCTACGTCGAACAGGCATTAGCCGATTCTCCGACACGAAACCAATAATTCCGACTCTTCGAACTGTCATATTACTTGCGTCGGCCCTCCGCTTTACGAGCATACGGTAACCAGTTCGGGATGCTCGAACAACGTTCGTGCAACGTACGAGGGTTGCCTTTTATGTTTCAGGATTAAAAAAACGATTATTAACCACCGAAAAACGATAGCTCTGAGATCTAAACTTCAGAATACGTTTGAACAAATTTTGAAAGCACGTTTGCCAACAATGAAGTTAGAAAGAACAAGATCTCTTTGATCTGGGTTCCTGGTCACTCAAAAATCAAGGAAACGAAGAGGCTAACAAACTTCCCAGAAAGGAAACACAAACGGCACTCTTGTGGTAAAAGCAAATGCACATATTGGAAGAAAGAAACTGAAAAAGAAGCACTATGGAGAAATCTTTCGGGAATGGATTATACCAAAAAGTTCATTTGGATCTTTGAAACTGCACAAAAGTATTTGGATCTCAGTAAAAGTGAGTTACACTTCCTCACTAGCTTTCTAACAGATGCATAACATCAGAATTGGCTTAGCAGAAACTGACGAGTGTAGATTCTGTCAGGAAGAGTCACTTACTTACGTCCAGAATGCCTTGCCATTACGAGCCTGCGCAAAGAATTTCTCGGACAAGAGAATTAAGACAAACGCAGATTTAGCTCGTATAAAACTTGAAGGCGATCTGAAGCACTGTTGCGAAAACAGATCTGATGGGGATCACAAGACCTTTCGGTCGCAGTGGACTGTAACTCTCTAACGATCTACAATCTCCAAAACATGATGTATATCGAGATTAACCCAGCTCTTTTGCTGTACGGGTATAAATGTTCGTGTATGTATGTCTGAAAGATGAAAGTTTTTCAAAGCTTAGCATGAATGATAAATAAAGTAGTTAGTTATAGTTATAGTTTAAAAAGGGGTTACAGTTCACTGCGACCTCAAGGTCTATTGTGCCCCCTTCACAGCTAGCCTTCTAAATCCAATATCTGTGAAGGCTTCAATGAGGCTAGTTCCTCACTCTTACAAGTTTCTCGCCCAAGACATTCTCTCCTTAGGCTCCCAATGCTAAAGTACTCCATGACTAGGTGAATGGGGGTTTCTTCCTCCTCCCTACAGAACCTACACTCGTCAGTGTCCAATAATCCTATCCTCAACAGGTGCTTCCTGAGGCGACAATGTCCTGTAAGAAAGCCAGTGAGGAGGTATAATCGTTTCCTACCAGATCCAGATATCTTGCTGTTTCAAGTTCCGAAGGAACTAAGTGGAATGATCACTCCCTGGGAGATTCCGCCAGAATTTTTCCCTCTCGGCTTTCTCCTTCTCCAGAAACTCCTTCTTATAGATACATTTACCTATACCACAGAAGGGTTCTGGGCCATGAGTGACATTCGTGCGCCCTCTTTGGCATGTGTATTGGCCTCTTCGTTTCCTTTGATTCTCGAACGGCCGGGCATCCAGGTTAAAACATATTATTTTTCTTGCCTACCTCATCGAGTTTGTTCCGTCATTCCCAGATCATCTTTGAGTCGATGATGTAGGAGCTCAGTGCTTTAATAGCAGCTTGACTATCTGAGTGTATGGCTATATCGCACTTTCCAGATTTATAGCTAGACATCTTTCAATATCTAAGATTTCCGCTTGAAATCTGAGAAAGTAAATATAAATTAAGTAAATGTAAAACTTGAATAGTTAGACTGAGACTGGGTACATAGCACAGGGTCGAGCCCAATGAAGAGAGACAGAGAGAGAATGAAAGAAATATAAAAGGCTACCCTCGTACGGTAACCAGTCCAAGTTGCTCGGCGTATTCGTGCAGCGTAAACGCGTCTATAGCTTTGCCAGACCCGGCAGAAACTTATTTCCTGTCGGAACCGGCACCTGACGTGGAGATATTTCAAAAAACGATAGACTTAACTACTTCGGGAGGCCGTGTCGAGGTAACTTCCACAGAAAGTTAGTCGAGGGAATAAATGAGACGATGAATCAACGCTCTAGGTGAAATATTCGAACGCGTTGTACTCGCAGTTATTCAGGTGTCATTCCAAATTGGATTATTCTTATCTTGGTGGAGATTAATCTAAGTTTACCGGTTGAGTCCTGCTCGTTAATGGGTACATACAGGGTGTTGAAGGCGCATAAATCCCAACTGAAATGTGAAGAAGGTTAGGAATTAATAAAATATCGACTGAAAAGTTAATGTTCTGGTCACAATTGAAGTCACAGCTACATATCCCTGATGAGTGAGATCCTTCAGATGGTATCTATGAAGTTTCAAGTCATTTCGATAAATCTTCATCACGCTACAGCTCTTCAAATGACGATTCTTTATGATCTCTAAAAACAAGATATTTCGTGTGATGATTCAAGGCTGTCCTTTAGTTTTATTTCAGAAAGGGGTTACAGTTCACTGCGACCTTGAGGTCTATTATGACGCCTTATAGAGCTGTTCTGGCCAAACCCTTCACAGCTCGTCTTCCAGTTCCAGAGATCTAATCGTATCTATGAAGTTTTAATTCATTTCAAATAAATTTTTATCACGCTACAGCTCTTCAAATGACATTCTTTATGATCTCTAAAGACAAGGTATTTCGTGTGATGATTCAAGGCTGCCCTTTAGTTTAAGTTTAGAAAGGGGTTACAGTTCACTGCGACCTTGAGGTCTATTATGACGCCTTATAGAGCTGTTCTGGCCAAACCCTTCACAGCTCGTCTTCCAGTTCCAGAGATCTAATGAAATCTAATATCTGTGAAAGCTTCAACAAGGCTAGTTCCTCACTCTTACAAGTTTCTCGCCCAAAGCATTATCTCCTTAGGCTCCTTCCTCCTCCCCAGAGAACCTACACTCGTCAGTGTCCGATAATCCCATCCTCAACAGGAGCTTCCTGAGGCGACAGTGTCTTGTAAGAAAGCCAGTGAGAAAGTTTAAGTGCTTCTTACCAAGATCCAGATATCTTTCAATAGAATGATCCATCCCTGGGAGTTTCCGCCAGATTTTTTTCCTCTCGGCTTTCTCCTTCTCCAGAAACTCCTTCTTATAGGTACATTACATATACTACAGAAGGGTTTTGGGCCAATGAGTTACATTCGTGCGCCCTCATTGGCAAGTGTATTGGCCTCTTCGTTTCCTTTGATTCGCGAATGGCCGCGAACCCAGTTTAAAAGACCTTATTTTTCTTGCCTAACTTATTGAGTTTGTTCCGGCACTCCCAGATCATATTAGAGTCGATGACATAGGAGCTCAGTGCCTTAATAGCAGCTTGACTTCCTGAGTGTACGCACTTCTGCTTGAAAGACGCTCATACAGGAGCCTAGCGACAGTGCACACTTGGTACTTGGCCCGTATATCCCAGCGCCTGGTCCTGTAGAGGTTTTGGAACCATCTGTATACCATTTTACGGTTACAGGCTGCCCTTTGGTGGGAAAACAATGTCAAAGCGGAAGCATAGATGGCTTGGTGAATACCTGCTTTGCAATTGTTTGCTGTGCATAGGAAAATGCTGTGAAACCTTGATTAGTGTTTCTGAAAAACTTTATAGGTTTTCACTCCTAGTCTCCGAAACAAAAACCAATTGATTTCTGTTTCAGAGACTGGGAGTGAAAACCTATAAAGTTTTTTAGAAATGCAGAATCCTCCCAGATTATATTTCAATCGATATTTGATTAGTGTTTCCTGAAATCGAAAAAAATAATGAAGTCAGCACCATAAGATGGTTTATCAAAACCTTACTGGAGGAATGGTAAACAGCAAAAGATCTTAAGGTGCTGGGAGGTCTATTTAGCCTTATCGCCCCTTCCCTCATCTAATCTTATCTATTAATCTTAATGAGTTCTACTTTTTGTCATACATTCCTGAAAAATAACACTCCATCGTTAGTTTTCTCTCATTTTCCGCTAAACCGCCCACGTTCACTTTGTAGTCACGATGTAACTATCCATGATAGCTTGGCAGTATTGTTTTAACTTCCCAAATTTTTATTACCGACAGCTCGTGAACCCTCGTAAAATCCCTTTTACGCCAGATACCCGGAGTGGCACGATGGAATCTTTGATGATATAATGACTTCTGATGCATTATTCACTCGTTCTACGGGAACTTAATGAGGGCCACTTCGCTAAATTCGCTCCGTACCTTATGCTGCGATATAGAAACACTTTGAATGCAGAGAACAGGGATCTTTGTATATGCACGATGAATAAGGAAGCACTACATCGTTTCGGAATTTATTTGCCTGAATTTTAAGCGTGTTGAAACTGCGAGGGTTGTTCAATTCAGTCGTAGTTTTATGACAAAGCAGTTTTGTTGTTTCAAAATACGTAAGTTAGACGAGTAAACCACATTTTAGGCTTTTTGGACGCGGCAATCTATACGTGGCATGCGGTAGAATGAACTGTCACAATAAAATCTCTTTCGTAACAATGACTGTACTTCCAGTATTCATTATGTTGGAACGCTGGAATGAAAAAAATTACCAAAAAGTCAATAGGAATTAATTTTGATGCAGTAGAAAAAATGGACTTGTTTTTGCGTGGTTTTTTTTAACTTATGAATACTAGAAAAGAATTTCATCAAAATTTTATTCAGATAAAATATTTACTGAAAATTCTGGAGACATATATCTCCAGATGAAGGAGATATCCACTCAATATCATTACCAAAAAACTTCATTCACATCAGAAAAGACAGGATGTGTAAAACAATTAGCTCTATAATAGTAATTCATGTGACGACTCCGGAAAATAGGGAGTCAAAAAAATTATTTTCGGTCAACCCTGTAGATTTTTAGATCATCGTCGCTGCTGCTTTTCAATTATTATCATTGCAAATGGCTATGTTGCTATGGTTATGATCGACTACATTTCTATCCGTACGTACTTTTCGGAATACACTGGAAAATACAATTTTTTCTTACAGAAAGCGTCATGGTAGAACACCGAAGGTTGCCGAAAACTCACTTCAAAACTATGATATTATTTTAAAATAACATTTTCGGTATACTCACTCAATGTTCTCAAATGGATCAAGGAAGCTTACCTGAAAAAGAAATGAATTTAAAATATATGAAAATTTTCAATCCAAACTGAAATATATTGTTATAGGTACCTATATCTGATTCTTTATTGTTTGATGTTTAGCACATCATCGAAGGTAAATAGGGTACAAATACAAATCATTTTTCCTAAATTCATAAAATCATTCATGAATTCAAGAAAAAATGTACACAATGCCCTGAAATTGACCAACAGGTTTGCACCAAACTGATCTCATATAGCAAAACGCATTTTCAGAAGGAAAACGGCTAAACAAACCAGAAAAAACTGATACTATGGCGCATGTGATTAGAATCATTTCAGAGAGGTCTGAAATTGTCATCATGACTAAAACTTCGAACTTTCGGATATCGACTGGCCTAAACTTCACCTCGCGAATAATAGCTATCATTATACGCTCGCTGCATAATATAATATTTCAAATCAAACAAAACGTTAAGTTGCAACATTCTCGATACCCTGCCAATATCAAAATCCTTCTCAACTACCCACCAATAAACCCTTAAGCCTGCTTCCATTCCAACCAAACAGAAGCTTGGCCCTTCGCCGTTCTTCGAACTATCAACTTGTTCATAACATCCAGATCCAGCCTTCATGGACATCTTAATACCCAGTCAAGAACAGCCGCGGAATTACCAAAATTAACAAACACATCGACCTGGGAAGCTGCAAGGGATCGATTACTAATTATCATCATCATAAATTATTTAATGGATCTTTGAACTCCACCAACAAGTTTACGCGTTCATTTCGAAGAAAATTAATTACATTGGAGAAACTGCAGCATCGAACCATTTATCGCATTGACTGAAGCGTTCTTGCATATCGAAAATTTTACGTCTGCAGTCCACGACGCGGTGCGCTCAGGGTAACGTCGGATGACGCTGTGGTAGTGAATAACAAGAAAAGGTATTACGCGTAACATCGCCATGAATAGCAATTATTATTTATTACTATAGTGTCATCTGACGGTACCCTGAGCTCACCGCGTCGTAGACTGCAGACGTGAAATTTGCGATATGCAAGAACGCTTCAGTCAATGTCATAAATGGTAAACATCCCGATACTTCTTTCAAGGTTCATGCTATGAAAGAGTAAAGAAGTATATGTTATACCTTAAAGAGGATGCCATTTTGCTGTAAGTCCAAGAAATACCTTGTATCATTCAGAGCTATCCTGTGCTGATGAGTCCTAATAAGGACCAAATGGCCATCCATAGGTGCTCTGATTGATACCACTTCCTTGCACTTTGTCTTGAACGAGGACGAGATTAGCTCCGAAGTATGAGTTTAATATTGGTTTATTTCAATCGATTTATTTTATTCTCTGCTTTCACTATATTAATAACAATATCAACTGCCTTAATTTTTTTGTCTGGACCATATCTAGAAGTGATGTGAGAGAAAACCTGAGTAAAGAACAAATACAAAAATGCATAAATCTATTTTCAAATCAAACAAATCGTCACGTTGCAACATTCTCGATAACCTGCCAATATCAAAATTCCTTCAATAAACCCTTGAGCCTGCTTCCATTCCAACCAAACACAAGCTTGGCCCTTCGCCGTTCTTCGAACTATTAACTTGTTCATAACATCCAGATCCAGCCCTCATGGACATCTTAATACCCAGTCAAGAACAGCCGCGGAATTACCAAAATTAACAAACACATCGACCTGGGAAGCTGCAAGGGATCGATTACTAATTATCATCATCATAAATTATTTAATGGATCTTTGAACTCCACCAACAAGTTTACGCGTTCATTTCGAAGACCATTAATTACATTGGAGAAACTGCAGCATCGAATACACTCCGCTTTAAGGGCTCGGAACTCGAGGGCAAGTTGCGCCATCTAAATTCCGCAGGAAGGGGTTGAAGTTCGTTTTTAGGTCGGGCGCGAAAAGTTCGTTTTTGGGCGTGGGAGTCTTTCTTTATGATGCAGTGCGATTATTGGGATATACGAAAATGGTGAATTGGCGTTTTGCAATTTTTGATTGAATGTATTAAAAAATATACCAAAACCAGAAGTTCGAATTTCTAAAAAACTTTTCAATTTTCACTCCCAGTCTTTGAAACAGAAATAATTAAAAAAAATTTTGATTAAGATGAAGTGCTCCTGCGAAAATCTTTGCACTTATTTGTCTGGAGCAAATTGGTTTTGAAAAAAATGTTGCCTAACAGTAAAATTAAAAAAAATAACTACATAGGACAATGTAACGTTTCGGTGTCTATATCAGACACCTTCTTTAGACAAACTTTGTCTGAAGAAGGTGTGTTTTTTTATTAGACTGCAAAAAAGCACACAATTCTGAAGATTTTACAAGTTTGTCTGAAGAAGGTGTCTGATATAGACACCAAAACGTTACATTATCCTATTCATTTATTTCTTTTTTTAATTTTACTGTTAGGCAACAATTTTTTCAAACCCAATTTGCTCCTGACAAATAAGTGCAAAGATTTTCGCAGGAGCACTTCATCTTAACTCAAATTTTTTTCTGTTTCAGAGACTGGGAATGAAAACCAAAAGTTTTCTAGAAATGCAGAATCCTCCCAGATTATACGCGAGTAGCATACTATACTTTATCCACTCCTATAAACTAATTTCTATGTGTAATAGTAGCTAGAACACAACCATAGACATCTCTATGAACCGAAAAGCGAGTGTTATAATAACACCCGCTAATGAAAATACCTAGAAAATGAAATTGTTCACAAAAAAATGAATAAAAAGTAGGATCGATCCGGAAATCTATTTCAGCCATCAAGATAACGTTCTAGCGATTCATTCCAGATTTATTTTTGGAAAACGTAAATTTTTGAAGTTGCGAAAGTACTTGATTTGATTAGTTAGAGACTCTGATTTGATTCCCGACTACAGAGTACAGAAGTTTGACGGTTGGACGAAATGTTGTCAATGCTTTTGACAACTGTTCAAAATTTTTTAAATGCAGATTAATTCGAATTTTACTGAAGAAGTCGTGGATAAAGTATAGTATTCAATTCGCGGTAATGCTCAAAACACACTTGATGAATTACACCACTCGCCTGACGGCTCGTGGTGCAAAATTCATCTGTGTGTGTTTTGACCTGCATTACCGCTCATCGAATAATATACTATTATCCACGACTACTGAATATATTTCTTGAAGATTTTTACATTTGGCGACAACGACAAGACCCTTCTATGACAAGCGTGGAAAAAGTCAAGTTGACACATGAGCAATTTGTGGAGAACTGGTCATTGTATATTTTGTGATGAAGAAGCTTTAATTGATATAATGAAAGTAGATTTCGCCTCGATTGACAAGGTATGCCCATATTTGTTAGTTAGAGTACTTTGGAATAATGAAGAAATGCCAATTTAAAGAATATTATATCAAAGCTAAATCTATGAAACATTTGACAGCAGTGAATTATAATATCATTATTCCCTTGTGATTAATGGGTATTATTAAGGCCGAGCACTGAGACGTGTACAATGGACGGATTTTACAATAGTCGTGGGTAAAATATTTATTAAAACCAAGAACAACCGAAATACGGGTGCGTTTTATTGACTTTTTGGATTGTATTTAACCAAAATTTATATTAGCGTATATAATTATAATAATGCATATGTTGTTTGTATGAATTGATGAGAGATGTGTTAGTGTTCATTTTTATGTATATTTTGGCACTCACTGATAATGATTTACTGTGATACCTATCACAAGTCATTCTTCATGAGAATAGAAAGTATAGAAAAATCTTTCTACTATATTTATATCTCGTTTAAATCAACACAACTTCTTGTTCTTGTAGGAAATAGTCTAGTTCGCGATAAGACAACCAAGTTTACAGTTGCAACAACATGAAGAAATTTATTGTACCATGTACATCCTACCTACCACATTCGTAGTTTACGATGGGAATAATCAGATATTTCTACTACCGGTCAGATCGAAAATGGCGAACAGTTTACAGCACCAACAAATGAAAGTCCCCATACAAGATAATCCCATTACAGGCCATAATATCTAGAACATTATAGCAGGTACGAGTATACGCTATTATATCCGCTATTAATGCTATTATATACAGTAGTGACAACTAACTCCTCCGAATAAGGAACTGTTTATACAGCCAGGTGGCTATGTTTTATGGTTTCTTTCATTCGATGCACTTTACCTGTCCTCTCCTGCCTTTTAACGCAATAATAGTGCCACTGAAATTTATTCGATTAGAATGCAACCGCTCGATGGGTGTTGATTTCACTGGTGAACTTTTAGGATTAGCAGTAACCTCAATCGATAGCCAAGTTCAGGCAAGGCAGCGTCTACAAGCCATGCACTTTAAAGTCAGTCAAAGCCTACCGGTTTGTGATCATTTTCGTTTGTTGAACTAGACAAATAGTAACTTTTGGGACTTATACATACAGGGTGTTCGATAACTCGGCAGCCAAAATGAAATATTATATCTAAAATAGAATTCTAATCATAAAACAAAGAATAAATTTTTTCCATATCAAGCTTCGTTTAGGAGATATTTAAAAAAACTTAGAAAAATGCATGTTATAGATATTCTACAAAATTTAAAGGTAAACATGTAAGAATTTGAAGGCGCGGTCTAATTCATTGTCCTGCAAGGTCGCCTGACCTTAACCCTTTAGAATTTTACCTATGGGGTCACTTGAAACAACTAGTTTATGTTGAACAAATTAATACCATTGAGCAATTAGCAGAAAGAATTTTAAATTCAGTGCATACTATTCAAAAAACTGTAAATTTTGAAGAAGTTTATAATTCATTTGTTTTGCGTTGCCAGGCATGTATCAATGGATATGGTGGTATTTTTGAACATCTACCATAGTTTTATATTTATATACATAAATATTTATACCATTAATGAATGTTAAATGAAATATTGAAATATTTTTTATAAGTTCATTATCTCTCAAACGAAGCTCGATATGGAAAAAATGTATTCTTTGTTTTATGGTTAGAATTCATTTTGGCTGTCCAGTTATCGAACACCCTGTATACACTTATTAACATTACTGCAAAATCTCGGGCCAAATATCTAATGATCCGTTTTCAGATTGATAACCTCAGGACTCAAATATTCTGATGGACAAATTAGCGCACCACCTAAAATTTCGTTGAATTTTAACAATTGATATTCATGGCTAATGCATAAAATACAAAAGTTGATAAAATGTTGAATATCTCTGAACGATTCCAAGATAAATTGGTTTTTAAAAAACAAAATACTCAAGAAATACTAGGATACATTGCTTTATGATTTTTAAATGCCTCAGAAACCTGGCATTGCCCACAGAAGACGTTAAAATTTGACCATAAAACATCAAAACATGACATTATTTAAACGCCCTGTACGACATGAAGATTTTATTTCTTCGACTTCTGTTTAAAGGAGGAAATTCGACAATAACAGAGCTATAATTAAGAAAAAAAACATTGAGATCCGACTAAAGATTAGGAAGATATAAATTGTTAAAATTTAACGAAATTTTAGGTTGTGTGCTAATTTTGTCCATCAGTAAAGAAATAAAACATTCTGAAATATGCGGACATAGAAAAAGAACCCTATATATAGCACCAGTAGTTTATTTCATCGGTATATATGTGAAGATCACTAATACTTTTTGTTATTTCTTTGTTTATATGGAATAAAATTAGCTAAACCTTCTTATTTCTCTATTATTTTCAGTATGAATGTCTAAATGACCCATATAATGAGAATGTATAAGTGAGAGAAAGTACGTAAGTACGATGATATCATAATCAAAATTGATGCAAAAGTGAGATGAAATTATGTCAATGACTATCATACTGGGTGTTAATTACTATCGAAGTATGTCAATGACTATCAAATATGTAATTTCGACGAAATTGGTGTCTCCTCGAATATTCAATCGATATTCATTGAAAGTTTGAAGGTAATACGGAAAAAGCAACATTCAACTATAGTTCCGTAATAATAACCATGGTGTTACAGTAAAATAAGGAACCGAATTAGCCTACTGAAAGTATTCATGCTCTTAAGGTGCCAATCACTATAGCTTTTACCCTATGTACTTCCCTTACTAGGCCAGGAAGGGTGCAATCTGTCCCTTTTTTTGTCAAACAGGGAATTTGCATTAAAAGGAAAGAGGAGGAGCAGAAAAAGAAAAATAGTCAGAGTTAACAGAGCAATTAAATTGGTTTGAATGATATGCTGATATGAACCAGCAATAAAATCTTCATGCCTTTTTTTACAGAACCGAAGAGTTTACCTAATTTCGCTGGGAGATAAATCCATCAAAATTATGAATCCGCTCTTATTGAAAAACCTCCAACAAATCCCTTCGCTGCAACTAAGACCTCCTTCCTTGCTCCAATCTCCCCCTCGTCTCTGTTCACCGCCGGTATTGCTCCATAATGGCGCAAAATTATTTTAATCGCATCTCCAGAGCCACTGGGATCACGTGTCGGCTGTTATTTCGGAAGTACAGAACGGTGTCGTGACAAGATGCTTATCTAAAATGCATTATTGCTCCTTTGCATAGCTCTCTCTCTCTCGCTTGAGCGTCGGACGCTCATGCACATCCGAAATGCCACTTAAATACTTACCGCCGCCGTCGTCAGCTTCGCGCTCGTACGGGCCCCCAGGGACCCCCCTCGTAGCTACGTTTATGATCTTGTTGTATCTTGCCTGTCTGGGATTCCGGTTCGCGCGGCATCGAGAAGACGTGTAGGAAGATGTCTTGTCGAAAAGTGCAATCTCTTAAACGCGTTAGAGACGTGGGGTGTTATGAATAAACTTCTTCTTCTTGTTTCGGGGATGGGATTTATCTTGGTGGTTTTACACGTTTTTGAACGTGCGGTGTGTTTTTGAGTGGAAGAGATAATAGATGCGAGGGTTTGTTGGGGTTTTTTCGAATCTGGTGTGACCTATTTGTCTAGAGTGAGTCTTGTTTATGCTGGAGATGACAGTGGTGGTTGTGTGCTACATCCCACCATTTAGTGGAAGATGTAACGCAGATGAAAGACACAGTTATATTTACGTCTGTGAACCATTATATCATTGAGGTCATCGTTAGTGGCCAATATTGATTTCTTTTCTATAAGCTCAGTAGAAAGATACCGTTTTTAATCTTCTTCTGTACTAGTCGAGACCTATTTAGACCTACAAGTTGTTCTACATCGAAAAAAGTGATATTTTCATTTTCTACCTTATCGTTCGCAAATCTTATGCTCTTTGAATCTTTGAGAATAATTGGCCATAGACCATAGACACACAGTCCACGCTGAGATCCCTGGAATCACCCTGGAAAGAGGCAATAAAGTTACACTACCATGGGTGCCAGAGCACTACTGACTGGACACTGTCGCATTTGGTGACATGGAAAGTCAGGGCTATACCAACCCCAGTTCTGATATCAATAACAATATCAACAGCCTTCATTTTTTACTGGACCATATCTAGAAAAAGTGATGCGAGAAAAAACCTGAATTGATGACATAACAAATACAAAAACTTCATAAATCTATTTATTCACGACTATTGTAAAATACGTCCATTGTACGTCACTGTGTTCGGCCTTAATGATACCTATTAATCACAAGGGAATAATGAGATTATAAATCACTGCTGTCAGATGCTTCATAGGTTTAGCTTTGATATAATATTCTTTAAATTGGTATTTCTTCAGTACAAACAAATATGGGTATACCTCGTCAATCGAGGGCCAAATCTACTCTCATCATATCAATGAAAGCTTTTTTTATTACAAAATATACAATGACCAGTTCTCCAAAAGTTTCTCATGTGTCAACTTTACTTTTTCCACACTTGTCATAGAAGGGTCTTGTCGCTGTCGCCAAATGTTAAAATCTTCAAGAAATATTCAGTAGTTGTGGGTGAAGTATCTTATGCTACGCGCGTACAATGGCTGTTACTCACTCGGTGATTTAGGCCACTCGCCTACGACTCGTGGCCTAAAATTCACCTCAGGAATAGGTAATAGCTATCATTATACGCTCGTTGCATTATATACTATTCTCTCGTAAACATTTCATTTTTCTGTTATTATATTTCGCATTTTGATCCAAAAGAATTTTTTCAATCAAAATTCCAAAAAATTCAGTATCTCAGAAGCTTTCCGACATAAGTCGTTGTGGAAATCTTGAACCTTGAAAATTTTAAGTTTAAAGATATAAGAATGAGACCACTTTCAGAGAGTTATATATCGATATTTTATTTTCTCGAGAAAAAAACAAGCCCAGAAATGTGTATTTGCGACTAATGCCGCAATATTCTTCAAAGTTCTCAGGCTTATATTTTTATTGACGTAAACATGAACTCTAACGTAACGTGAAATCAAGCGAGAGCCGAAAATCAATACTCTATACTCTAATTACCATCAAGTTTGAACACGAAATCCGATCCGTAGCGTATTTGCAGGGCATTCCATCAGACCGAGAAACTTGTTTATGACCATTCGTAGGTAATTAGATAGAAATGAACCTCGCCCCGGTCAATTTGATTATGAATTTCGACTAATTCCAGCCCCATTACTCGTGGCCAGAATTTACCCTTAGAGGTGACGTTGATTTCGTGATGAAAGAAAAAGCAAGAAAGTATAGACCTTTTTGAGCGATCGTTCTACTTATACGAGTGCTATATCGTTTTGCTGTAAGTTTCTAATTTTGAGTCGAAAATGGTCTCAAAAAAATGAAAGAAAAGCTAACATTTTCAAGTATTTCAAAAGAAGACACTCTTTTTGAGCGCTCGTTCTACTTATACGAGTGCTATATCGTTTTGCTGTAATTTTCGAATTTTGAGTCGAAAATGGTCTCAAAAAAATGAAAGAATAGCTAACATTTTCAAGTATTTTAAAAGAAGACACTATTTTTGAGCGCTCGTTCTACTTATACGAGTGCTATATCGTTTTGCTGTAATTTTCGAATTTTGAATCGAAAACTGTCTCAAAAAAATGTGAGAATAGCTAACATTTTCAAGTATTTTAATAGAAGACACTCTTTTTGAGCGCTCGTTCTACTTATACGAGTGCTATATCGTTTTGCTGTAATTTTCGAATTTTGAATCGAAAACTGTCTCAAAAAAATGTGAGAATAGCTAACATTTTCAAGTATTTTAAAAGAAGACACTCTTTTTGAGCGCTCGTTCTACTTATACGAGTGCTATATCGTTTTGCTGTAATTTTCGAATTTTGAGTCGAAAATGGTCTCAAAAAATGTAAGAATAGCTAACATTTTCAAGTATTTTAAAAGAAGACACTCTTTTTGAGCGCTCG
The DNA here is from genome assembly GCA_013421045.1 of Propylea japonica. Lineage (NCBI taxonomy): Eukaryota > Metazoa > Arthropoda > Insecta > Coleoptera > Coccinellidae > Propylea > Propylea japonica. The sequence continues at coordinate 24,902,211 of CM024245.1, forward strand.
TTCTACTTATACGAGTGCTATATAGTTTTGCTGTAATTTTCGAATTTTGAATCGAAAACTGTCTCAAAAAAATGTGAGAATAGCTAACATTTTCAAGTATTTTAAAAGAAGACACTCTTTTTGAGCGCTCGTTCTACTTATACGAGTGCTATATCGTTTTGCTGTAATTTTCGAATTTTGAATCGAAAACTGTCTCAAAAAAATGTGAGAATAGCTAACAATCTCAAGTATTTCAAAAGAAGCCATTCTTTTTGAGCGCTCATTCTACTTAAACGAGTGCTATATCGTTTTGCTGTAATTTTCGAATTTTGAGTCGAAAATGGTCTCAAAAAAATGAAAGAATAGCTAACATTTTCAAGTATTTTAAAAGAAGACACTCTTTTTGAGCGCTCATTCTACTTAAACGAGTGCTTTATCTATCTATTTGCCCAAATGTCTTCAATTGTCGAATTTTGAGACGTAAATGGTTTAAACAATAGGGTTAGACTCCCTGATGACGAATCCGTGGTCAATTCAATTCTATCCGTTAGCACAATAACTTTCGAAGGGATTGTTCTAGCTAGAGACTTGACATTTTCAGCGTGAGTTCGGTTCCCAAAATGACTCGGTTAAGTTCGTCAACCAGCCAAATCGTACAGGGTGTTCCATACAATATGGCCATTCAACATTTTTGTTCCTCAATAGGAATCTCAGATAAAACGAAACAATTCGAAATGAAATGTTGCGGCCATATGCAAGATGCTCATAATAAGCCTCATGCAAAATTTTGTGGCTACAGTGTAAACGAAACTATAGAAATAATACAAATCTATATTTATTAGTGTATACCTTGATATGCTTAGGCGTTCGTCTCTAAAAGAAAAGAGCTCATGTCATTGAGCTGAAATATAAAAATTTTTTGAGGAGAAAAAAACCTTGTACGCTCATAAATAAACTCATAATTATTATACTACCTACATTTTAATGGTTACTTCGCATCTTCATAAACAGAGCCCGAACACCGATGCCACATTCTATATAAACCTGATGATGAGAACGCACATTAACAGAAACCTCCGATGGTAATAAAGGGAATTAGATTACACACACTACAGATGTTCATCAGAGCTATGTTTCTTCCATTCATATTTACTTTAATGACATAATGTTCGTCATAAATCCCGTAAAATCTCTTTGAAGTTTAGTTGATTTTAATCCACATTTGCTGTAGCGTTGTGTTCTTCAATATAATTTGTCTAATTAATCATTGCGCCGTGATGGTTTTCTTGTTTTCTCATGTGAAACATGAACGAATAGAATTAATTGAATTTTGTATATTAATTAATGTAATACATCACTGTCGTGCTGTTTTGCTTAGCAGTTTCACGGTGCATTTTGTTACAAAACATTCGTTTAGTTCCACATGGTGGAGATTTGATGATAAAAACTGTGTTGGGTATTTTGGGTTTGCGCCCAAGAAAGTTATTGTGGTCTACATATGTTGAGTTATACTTTATCGAATTTTCCGAATACTGAATATTGAAATGTGTGAAAAAATGTAAGAACAACTCATATTTTCAAGTATTTTACAAGAAGAAACGTATCTGTTCGTGGGGCCGTCCGGTCGTAAGCACGATAACGGGATTGTCCAAGGAGCTTGACATTCCTCAATATCTCAGACAAAACGAAACCCATCAAAATGAAATGTTGCAGCCATATGCAAGATACTCATTATAAGATACATCTATATCTATATTAAAACTCAATGGCTTCATGCAAAATTGGCCATAGTGTAAACGAAACCATAGAAAATTCAATTGGAATATTGGAAAGAAGAATCTCTATATTTCCATAACAGGATAACCGATTCGAGTGAAATTTATTTTGTAAATCAAAATTGATAGGTATACTGAATGTTCATGCTAAATTTCAAGAGGATCGCATCATCAGAACTATATAATCTAGTTTTTGTAATTATTTATTCTTTACATATGTGATTTTTTGAAGAATTTCCAGAATATAATTAAGAGTGTGCTAAGATTCTGCATTTATATATTTGGTATCAATCTCAAATCCCATCTAAAATTTCGAGGTAATAGTCTTATTGCTCCTCCAAAGAACGAGCGCTCAAAAGCTCCTGCTCAGGGCTTTTCTTAAATTTCTTAATATGCATCTTGTGGTATAAATACATCTGCTTTTATGACTTTCACACTTCTATTCCATAAAAACAAGCATCAATATACAGGGTGTTTCTGAATTGATGCGAAAAATTCAATGGCGTGATTCGTCAGATCATTTAAAAAAAAAGGTTTCATGAATTGTGGTCCGCAAATGCATTGTTTCCAAGATACAAGGTGTTGAAGTTTCACTTGAAAACTTACAGAAAAAAGTGGTACGTCACTGAGATATTCTGAACAAACATATTTTTGAATTCTTCCTTCAATTTGTGACAAAAATTACTCCCCCTTTTTTTCGTGTGGGGCCCGTTTTCAAATGAGAAAAAAACAGCTAGCGTCTCTACTACATAATGTGAAAGTTACGACAAATAAGTCATAAGATATTTTATTTTCTCACATTAAAACAGAACCCCACACAACAAAATTCAGGAGAGATTTTTCGTCAAAAATTGAAGGAAGAACAATAATAATCAGTTTGAAATATCTCAGTGGCATACCACTTTTTAGTCAGTTTTCAAGTCTAACTTTATACCCTGTATCTCGAAAACAACGTATATCCAGATCTACTATCATAGAACTGTTTTTTCATCAAATGATCTGAGAAATCACCCCCTTCAATCTTTCGTTTCAATTCAGAAACACCCTGTGTAAGAACAAACCTCAGAAAAATATAATCTGACTTCCAGAAAATGTTGATATTCATAACGAACCCTTATTTAATCTGCCCGATTCCACTAAACAGGAAACGGTCTTTGAAGCTCAGCAAAAGGTCCGGGGGGTACTTTTAAATTCCCTTCGGGTGATATGACGATGTTAAAAAGCGCTTTTGACCTGGATACAACCCAGAGAAGGCGATTTCATAAATGTTCAACACGTGCTGAAATGTGTTAGACAAAATGCTTACGATTTAGCTGAGGAGGTGAGAACATCTGAGAGTCGGGATATTCCCAAAATTAGGGTAGGGCATTAATAAAATTGGCAACACTTTGGTTAGGGTAAAGAGGCGTGTTGAAGATTATGTGAACTACCTACGTGAAGATGAACGAAATATTTCATTTGTCTTAAAGTCTCGGAGTCAAGAAAGTTTGGGAGGACTTGTGATACTTTTTCAGGATTATTTTTAGTACTGAAGACAATGATATTCTTCCACGAGGTCAAAATGATTGAACAAGGGTAAGAATGAGCATTTTGTGAAAGAATCATCACACATCACTTTCTCAATTCACTCAATTTTCAATAAAACTAATGGACTATTTTCATGAATTTCGCTTTGTGTTTTTCCATACAGAAATGTTGTTTGATATAACTGTTTTTGCATAAATATCATTTATTTTATTCATAACAGTTATAATATTTTTAGGTGAAAGCCCTCAAAATATTTATCAAGTATAGCTTGTGGTTAGTTCCTAATTCTATTGGTTATCCAAAGTTACTTTGTATTAGGGTGAAAGAAATAACAGTATTATCGCACAATATTGCTCAACGAGATATTGCAAAAGAAAGTATTTACTACAGAAATAAAGAAAACCTATTATAGTAGCAAAATATGCATGCCAGAACCACCACAACTTCGTCTTTGATCAAACCAATATAATCGAATCTTTAATGCAAAGAACCAACAAACTGCAGGAATGTGCTCGATTGAATTTATAAATATGAACGTAAGATCAGATCCATCGTTTATTTCGGGAATTATTCGTTCAAAGCATTTCAATTCGCTCGAAGCTCTTTACTCACTTATGATTTATGTCTGTAGATCAGAATATGCTTTCATTGAAATGCCGCTGAATGATACGATTCTCGAATTAAATCCCTGTACTGCTACTGTAATGAATATTTTCCAAGACAGACGGAAAGTAGATAGGTACCCGAGTTTGTCTAACGCCCTGTTAGTAACTCATCACAATTTGCAGACTTGATTTTTCAATCTGAATCAGTATAACGCATTGAAAGTTTGAATCGGTCTGAAATAATTCAGAATAATCAATTATTACAAAAATTCCGTCAAAATACCTTCTCAAACAATGGAGTTGTTCCTAAAGTAAAGGGTTTTCAAATAAGAGGTGTTATTTTGAACAGCCCGCTATTTCGGTAGATGTCAGGTTTGATGCTGTCATTTTTTGACATTTGACAAGTAGAAACTACGCCATTAATAAAAATGGAACGATACACGCTTCGAGACGCATTGAAATTATTACAATTCACTATAAAAGTAATTTACTCCAAATAAGATGAAATTCCAAGTTTAGATTCACGGACATCGCATGAAAACATTCCTTTTGATCCTATAGCACCAACTTTTTGTAATAATTGATGTATTATGCGATTTTTGTGTGAAAAAATATATGTAGTTAGAAGACCAACAGGCTGGGTAGGTAAAGTTCATTAGCTGCAGAGAAAGCAATTTACCTAAGAGAACGATACTCTGAAATCAAACGCTGGCCCTCCAGGTTGGGGTTGAGGCATCGGGCTAACTCCTCGATACTCATAAAAATGGTGAAATGTTAAAAAACCCAATAGTAGCCTTTAGATTACCAAAGAAAGTGATGAGATGGATACCTCGGAAAACAGAAAAGAGGAAGACCAAGAACGACATGGATTAGTGTAATAAGAAAATCAATAAGTGAAGGGGGACTAAATGATGAAGACTACAACAATTGGCATTGGCAATTGGGAATCGGTAAATATCTTTAGGACGTTTTAAACCGAATAAATAAAATAAAAAAAAATACTATAAAATGGTGAAAATTTGGCAGAGAAAGTTCGTAAAACTCGAACATTTTTGGGTCGTCGTGAAGCACCTTGTCGGACCGCAATAAAGGAATTGGTTGTTGGAACCGAGGTTGGAACAAGTTAGTGATTGAAGAATAATACCGTACACGTCGCTCAAGAACAGCCAAGATATTGCTACAGTAGCCGAAAGGTTTTAAAAAACCCAAGTTTGTTTGGAATAGGCATTCCACAAACGTCATTACATTATATTTTCCATAAAGATTTGGATCTTAAGGCTCATAAAGTTCAGTGCTATGCTACGTACTACACAAGCAACAAAACCATTGATCTTTTGCGGGAAAAGTTTCCGGACCGTGTTATCTCTCGAAGAGGTTATGACAATTGGCCACCGAGATCTTGTGATTTAACACCTTGCGACTTCTTCCTTGGGGGTCACGTAAAAGAGAAGGTCTACGCCAATAGCCCAACGTCGATTCAAGACCTCAAAGATGGAATTCGTGAGGCTATTGAGGGGCAGCCACTTTGCGATTTGGTTATGGAAAATTTCATTAAAATGATATGGTCCTGTAAGCGTGGTCGTGGTGGTCATCTGCCTGATGTTATTTTCCACTATTAACGGCATAGCTTCTTCTTTATAATGAATAAACATCCGATTATTTATATGGAAAAATGGCATTTTTCTTTAAATATCAAAAAAACACCTCTTATAGGAAAACCCTTTATAACTGAAAGAAGCTTCCAAACCGTCACCATCGAACGAAATCCGGCCATTTTCCTATGCCAGATTCGAAGGAGATTCCGAGTGTGACGCCCGGTATAAATAGACTATTTCATGACTAAAATTAAACAAATGAATGTCGAAACTTATTTACGACGACATGCCCAATGTTGACACGACGCGTGAACTAAGGGGGTATTTATTTATACATTTCGGTTCGTGGAAAAAAAAATTAATTAGTCCGTTCTTTGAAGAGGCCTCTAATTGAGGCCCTTTTGTTCGAATCGTTTAATCGCGATCGCTACTTGTTTCTCGGTCTATTGCTATTGAGATATTATTGCGAATGGTGTCCGTGGCTTCTGGAATAATAATTTGTCGGTATGTTAGCTCTGCCATAACTCAGAGATGAAATGAAGTACGGTGACGCTTTGGTCTAGGGAACATATCGCTGGACAGAATCAATTACAGTGAAACTTCCCTATATCGAACGTCTGTATAACGAATTTCGTTCAAGATATTACGACATATTCCAAGAACAAGAACACCACTCTTTGAATGTGTATTGGTGAAAAGGTATAATAATGCCGGACGTGGGTAATAAATCCCGACCATAAACTAAACCATTACGGCTGGCGGATAGATCCCTCCGAAACGTTGGATTCAGCTGGAAATGTTGATAATGACGGTTTCTTTAAATGATTTCGATAATGTCGATGTAAATATTGTAACAAATAACTTCTAACTGAAAAAGACATGTTAAACAGTGTCAAATGCGGTGTTGGGGATCACTACGATAGCAGTGATGATACCGACAGCGTTGATTTGGAGGGACAACCGGCCGAAAAACCAAATCGTGAAGAGGTACTTCAAGCCTTTAAAACGTGTCGTCTCACTTTCCGGTTCATTGAAAATATTTTTGAATCTTTGAGAAAATGCGAAGTTTTTTTATGAGAATAAAATGTTTTTCAATTGTACCACCAGACAAAAATTACAAATTATTTGTTTGACTGTTATAGCATTGTTGGTTATGAAATTTGCCTTAGCAAATATTGCTTCGAAAGTCGGTAATCCAAGAGCTGGCAACACTGCGATATATGATATTTGAACTACTATTTTGAGTTTTTTATGACATTTCTGTGTTTTCAAGCACTTCTAAGGAGAATTTCGAATATTTGCGAATAGAAAAACCAACAAATCATAAATGGAAGTATTGATAAACTTCCTCGAATATAACAGAATTATAGTGACAAGAAAACTCCACCCATTAGAAATTAGGAGTGAATAGCAAGTGGATTGAACTTACAAATGGTTCATCTGAATGGGAATTGTTTATAGACAATTATTAATTAATGAGAACACAATCTTATTTTCTTTCAACTAGTTAAAGCAATCTGCCGAATAGCTGAAGCTGTTGGTGTGATGTTATGAGAAATTTTCACAACTAGTTCAAGGAATAAAGTTTTGTTTTATACTTTATTATCAATAAACAATTTCATACAATATCAATAGAAGTTTGAAATAAACTTCTATTTGTTCATTAAATAAATCAATAATTAATGGCAATGATTTCTTGAGGCTTCATCATTCTCAGAATGATTTTTCCTGGAATTCAGTGAAAATGCCTATTCATTCTCCCCAGGGATAATTCAAGTAAAATCCAGAAGGTTGATCTTATCGCTCCGAACGACCGTCTTTGTATTCCTAAATAATTTCACTGAACAAATTTACTCTTCGGATTTATCTTATCTCTGTTCCTCACTATCCAAAACACGAATTCGGAATTCCGTTCAACGTTTCATTATCAAAAATACGAGCAATAAACGTTATCGCGCTTGGCTCTTGGCTCAATGAACTCGGCGTTTTCACGCCGAACCGCCAGATTAGTATTTTTTTACTATTTTTATCCGATTGAAGATTCCGTATTTATTTTGGAGATTTGATTGGCTATTTCCGTCGTCTCACTGGCCAGATTTGTTGATTCGATTATGAAATTTTTTATTTTTTATCGTTTGTGGGGCCGAGACGTGTTGGCAGATGTTGTGGCTGTAAATTTTCGTTGAATTGGGAATGTTTTCGTTTTTGAGATCAGGTTGAAATTGTGGCCTAATTTTATGTTTTTTTTCGAATTTTTATTGTTTTATTATCATGTAATTGTTACAGTCACGATAAATCTATTAGAAATGTATGAGGTGACACAATAGTTACAGAGTGACTATTTGAGCTGTATTTTAATTTCGATCATTCAACCTTACGAAAAATAGTTTAAAAGAGAAGAAGAAACAATGAGTAAATTATGCACGTCTAGAAAAGTTGAACTTTCGATAGGAACAATTTTTTAATTATATTTTTGTACACTCTGTACCAACTGGAATCAACATGTGATATATTTTTTTGAATCAGCTCAGCTAAAGTAGTCCAAAAATTGAGACAAAATGGGTGTGTTTCATTCCTACTCAACAGACACAGTATACTGTGTGTTTGGTCATGACTTAACGATAATTTAAGGTCATCAAATATACTTAATATTATCGACAAAAACACCCAAACTTGGAAGTTTACCCCCTTAGTTTTGAAGTAGCCCCCATTTTCAATATACTTTTTTATTTTCGTTGACCCTTCCAAAAAATATCGATTTCTCTGGACATAAAGGTCCTACAGATTTAGAAAAAAATGTTTTTTGAAAGATGATACTACCACCTTCCATTGAAGTATAACAATATAAAAACAATCAACTTGAAAACGCCATAAAAAAATTCTTATAGAAAGTTTTAGTAGAAATATGTACTGATTTTCTTAGTAAATCCGCAATAGTACAAGAACTAGCACATTGAAGTATAATTTTTTTTCAATGATTTGACACGCGAGGATATAAGCTACAAAACAACACTAACATCATTTCTGGAAGTTACATAATTTGAGAGTTATTTTGTTCGAACATGATCACTACGCGAGCAAAAGACACAAGACAGGTTGTCATGAAGGCCACTGCCTGTCTACAGAGCAGAGGCGGCCATTTTGAGCAATTTTTATGATTGATTGGTTTGTTTGATCATTGAAAATTATCCAAAGTACAGTAGTGAGTTTTTTCTTGATTTATCAATTTTCATGTGGGTCATGTTCGAACAGCAATTACTTTTCAAATATGTAACGTACAGAAATTAAGGTGGTATCGTTTTGTAGCTAATATCCTTGCGTGTTAGCTCATTGAGAAAAAATTATACTTCAATGTGCTAGTTCTTGTACTATTACGAATTTACTAAGAAAATCAGTACATTTTCTTACTCAAATTTTATTATAACATTTTCAAGTTATATGTTTTCATATTGTTCCACTTCAATGGAAGACGGTAGTATCATCTTTCAAGAAACATTTTTTTCACATTTTAATTCCAAAGATATCGATATTATTAGGAAGGGTAAACTACATAAAATAAAAAAGTAAATTTAAAAAGGGAGCTTTTCCAAAACTGAGGGGATAAACTCCTCAATATGGGTGTTTTTGTCGATAAAATTAGGTATATTTGATGCCCTGAAATTATCGCTAAGGCATGCCTTAGTGTTTGGTCATGACCAAACACACTGTATATGTGCAGTAGAGCGATATATATTGTGGATTAGTTTTGGAACTATGGAATTCTTCGTAGGAAGTCCAACTGAGTTGTTCTTTGTTATTGTTATTGTTAGCTATCATGAATCGCTTCTCTAGGTATTTCGAATTAGTCTCAATTCAGGTCAATCGTTTCTTCATCTATATCAAAGAAAGTTCTTATCAGTGAATCACTCATTAACGCGGTATTTAATTCCGTTTTATCACCCCTTTAACGGCGGAAAAAATCACCCCTTTAGACTGCATGAGAAGATATCGCTTGGCGCAAATCAGCACCTCTGATTTCGCACCAAAACATCATTCGTAAGTCACGTAAAAGTGTAATTTGCGAGCTCTGTTCCTTTTAATTGTTGCATGTTAATTATAATGAAGGGCGGTATTCATGACACTTGAACAATTGCTGGATGTTTTTTGATTATTAAAATCATCGTTTGTATGTAAATCGGCGGTTGGGCGTGAAACTTTTTCCCCCAGATGTTTTTATCTGTTAATTAAATCGTGTTTTGAATGAATTTTTGAATTCCTTGAAGGCATGGAACGATTTCACGGATTGTTATCGTGGTGGGGAGTTTATGACGGTTATGTTGTTTGTGTTTTGGGCGTAAAGTGAAAAGGACGATGGCAATACAGCTGAAAGACACGATTTTTCTGTTCAAAAGACAAGGTGAATTTTGAATAAAATTTTTTAAATATTAGTCGGTCGAAATTTCCGGTTACAAAAAAAGCAGGGGGTATTATCGAACCAGGTATGACTGCAGCTGATTATCTTTCAGAACCTTAGATTTTCAAGAAACTATCAACAGATCCTTGATAGTGGGTGGTTATCTTCCATAGTGATATTTCGCTTTGAATATGAAATTCAATTTCGTAAAATGAATAGAAAACGACTGCTCTGAAAATATCGGTTAGGCCATTTCTATAATAGTATATTATGTAACGAGCGTATAATGATAATAAGAGCCATTATACACGAGTAGCATACTATACTTTATCCACGTGTACTGAATATATTTCTTGAAGATTTTAACATTTGGCGACCACGACAAGACCCTTCCATGACAAGAGTGAAAAAAGTCAAGATGACACATGAGAAATTTTTGGAGAACTGGTCATTGTATATTTTTTAATAAAAAAAGCTTTAATTGATATAATGAAAGTAGATTTGGCCCTCGATTGACAAGGTATAACCATTATTCCTTTGTGATTAATGGGTATTATTAAGGCCGAGCACAGAGACGTACAATGGACGGATTTTACAATAGTCGTGGATAAAGGAAATTTAAACCCTTTAATCCATACTAATATTATAAAGCGAAAGTAACTCTGTCTGTCTGTCTGTCTGTCTGTCTGTTACTCTTTCACGCCTAAACGGCTGAACGGATTTTGATGAAATTGGTATGGTGATAGATGATTACCTAGAAATGGTCATAGGCTATGAATAATCACGCCATCGTTCTTAGGGGGTAGGCAGTAGGCAGATAACTTAATTGAGTTAGTGATTTTTAGTCGTTTTTGTTGGGACTTTTGCTCTTTCACGTCTAAACGGCTGAACAGGTTTTGATGAAATTTAGTAAGGTAATAGATGGTTACCTCAAACGGATATAAGATCAAAATGATCACGTCATCGTACTTAGGGGGTAGGAAGTAGGCAGAAAACTGAATTGAGTTAGTGATTTTTTTATGGTTTTTGCTGGGAGTTTTGCTCTATCATGCCTAAACGGCTGAACGGATTTTGATGAAATTTAGTTAGGTGATAGATAGTAACCTAGAAAAGGATATGGGCTATTAATATTCATTCACGCCTTAACGTCTGAACGGAATTTTTATAGACTTGGTTAATATAAAGATAGGATCCTAGGCACGGACACAGGCTACTTTTTACGGCGGGAAAATACCTCATTCCCGCGGAAATCTAGCGTGATCGTGTCAAGAAGCGCATGACGCCATAGCTACTGAAATGATTTTGATGTTTTTTTGTTAACTGAGTGTTACTAAGACTTCAAGTTAGTATTTGATCACTTTTCTAACTTAGAGGGTCGGTAGGTGCCATAATTTAGGGAATTTATGATAAAATTTTGATGCAACTGTCTTTATTTAACAGTTTTACTTGGATCGAAACTTAGCGACATTCCATCACACTACTTAACTTATAGGGTAGGAAGGTACCAAAATTCAGACTATTCAGACGTATGATTTAAGTGACTATTTTCGAAGATATTACCGTGCTGTTCCCTATTCAAGTTCTTGGTGCTGTAGAGCCCCCATTCTGTTTTCTGAGGAAAATAATTCGAATATCATTGATAAAACATCATAATAACAAAGAAAATCGATTAAAGGACCATTTGATAACTCGAAAAGACCTGAAACATTTCCTTTAATAACACCTTCAATAACCGCAATATCAACCTCACTGAACCCAGTGCAGTGCAATTCCGAGCTCTCTTAGCGTGGGGGGCAAAAACAAGAGATCGTAGATAAGAAAGAAGCTTACACATAGGAAACTATTTACGATGGGAACGTGACGGTAAAATAATGGATGAATATGGGCTGCCATATTAAACAGGGAACTTTGAAAATAAACCATCCTCGCTGTGTGTTACAACGCTCTCTGGGACGGTGGAGAATCTGTAACAAGAATAATCTTGATATATATCTCGAATGAGATAACAAGAATTCCTCGAAAAAGGCTTGGCGAGGGATCATTTCAACTAACCGGCCAGATTTATCAGCGAAAAATGAGACAGATTATGCCCCGACTATATATCACATCAAACGATCCTAAAAATGCGGAATATTTGTTTGATGACAGCTCAAGAGAACGAACAAAAGCACCGAGAGATTATAGTGATGCTGCTGGATTACAAATAGGGAGTTTTCAGAGAAATTATGCGTTTTGATTCCGGCAATTTATTGTTGAAATGAAGGTTTTGGACTTTGTCAATTCAATAAGTTTACTTGTTAGTGTATAATTGTATTTCTCTAAAGCGTGGTTTAGTTTTTCATGAAGATATGAATATGGTGTTGATATAAAATATTTCCTGATAGATCTTATCTAGAATTATTTTTCTTTTCATGGATGTTACAATATTTATTTTCCTTGCCTATTTGGTATATTATATCCAGTTCTTTCCTATAATTTTCTGGTGTTAAAGAGGTGTTGAAAAGTCTCTGGAATAAAAATCTAAAAGCGGCTCTCTTCATTGTGGGTGCGTGATATTAGCTAAAAGGAAAGATGGTGTTACTTTGTGTTGGTTTTCTGTAGATTTCGAAAAAAAAGAAAAAAAAGTATGCATATCAGCTACATTCTGATTCTAAAATGTGGTCATATCAATTAAACCACTACTTTACAAGTTACAGCCATTTTGAATTTAGTAGTAAGTCCTTCACAACTGAAATGGTTAGTTACGTTTTTGTGTGTTCTTCAATTTTTGACCTTTGCAATGAATGGTTAAAAAATTCAAGAAAAGCCCTGAACAGGTGCTTTTGAGCGCTCGTTCATTGGTGGAGCAAGAATGCTATTATTTCAAATTTTTGTACTTGAGATTCATGCTAAGTAAATGAATGCAAAATCTTAGCACGATCGGGATTATATTCTGGAAATTATTCAAAGAATGAAATATGTAAAAAATCAATAATTAAATTAAATTAAATTCCATGGTTCGAATGACACACACAAAATAAATTTCATCCGAATCGGATATCTTGTTATAGAAATATAAAATTCTTGTTTAAAATATTCCGATTAAATTTTCTAAGGTTCCCCACGAGAAAAAAAAACAAAAGAAATTTTTTGTCACAGATTGAACGAAACCTTTTTCATTCCGTTTTGACTAAAACTTAAACACCCTGTATTTTGGCAGATAATCAATTTTTCTGTCGATTCTATAAAATGTCATTCTGCATTATTTGAACTGATTAATTATCCGTAATAACCAATAGTTGATAGGTGATCAACGCTTAATTAATTGAGAAATAAACGTATCCTACAATTAATTCATTAATAAAACACGAAAAAAGGAATAATGGAGCGTGAAATACATAATTTCACGGATATACGCTCATAAATAACAAATTATATACCGCACATCATCAAAATACTTCCTCACCAATTAATTATCAAATCAGCTTAGCGCCTATTAACAACTCTTTCAGACCAGTTTATGATAAAATATTCCGTGGAGGCCTTCTTCAATAATTTATTCATCGATAATTCAATCCATCAATTTCCGCTTTTGGAATATTTCGCTGTAAATTTTGTATTCAGCGTGATAAAGTGGTAAACAGTGTGGTTTTGTAGGCGTTTGTTATAAGAAAAAAATAAAATGAACTAATTGTAAAAAATGGGAAACAAACATTGACGATGTACCTGTCGTTTTCTATGGGAGTTAACTATATTTATAAACATGTCACTGTTTTGTGAATAGCCCTGAATTATGTCACCATTTCTCGATACTCTTTCTAACAATGCAGGGGAAAATACAGCAAAATTAACTTTGGACGAATGTTGCCGACTGAGACTTTCAACATGAACATATATTTAAGGAGAACACCATTCTATAGAATAGGCCAATTATAAAAAGGGAAAAATTTACTATGAAAAATTATACTTAATAGTAATTTAAATAAGTGTACAATTTGTAACTGAGCTAAACAAAATATCAATATCATAACTACCTAAGCAGAGCATGAGCTAAAAAACTGCATTGGAGAAAAAGCTCAGAGTCGACAATAAAGAACTTTTCAACGCATAAATGAATCTCAAATCCTGTACCGAGATCTCTGTAATTGCATTTTCAGAGTTCTCTTCTGGCATGGGGGTGCCGTAACGCCATAAAGCAACTGGCAAGAGGCAATAAAGTAACTCTAGTATGGGTGCCAAAGCATTGTGCAGTTGAAGGAAATGAAAAAGCCAAACTTGCAAAAAGTGAATCAAGAACACCTGCTGGACCTAAGCCATTCTGAGAGTTTGGAAAAGTTGAATAAAAGAAAAACCCTCTGGGGAAACAGCTCTGGACTTACTTAGTCCAAAAAATTCGTCATGATTTCACCTATTTATACCAGAAATTTTATGAAACTGTCCCGAACTGAGCTAAAGGTGATGATGGAACTGACGGTAAAATATCATTGTTCCATATGGAAAAGTCAGCAAATGAGATTTTTAGGTTTTGTGCATCACAGCAGAAACAGCTTAACAAGTGGTTTGCAAGTGTCCAGAGCTGGCTAGCCTAAGAACAATTAATATGGGCAAACCTGTTCTGGACACCTAAAAGGTAACGCCAAGGCTGCTAAGGAAGTCATAGGTTTTATCAACGCCATTGATGACCTCCTTGGTCTTCCATGAATGAGTAGAATAGAGAACAAAAGACCTACACGATCACAGTTCTTGGAGGGATGAACAGTCATAAAGACCCTAATTCAAATAATGATCAATCTTGTGCTAAAGGCTTTTCCAATAAGGGGTGTTATTTTGATATTCAAAGAAAAATTCCATTTTTCAATATAAAATGATCGGATGTTTATTTCATTATAAAGAAGAAGCTATGCCGTTTATAGTGGCAAATGACCACCATGACCACGCTCTCAGGACAACATCTTTTTAATGAAATTTTCCATAACCAAATCAAAAAGTGGCTGCCCTCTATGTCCTCGATAACCTCACGAATTCCATCTTTGAAGTCTTGAATCGACGGTGGGCTATTGGCGTAGACATTTCCTTTCACGTGGCCCCGAAGGAAGAAGTCGCAAGGTGTTAAATCACAAGATCCCGGTGACCTACTGTGATTACCTCTTTGAGAGATAACATGGTCCGGAAACTTTTCCCGCAAAAGATCAATGGTTTCGTTGCTTGTGTGAGTTCTTGTGTTAACATTAGACCCAAATCTTTATGCAAAATACGGTTAATGACGTTTGTGGAATGCCTAATTCCAAAGAACGACGAGGAATGGACAAACCTGGTTTTCTTCAACACTTTCGGCCACAGCAGCGATATCTCGGCTGTTCTTAAGCGACGTGCACGAGTTTATTCTTCACATCGCTAACTTGTCCCAACAACTCGAATTTTTTCACCAATTTTTTTATTGCGGTCCGACAAGGTGCTTCACGACGACCCAAAAATGTTCTAGTTTTACGAACCGTCTCTGCCAAATTTCCACCATTTTTATAGTGAATTTTAATCATTTCAATGCGTTCTTGTAGCGTGTATCGTTCCATTTTCATTAATGGCGTAGTTTCTACTTGTCAAATGTCAAAAAATGACATCTACCGAAATAGCGGGCTATTCAAAATAACACCTCTTATTAGAAAACCCATTATTACGAATTAAGCAAAGACCGTTGTTCTCTACCGCCTGGGAATACAAAGGTACTCATAAAACGGTTTTTTATATCGAATTCCTTCTAGTTAACACAACATATTTTGAACCCGTCTCTCGTATCCATCTAACACCTCCGAAAAAAACATCTATCGCACGCCTCCAGAACGAGGCAACCTATTTACGACACCTCAGTCATCGCCTTCATTGACAACAGGAAATTAGGAGAAAATCGTGATTCTGGCCGGTCGGAGCGCGAACTGGAAAGTGCCGGCGACTTAACAACTTCGGAAAATACGATGAAAGGTTTTCGGAAGGGTATTTTGATTATTATTGGAGGCTCGAGGATCGAACGTTTCAAGGACTCTCCGGGCCTGACACGAAATAAAAGGAACGTGAATTGATTGGGCGACCGTCGTACGGTCTGCGGAATTTATTGGAGGGAATTTATGTTTTTCGTTTTCGGCGTCCGAGGTGGAATTGGTTTTGTTTTTCCGAACGGTTCTGCCGCGTTTGACCTATATAAAAATATGTTATATAATGTGTACCTCAAAGTTTTGTTCGCACTACGATCAAGAACTGTAAAAGGTATTTCAAATTGTGGGTAATAACTAAAACACATATAATATGTATTCTTTTTCGAAAACTTTATATTGGTGATTGAAGTATCAGTTTTAACATTTATGTACGAACAATAACATCTGCCAAAAAACCTACTCTTGAACGTCTACAGACGTCCACTCTTTTGTTGAAATTTTCAATGATATTTTGACATAATTGAAAAATTTTCACCAATGTATGGGGCAAATGGCAGTACATGCTCTTCAAGAATGTTCCTTATATATCTATCAGCATTCACAGCTCCATTATCAACGACCACTAGCTCTGTGCGAGCAGTCAAAGATATTCCACCCCATACCATAATCGATCATCCCCCGAAACCACTAGTATTCAGGAAGTTGCACTGAGCATATCTTTCATGTGGACGTCTGTATACAAGAAAACGTCGATCACAATGGTAGAGGCAGAATCTAGACTCATCTGTGAAGATAACTCTTTCTCAATCTGCCTCTTTCCAATGGATATGCTCTCTCGCAAAATCCAAACGCGCCCTTCGATGGGCTGGGGTAAGAGCTGGGCCACTTGCCGCGACACGAGGCCTTGAATCATATTCTCTGAGGCAATTTCTTATTGTCTGAGTGCTAATTTGCACCCCATGAGTTTGCTCAAGCTGATTTTGAAGGTGGCGAGCGGTTGCAAACCGTTGTCTCAACGAAGAAACTCTAAAGTAACGTTCTTGAATGGCAATTGTTACCCGTGGTCTACCCTTTCCTGAAACATTCTGGACACACTTGTATGGGAAACTCCAAAACTATATGCAATTCTTGTGTATGTCCACCCTTCTTCTCGCAAAACTACCGCTTGGGCACATTCCTCTTGGGTAAAATTGCGTGTCTCAAATTTGCATAGCGATCAAATATAGAAAATCAAACGAAAGAAAAACTATTGATCACTAGAATTGATCGAGAACAACTGATTTCAAAATGGGGCCAATACATTCAAAATCTGATTATTTCATCTTTTTTTATTCCTGCTGTGAAAAAACATTTGTATTGAAGGAAAACGTTGAAAGTGGATAACATATGCATGCATAATTCTGATAAAAATAATTATCATTGAGAACACCTTCAGTTGTAGAATAAATTTGAGATTTCCATAATGTGCGTTAATTCTTTTGCGCAGTGTATGTAGGTAAAGGGTGGCCAGAATTGGTTTTCCCTGAACTACAACTTTTTAACCATACGAGATAGAGAAAAATGAATGTCAATCACTATCAGGGTGTCCACAACTGAACCTCTCACCGTACTTTGCTCTTTAACATTCAATAAAACAGCACAACCTGAAATATTCAATTGAAATTTAATTACTTAAAATTTGAAACACCTTCATTATTGCACAATTTTTCTCTGCAAGGTATTGCATAACAAACGCCTTTACGAAAGAATTAAAGAAACAATAGTTTAACGCATTCAACCTCAAAATGAAAAAACGCTATTAGCAAGTGCTATAGACAAAACTAATAATTAATAGTCACAATAACTCTCTCGACATCACTGAATGGGTACAAGGTGAAATCAGTCGTCTTGTTCAAATAGTGACTTCCTAGAATTAGCGTATGGCCGAAGGTCGACGTATTAACGCCGTTAATTACCAGGCTACAAAATGCATATGTGGACTTTTTATGCGGCAACCTCATCATGTGTGCGCTGCAGACGCCGAACAGAAAAACTTGCTCTTTCTGCTCCTATATACGGTCATTGATGGTGTGAAACGAACGAGCTTTGCTGCTGATTTTATAACGTAATGTGACACTTTGTTATGCAATTCTGTGAAACAATGACGAACTCTATAATGAGATTTATTTATGAGAGTTGCCCTCAAACATAATAATATACACTTATTGACACTACTACAAAATCTAACGCCAAATATCTAATGATGCCGTTTTCAGAATTATAACCTGAGGACTCAAATAGAAATAAATCATTCTGAAATATGGGGACACAGACACAGCAATAGTTTATTACATCGGTATATACAGTGTGTTTGGTCATGACTTAGCGATAATTTAAGGGCATCAAATATACCTAAATTTATCGACAAAAACACCCACTTTGGGGAGTTTTTGAGTAGTTTTTGAGTAGCCCCCATATTAAATTTCTGTATAATGCCTACATGTGGTGACTAAAAAACAAAAGTTTCTGTCCTGTCCACTCACCACTACAACAACAATATTTCCCAATCTGTTCAAACGCCCAACTATTTGTAGCAACAAAAAAAGTTTGGGGGCGCTCGCGTAGTGCTCATGTTCGCAATAACTCTCAAATTATGTTTCTTACAGAAATAATGTAGACGTTGTTTTGTAGCTAATATCCTTGCGTGTTAAATCATTGAAAAAAATTATAATTCATTGTGCAAGTTCTTGTACTATTGCGGATTTACTAAGAAAATCAGAACATTTATTCACTAAAATTTCTTTAAAGAATTTTTTATGGCATTTTCAAGTTGTTTACATATTGTTCTACTTTAATGAAAGGTGGTAGTATCATCTTTCAAAAAACATTTATTTGACATCTGTAGGACCTTGTGTCCAAAGAAATCGATATTATTTGAAAGAGTCAAACGAAAATGAAGAAGTAAATTTAAAATTAAAAACTAAGGGGGTAAACTTCCCAATGTCGGTGTTTTTGTCGATAAAATTAGGTATATTTGATGCCCTTAAATTATCGCTAAGTCATGACCAAACACACTGTATATGAAGACCACTAATACTTTTTTTTATTTCTTTGTTTATAGGGAATAAAATTGTCTGAACCTTCTTATTTCTCTATTATTTTTAGTATGAATGTCTCAATGACACATATAATGAGAATGTATGAGTGAGAGAAAGCAGGATGATATCATAACCAAAACTGATGCAAAAGTGAGATGAAATTATGTCAATGACTATCATACTGGGTGTCAATTACTGTCGAAGTATGTCAATGACTATCAAATATGTAATTTCGAGGAAATTGCCTACTGAAAATACCCATACCCTCAAGGTTTCAACCACTATAAACGTTTACCCCATAGGGGTTATTTATGAAATAACATTTCAAAAAAAATTTCTGGTTCAATCGAAAAATTAGACAAAATAAATATTATAAAATATTTAGAAACGCAAGATAGTATAAATATGTAAACACATATTTTCTTTTACAGATATCAAACCGTCACAAAATTGATACAGTAAATAGTTGTGCAATCCAACATTATTTAATACAGATTCACTAAACGATATTTGTGGAAGTATTCGATATATTTCAATGAAAAAGAGTGAATCAGAGAAAATACTCATTCTTACACCTATTTATTCAAAAACTAGGTACTTCATGGCGGGTTCTCAAATTTTGAACCCATGAAAGAATATCGTTTCTTTTTTTAAAGAGTAAATAGCATGTCTGCAATATATTGGTATAATTACAGTGATTATTTCATCCTTCAAACGTAAATATGACGAACTAATTCGACCGAATCAAAATCCTACGTTAGAGACCGGAAAATCTATCACTAGACGTGAACTTTAATTATATATCAACAAAAAGAGACCGACGAAATCGTTTCCTCTGAGTTTCTTGAAGATTTCGTGGGACTACCACATGTGGTCTATGAGGATGGTCCTAATTATTTTCTGTCCATCAACCTCCTGACCTGAAACTTGAGCTGTTACGACCTTCAGATTCCATCCTTCTTATATGGATCACTTTTTTTGCCATTGCCGTGAAATGAGAAAGCAATGATGTGAAAGAAAGTCTCTAACCTATCTTGGAAAGTTTGGGATTCTATCTTATTCATTTTGGAACCTTCTGTACTCACCAAGGAGCTATTCAATTATTTTAAAATTAGTTATTATGAATTTGAAAGAAGCATCAAAACACAGTGATTTTCCATATTGCAGAATGATAATAACTCCAGTGTGTATGACGTTTTGTTCTTTAATGTATTATTCCTTTGAACCTTTCTCAAATTTTAAAAATTCGGTTAATCCGTCTGTCACCGATAGCCTCACGATTTCCATCTTTGAGGTCTTGAATCGACGCTGGGCTATTGACGTAGACCTTCACTTTCACGTGGCCCCAAAGGAAGAAGTCGCAAGGTGTTAAATTACAAGATCTCGGTGGCCAAGGGATCACATCTTCGAAAGATTACACGGTCCGGAAACTTTTCCCGTTTCGTTGCTTGTGTAGCATGTAGCGTAGCACTGAACTTTATAAGCCTTAAGACCCAAATCTTTATGCAAAATACGGTGTAATGACGTTTGTGGAATGCCTAAGTCGGCAACAGCAGCAATATTCTTGGCTGTTCTTGAGCGACGTTCACGAGTTTTATTCTTCACACCACTAACTTGTCCCAACAGCTCGAATTTTTCCACCAATATCTTTATTGCGGTTCGACAAGTTGCTTCACGACGACCCAAAAATGTTCTAGTTTTATGAAACGTCTCTGCCAAATTTTAACCATCTTTATAGTGAATTTCAATAATTTCAATACGTTTTGAAGCGTGTATCGTTCCATTTTTATTAATGGCGTAGTTCCTACTCGTCAAATGTGAAAAAAATGACAGCTTCAAACGTGACATCTACCGAAATAGCGGGCTATTCAAAATAACACCTCTTATTGGAAAATTTTTTATATCGCTTCTTTAATGTTGAAAAAACAAGACGAATTCAATGCAGCCTCTATATTTTATTCATTCTAAAAAAACTGCGAAAGTTGAAACACCCTATAAGTTCATGTAAATTTTCAAATGGCTGAATGGCATGTCTAAGACGGATGAGAACCCATCTTGAAGACAATCCATAACGAAATGGCAGCTATATCGCATCAATTTAAACGATAATGATCTTTCAATAGCGCATAAATTAACATATAATTTTTAGGCGGAATACATCTACTTCCATGTAATTGAAAGTTATTATGTATTCACCTCTTGGAGCGACTGTAAAAATGGATGACAAATGAAATCGATAACGTGTATTCATGAGTGGAATTCGTGTTACCAATAAATTATTATCTATTCACATTGTTGAAGATGAAATATTGTTTTTTTATTTGAATAAATTGGATGTATTAAACGGACATAAAATATTTAATAGTATATCAACTCATGAGGCATTAACGGGAATTTATTATCCGAAAGGCGTAATCAGAAGTACTTATCCCTTTTTGTTGCAAATGGCTTCATTTTTCATTTCATTTTTGGGTCGTGGTGAAGCACCTTGTCGGACCGCAATGAAGAAATTGGTGGAAAAATTGTGAAGAATAAGACCCGTGCACGTCGCTCAAGAACAGCCGAGAATATTGCTGATGCTGTAGCCGAAAGTGTCGAAGAAAACCCAGGTTTGTCTTTTCCTCGTGGTTCTTTGGAATTAGGCGCTATAGAGAGCAACAAGACGGAGCTACGTGCCACACAAGCAACGAAATGATCGATCTTTCGCGGGAAAAGTTTCCGGACCGTGTTATCTCTCGAAGAAGTGATCATAATTGGCCACCGAGATCTTGTGATTTAACACCTTGCGACTTCATCCTTTGGGGCCACGTGAAAGAGAAGGTCTACGCCAATAGCCCAGCTTCGATTCAAGACCTCAAAGATAGAATTCGTGAGGCTATCGAGTACATAGGGCAGCCACTTTACGATTGGTTATGGAATATTTATTTCATTAAAAGGATATGGTCTTGTAAACGTGATCGTGGTGGTCATTTGCCAAATGTAATTTTCCACTATTAACGGCATAGCTTCTTCTTTATAATGAAATAAACATCCGATCATCAATATTGAAAAATTGCATTTTTCTTTGAATATCAAAATAACACCTCTTATTGGAAAACCCTTTACCTAATGAACATCTCTTTCTATCAAAATTTCATCGTTTATGATAGCTTTTATCCTTCATATTTTTCCTGTGAATAAGTTAGGGTTTTATGCCAAAAGATATTTTTCTGATAACTGATATGAAATTGGCAACTGAATTGGAAATGCGACAATGATCTATATGCTATTTTTATGGCATATATATTTTCAAAACAAACATTGAGTGATTAAGGTTATTATAGAAGCAGAATAGTGAAAAATAAACAGACCGTATAAAAATGAAGGTTTCATTATATCCTTGTCATATTTTCTAAATACTGCTGCCAAAACAAATGTAAGCGTTGCTTAATTTTGAAATTTCCTGATGTCATTTCTTTCTTCAATTAATCAATCCAAATACGACCTATACGAACAGAAAAATTGGCCAAATTATCTACTTCATCTAACAAAATACATGTGGATTCCTTAATTTTCCATTTATAATTATCAGGTTCCGTCATTAGAATCTTTGTGTTGTTCCAGTTCATCATATGATCTCCGCCATTTGAACATAAGGCGTTTTCGGATACTTACTCGGGTTAACTCGATCCCTAACCTTAGCGTTCGTTTACCTACCCCGAACATCCAACCCGTGTTCGGAAAGTACGGGGTTATTAACTCGATCACTGACCCAGGTTGATTTATCGTAACCCTACTCGAGAGTAGGGTTCTGGAGGCACCGCATGCGCACTGCAGTTCAATTTTGTATTTGAAAAAAGCGGGAATAAGTCTTCTACTCCTTTCTGAATAATTTCATATATTCTATTCCTAAAAATTATGGAAAGAGAAGAGAATTTGGCTCAATGTAAAATGAGTGGTTCCTTGAGCCGAGAAAATAATGTGCAACAACTTCTTCATAACTTTGTATGCAGATCTTTCTGCGTAAAAGCTGAAGCCTTATTTACTTCTTTAATATAGGTACTCGAAGATAACATTGAACATGTGAGGGTACACCAGAAATTATAAGAAATATTTTACAGAAGCCAATAAATCCTGCAAAGCTAAAGAAAATAAGTGAATAAATTGGAACTGAAAAAATAAATTCTCTACTTCTCAAGCATAGGTAGTCAAAAATGTAATTAAACATGGAAGGGCACACGAGAAATTATAAGAAATATTCAACAGAAGCTCATAAATGCAAGCATATCTAGAGACAATCCGAGAATAGACTGGGATCGAAAAAATAAATTCATTAATTTGTTTGGTTATGTTATTGATACGACTGTCACTTCAAATCCTAAACCTGATGTGTTCGTAAACACTGAACCCGGGTCCGAGACCCGAGTAGATCCGTCACGTGACCCGATGGATCGAGTTAGTAACCCTGAGTAAGTTTCCGAAAACGCCTATACATGATCAGCGATTAGTGATCTTGTAATGTCTCTATTCTTATGTTCCCGTTTTCTTATCTCTAAAGGTCTTGATGTCTCCCCTGTATAAGATATACATGTGGATTCCTTAATTTTCCTTTGAAAATTATGTATTTTGTTCGTTGTAGTAGATAATTCGGCCAATTTTTTGTTGGAATAGATCGTATTTGGATTGATTCATTGAAGAAAAAAATTACATCAGGAAATTTCAAATATAAATAAATCAACATCTCTATGTGTTGACAACTGCAGATGAAAAAACACACAATTCCGAAGATTTTACAAATTTGTCTGGAGAAGGTGTCTGATATAGACACCGAAACGTTACATTATCATTTTCATTTATTTCCTTTTTTAGTTTTACTGTAGGCAACAATTTATTCAAAACCAATTTGCTCCTGACGAATAAGTGCAAAGATTTTCGTAGGAGCACTTATCTCAATCAAATTTTTTTTAATTATTTCTGTTTCAGAGACTGGAAGTGAAAATCTAAAAAGTTTCTTAGTAATGCAGAATCCTCCCAGATTATATTTCAATCGATATTGAACAATTATATTCACCAACGATCTCAAAAAAGTAAAAGTGAACTTTTCTTGCGTTCTAGAAATGGCAAAATGACGCAAGTTCACGTTCCACATAATCCTTCAAAAAAAACTCATTTTGCATGGCTGAATTCATAAACAATCCACATCTAATCACAATATCAATCGTCGTTCTCAGGCTGGATCCCACAACAATGAATTGCGTGTACGAAAGCGGGAATTCTACAAAGAATAAGTGGAAACAATTCAATAAATTGTTAGTCATCATAATGAGAAGCTAACGACGAAATGAAACAATTAACTATCATTCTGTATCAAATGGGAGGAAAGAAGAAGTCATGATGTTTTTCAAGGTTGGTTAATTTCCTCTATAGACGTTTACGATTTAATAACTTTAACTTGGTCCTTTCGCGTAAGCTTTTTTGTAAAGTTCAAGTAACAGATCTGAAATTTACCACACTGATGTTCAACACTTCATCGGTTGCTGTTTGTATTAAAAAAATTTTTTCCTTAAATATATGGTGAACGCCAAAGGGTTCAAAGAAGTTATAAATTTAAAAGAGCCCTGAGCACTCATTCATCGGTGGAGCAATTAATAATGCTATTACCTCAAAGTGCTGTACAGGACTTGAGGTTGATGCTTAATACAGTAGAACTTCCCTATAACGAAAGCGCTTAATCCGCAAAAAAAATCGTTATAAAGAAAGTTCGTTTCATAGAAAATTTGTTTCTATAGTCGGCAATGTCGTGGTCGACTTCACTCATAAATTTAAGTTTATCATTCAAACTTAAGCACTTCCTTTTAGACATTTTCACACAACTTTCACACAAGCGTAATGGTAAGATTGAAACCAAACAGCCACGGGTGTATTCAAAACTGTTTCAGAAGGATCTCTCTGCTCGCCGTAATGATTCAGTTTAAGGTCAGGATTTATTACGTAAGTCCGGAAAAATTTCGGAAAATACCCACCCTTATACCTTCTTACCAATACCCATTCAAAGAGTTATGTTCTTTGAATATTTCGTTATAGAGAGAATTCACTTCGTTTGAGAAGGTGTTTTTATCATGTAATTTGGATTCAAGGTGCAATGTCTTGTACGAAATTCGTTATATAGAGAAATTTGTTATACAGACGTTCGTTATAGGGAAGTTTACCTGTATATGAAAGCAAAATCTCAGCACAATCGGAATTATATTCTGGAACTTATTCCAAAAATTATATTATGTGAAAAGTTGATAACTGAAAATATCAAAATTCTATGGTTCTGATTTCACAATCTTTTTGAAAATTTACTTGATCATTCTCTTCGCCAATTTTTATCCTCAAACTCGATTTCGTTTCAATCTAAAAGTTTTTCATGGAAATATTCGATTTTTTTCGATATTGATGAACGTTTCTATTGCTGTATAAATGCAACTGTCCCAAATTATTGCATACTGCTTTGAATTTGTATTGAACATTTTACTGCAAAATTTCAGCTAAAGTGAATCGACAAATTCTGAATTATTCGAAAATATGAATAATTCAGAAAAAAATTAAATTCTATGGTTCTGATCATGCGATCCTCTTGAAATTCTACATGAACATTCAGTATAAGAATATTTCCCTCAAAATAAATTTTACTCGAATCGGATATTTTGTTGGGGAAATATAAGGAATTTTCTTTTCAATATTCCGATCGAATTTTCCATGGTTCTGTTTGCACTATGGCCACAAAATTTTGCATGAGAATTCAGTCTCCATCCACAGAAAAAAATTCACTTGAATCGAATACCCTGTTATGAAAATACAACGAACTTCACTGCGGCATTTAGGAACCGAACGTATGCCCTAAAAATTTCAAGTCTATAGTACAATCCTTTGAGAGTTATCGTATTCACGGACGAAATTTGACCATAATCAAAGAGCCGAACATTTTAGACTATTTTGGGCTCAAAATTCGAAAATTACAGACATTTGTACAGAACGATAAACCACCGGTTTGGGTAGAACAAGTGCTCAAAAGCATAGTTCTTGAACTTCAAGTAAATTTTTACTAACAAGCCTACAAATGAATCTAGTTGGTGTTATTTCAAATTATGTATAATTACATCAACCTTATCTTTTGGTCTCTCGAAAACATGACTAGCTCAAGTTCTCCAGTTTTTTCATCGTATGAATGATCTATTAGTTGGCCTACATATTGAAGTAATCAGAGGTCAATACCAATAACAAGGAATTGAACATTAACACTCGATAACGAAGAATACGATAAGTTCAAGTGCAACAGGAAAATGCTCAGATATTAAACTGTCTCACACACAATGTTGGTCTGATAATTACTCACATTTTGAAGATGATTTCGTCATAATCAACGAAGAAGGCATTGATCGATCTGTGGTGTAGAGATAGCAAGCAGGAATAAATTCTCTTTCCTCATTGACTTCATTACCGCGATATTGACGGAAAATGTCCTAATAAAAGTGAGGAAATCACTGCTTTTGGAACTTTAACGCGTTTCGAGTTCATATTTTCACTATTTGCAATGTTTTTCGACACGTAACTCCACTAACACCCGATATGGACTGTCAGAAACACCGAAATAATAAAGATGCACAAAATTCATGGAATAAAATTTTTCATACGTCATTGAACTTCATTCTTAACAATTATGACAGTTTATGCCGTCGCGTATACGTCGGTGACACTCGTGATAGTGGAAATTTCTCTGTTTTTGTTGATTTGTCACATTTTCATTCGATGTAGAACGTATATGTATTAATTTTGAGTTTTATAGGCTTTGCCTCAACTCTGTATCATTTCTAAATAAATAAATAAATAGAATTCAAGTTGGATTTCACAGATCGTTAATTGCTAGATGAATTAATTCTATGTACAATTCCATTTGATTTTTGACATAACCATCGAATGCAAACCAAAATAAACGAGGCACTCTGTCATTTTTGAGAGCTCGTTTTCCTTAAACGAATGCTATATAGTAATGCCTAGGTAAATGCCTGTGATTTTCAAGTTTTGAGCCGAAAATGGTCTCAAACAATAGGGCTTCACTTCCTGATGACGAATTCGTGGTCAAATTCAATTCTGGCCGGCCGTTAGCATAATAACTTTCGAATGGATTGTCCTAGAGACTTGAAATTTTCAGGTTGAGTTCGGTTTCCAAATGGTTCGGTTAAGTTCATTAACCAGCCCAATCCTTCAGGGTGTTTCATAAAATATGGCCATTCAAAATTTTTGTTCCTCAATATCTGAGACAAAACGAAATCCATCGAAATGAAACATTGCGACCATATTCAAGAAGCTCCTAATAAGCCTCATGCAGAATT
The DNA here is from genome assembly GCA_013421045.1 of Propylea japonica. Taxonomy (NCBI): domain Eukaryota; kingdom Metazoa; phylum Arthropoda; class Insecta; order Coleoptera; family Coccinellidae; genus Propylea; species Propylea japonica. Next base: position 24,929,425 of record CM024245.1, read on the forward strand.
TTGTGGCCATAGTGTAAACAGAACTATAGAAATTCAACTAGAATATTGAAAAGGAGAATATTTCCATAAAAAAAATATCCGATTCGAATGAAATGTATTTAATGAATAAAGATTGATACACTGAATGTTCATGCAGAATTTTGTGGCCATAGTGATAACAGAACCATAGAAAATTCAATTGTAATATTGAAAAGAAGAATCTTATACAGGGTCTCTATAAATGATTGTAACAGCGCAGTTGGCTTTCGATAGGAGAATACCAATGTCTAACCAATCAGAGCATAGCATGATCACAGAATTATGTGGTTTGCATAATCCAAAGCCAACTGCGCTGTTACAATCATTTATAGAGACCCTGTATTTCCATAACAGAATATCCTATTCAAGTGAAATTTATTTTCCGAATCAAGACTGATATACTGAATGTTCATGCAAAATTTCAAGAGGATCACATCATCCAAACCATAGAATTTGATTATTTTAATTTTTATTTTCTACATATTGCATTTTCTGAATAATTCACAGAATATAATTTCGAATGTGCTGAGATTTATATTTATATTTGTAATCAATAGCTCCTGCTCAGGGTTCTTCTTAAATTTTTTTGTTATCGAATGAGTAATTTCGATCTTAATAACAAAGGTGCGATATGTAAATAGTGTAATATTCGTATATTCCATGGAAAAACAAATTTATTGTTGTGAATTTGCAGTATTTTCTTGCTTGCGAGCAATATTAATTCAAATGTTCCACAAGTGCTTGTTTCCGCTTTGGCCTGTATGAACGGCAAGATGTGACGTATTAGCGAAGAAATGAGAAACCAGGAAATGTATTATTTTCTCATTTTGCAATAAATTCAGTCGGAGATAATGCTCCTTAATTGGCGAAGAATATTCTAGAGTAGCATTTTTCATACAATTAACTGACAAGATGTTACGTGGTTCAATTATAATGATAGTAAGTATCATTATAATCATACATCATGAGTATCAGATATTGATGAATTGAACGTTCTGGGGACGAATTTTTCGAACAGAAATAGAATTGACTTGATAAGAATTCAGGAGCACATTAATCATTTTGAATTTTATATTATAAAGTTCAGTAAACACAACCTCAAGTTGGCCGATCATCAACAACGTCGTGTCTTTGCTGATTGGGTCGTTGAAATGGATGAAAATGATCCGGAATTCCATCGAAAAATCGTCTTGAGTGATGAGGGCCGAGATCTTGTGATTTAACACCTTGCGACTTCTTACTTTGGAGCCACGTGAAAGGGAAGGTCTACGCCAATAGCCCAGCGTCCATTCAAGACCTCAAAGATGGAATTCGTGAGGCTATCGAGGACATAGGGCAGCCACTTTGCGATTTGGTTATGGAAAATTTCATTAAGAGGATATGGTCCTGTAAGTGTGGTCGTGGTGATCATTTGCCCTATGTTATTTTCCACTACTAACGACATAGCTTCTTCTTCATAAAGAAATAAACATCCGATCAGTTATATTGAAAAATGGCATTTTTCTTTGAATATCAAAATAACTCCTCTTATTGGAGAACCCTTTAGTAAGTTTACATATAATCATGAGTATCAGATATTGATTAATTGAACATTCTGGGGACGAATTTTTCGAACAGAAATAGAATTGACTTGATAAGAATTCAAGAGCACATTAATCATTTTGAATTTTATATTTTTTTCAGATCTACGACTCTACGAGGCTGATGTTTATATTGATGATGCTTATTATTGTTATATGTGAATATTGTTATTGAACTTCCAAATATCTTCGATAGTTTGAGTATAATTGAATTTTGGGTACTACAGTTGGTATTTATATTATTTATACTTCATGAGTTGTTCAATATGAAAAAGAAACTAGAAACATGGAATGAAATATCTTTGAGGTTTAATCAATATTGGAAAAAAATTAAATTTTATTCGAAATACATAAATGTTTTCAGTCTACAATAATTTTGGACCTTTTTTTCCATGAAAATTATCATCAAAAAACACATGAGTATATTTTTGAAAATTATTCTGATATAAACAATTTCGTTTTCCCCCAAGAAGTGTTGATTTCAAAATTGAAAATCCAAACAACTATATTTGAAGTTCTTACAAAAAAATTTTCTTCTCTTACTTCATCCAATGCAGCATTGTTTCGATTGTTTGAAAATATGTTTTATTTTTGTTTGAAAGTATAACATTTGCACTTCTCGATATATTTCAAACAATGTTTTGGTCCCCTCTTCAAATGTAAGAATATTTACTATTATCTTCAATTTTTTCCATAACTAAAATAATTCTAGGTTAAAATTGCATTAAATATTCATATATAGAAATGTTGAAATAGCCATCTACAGAAATTTCGTATATTTTCCATCTAAATCTTAATTTGATTTTTTTAAATTCCCTTTACTCAGTGGGGCGGCACTTTGTTTTTGGTCTAGGGGAGGAAAAGAGTTTAATCCGGCTCTGCATGCAACATACCTTGAGCTAGGTTAAGAAAGACCTTGGAGGGGTGTTTTGCACCCAAGAGACATCCAAATAATTCATTAATTTGATGATCAAACATCGATTTACGATGAAATAATAATTCCTATCTCATAAATAAATCAAATCATTGTTTTCGATGGGTTTTATTAAGAAATTCAGATAATATCTTGTTGTGCCCCTACTTTAGATTCAATTTAGTAAGTATACATAGGCGTATCTAGCCTCAGTTTTCAGGGGGGCCGCGGCCCCTGGTATATATTGTGATACCTATACGTAGTTTTTGATAATAATCTTTCAGGGGGGGCAGAGGTACATCAGGGGGGCCTGCCCCCTCCCTAAATACGCCAGTGTAAGTATATTGAGAAAAGTTATAGATATTACCCACGTATTTCAAGAAATTTCCTTCATTATATGAATGAAGTGTGTTCACCGAGGTGCTCACAGAATTTCAAAATGTTCGAGTAATATACCTACCACCATAACATTCACACCATGAGCAAGGTTTAGACTCTGGAGTGCTGAGATTCCTCGACAACAAAATTCTTTTAAAAAACATGCCATCAATTCAAAAAAAGCAGATAAGGCCTGCCTCCAAGACCGGATCTCCCCAATCCTGTCTTGAATAGCACATGCATCAAAAAATTCAAGTTATAATAATTGAATTGATGACGGGAAACATCCATTTTTGTAAACGAATTGGATTCAGTAGTAGTAGGTCAGACCCCAACTCCAAAACAACAACTCCAAGCTGTAAAATCGAACCGAATTTTTCATTCACAATTCAGCCCCTCAAGAAACCTCCGAAATAAGGGTCGTGGCGCCATCTCCCGAAATTCAAGGCCCACCGCCTACTGCGCATTCGCGTGCACCAAGAGCGGGAAAAATTCGATCCTCACATCTCACGCTCTCAAACTCCATTCAACAACAATTCCGATTTTCAGCGTGTTATTTCGAAAAATTCTTGCGAGTTATTACTGCTGTAATGTTGCGTGAAACGTGAACTCCACGTGGACTCAATTTCAAGGCGCTTGATGTTGTTACGGGCCATCTCAACTCTCCCAGAGAGCATTTTCCTAATGGATTTGAACTTTGAGATCAAAATAGAATCAATCATGAGTTCGCAGCGGTCCAAATTGCAGCAGACCAGCCTCGGGAAGATGCTGCTGGTGGTCTTTATGGTGTTTGTTGATCGTTGCCGGTCTTCGTTTTATCACTGTTTACACAACTCACTCGCACTGATAAGGCACTAGCTGTCGCCGTTTCTTACCTGGACTTGTCTGCCAGCTGAGTCCTCCAATGAACATTTTTCTGAAAACAAGAAAAACCGTGAGTTTCCAAAGGGTGGGGGTGACAGCCATGTGTCCGCAGCGTGCGGGAAAGCGTAGTGGCGGGTTCGAACCTTAAAGGTGGCGGCGGAAAGAGGAAAAGCCGGGTTTGAACGTAACTCACCCTGGGTCGTTGGGGACTTCCGCAGGGGATCCTCCTTGGACAATTTCCTGGTTCTGAGGCTCCATGACACTGAGTGATGCGTACGACTGAACTACGACTAAACTAAAGGTAAATACAGATACCGGGTTCGTATAAACACCCGGAGTTACGTTCTATGCGCACTATCAACACGATACTAGAGATCGTCGGGAAATGGCTGTAGAGAGAGGCGCAGCCAAGGAACTTCGGACGTGTTCGCTGTGCGTTCGGCGGCGCGCCACTGCGTCGGCGCCACTGTACTGACGGATGAAACAAACAATGGCTGTGATTGGGTGCAATCCGTGCACCGCCAGTGCGGTGATGACGCAACGTCTTACCGATGCGCCTTGTTCAGGTTCAGAGAAATGTACGCGGAAATAAATTGCATCGGGATGTAGGCCATAGAAGAAGAGGTGGAATCAATCAGCTGATGGGTTGATTGTGGTCAACGTCGCCGGTGCTGCGGACATGATGTTGTTTCCCACTTATGCTGAATTGTTTCGGACGGTTTTCAAGCTCCGCCCGCTTTGCGATAAGCGTTTCGTGTGATGGTGATTTGTCGCATTCGGGTTTTTTGAGGATGGTACGCCACTGCTTAATTGAACGGTATTGAGGGAGTTTGTTGTTTTTATAGGATCAGATTTTTATGGGGTGTATTAGGGGTTTTCTAAATTTATAGATTAATCGAATATGGTAGTGATAGGATTATGCTGATTATCAGTGGGGTTACAGCCAGTTCTGCGTTGCGGGGAAACCCCAATTTTTTTTATCTAACGACTTCTTTTTGAGTTGTCAGTCTAAAATTTGTCTCTGTAACGTATAGTCCGTTCACGACAGTTTCAGCTGTCGGTTGGCCATGACAATTTGGCAATTATTCCACTGTGTATATTAAAATTTTGCGTTATGTTTTTTATTTTCTTGTCTGATTGATACGCAGTGTTGTCAATATTGCACAGAGTTCACTGATAACTCGCAAGCTCGTAGAACGAGGCTGGGTACATTCGGCAACGTTCACTTTATTATTTGTTATGACAGCAAATACTGCCAATTTCAGATAAATAAACAAACGCCTACTATGCGCTCAAACTTCCGTGAACGGACTATACGAAAGGGTGGCCATAATATTCCTACGAAAATTCTGCAGATTTTTTGACAAATCAATAAAAATTATTTCAGGTCTCTTGGTTTTTTTCATAATAAACGTGTTCAAAAAGTTGTGCCACTTAATGTAAAAGTTGTGCCGTAGCATTTTTCACGAATTTTCCGCTGATTCATCGAAAAATATGAAATAAGAAAAAAGTTAGGCATCACTTTATTTTTTTTTACGAAACTTGATTTATTAAATTGTGCCGACTATAATGCCGTTTAGATTCTCAGGAAAATTCTCTTACCTAATACAGTAGATTGTAGGAAAGTTGGTATACCTGACAACAGGTAATTTTCGTTCAATCTACTGATTCTTTTCGCATCAATAATTCATACCTATAAGTTAAATGAATTCATTTATCATTGATTTTTCAATTAAATTTTGTTTTAATTTCAGTGAAAAATCGGCATCTCCTCTTTTTTTTAGCAAAATCGATCGAGTACCAAATTTTGATAAAGTGGAGTTAAGAAGGTATAAATCAACATCTTCGAAAAATATTCCCATTTCTCGAACCCACTTGAAGAGAGTTCTTAATTCAAACATTTACCTACTCCTTGTGTGTTGATCAGAATATCAACGATAGTAACCAAAACATTCGCCAATTTGCATTTTTTTGCAACTAGGTAATTATATTTTGATATTGAAATATGTATAACGGTTTCTAGTTATGAAATTTCAAGTGTATTTTATGTTAAAATATTTTCCAAAATAGACAGGTAGAGAGATAAAGAAAAATTTTCAAAAATCTTACGTTGGCTCCAGCTCATTCGCCATTTTGCAACCTTACCGTTCCTATCCATTTTGTTTACCGATTGCTGACTGAGGAAGTATGACATATAGGTAGAATTTAAATCTGAACTACCAAAAATACTAAATCATTATGAAACAAATCTATCTACAGGTAAATACAAGTAGATGAGTAATCATTAAAAGTATGTATGTACCTACCTAACCTAATAATTATTATAATGTTTTTAATTTCTAAAAAAAACGAAATAGTATGTTTACCCACCTCTACACAGGAAATACTTCAATAGTCACAGTTTACCTAGATGCTGAATGTCATCCACTGTATCAATAATATACAATCTAACATAAGAAACAAATTTGATTTTATTCTATCAATATGTTGATTGTTATTATCTTAGACTATATCCCTTAGACAATATATACTTAGTCCAAGGTTATTATTCACCCTGTTCAGTTTTAATTGTTTTATAATATTTGATAAGGTTAATTTCATTTCTCAAGGTACTCAAAAACGTCCAAACTGTAATGACAATGACATATTGTCAATTGTCACTACCTAAGGCAAATTTTGACAAGCTGTGCTTACAGCTTATGTGACTTGACAGAAAATATGTAACTATGGTAAGCTGTGCTTACATCGCCAAAATTCGACTCTACATTTGTACATTCACTTGTAACTCAATCTCACACTAGTTAACCTATAATAAGTTATGTAGATTTTTTCAGAAGGAAAAGGCGCTGAACTTCCTGATCTGTTTTTTTATGAAAAAAATTGAAATATGTCACCAATATATCTTCAAAAATCTCCACAAGAATCAACTGAAAAATGGCAATTCAATTTTTCTTTCATCAAGGGCACGATCTAAAGAACTCTTGATTATCATAAAAACCTGTTCTTTAACAGAGAAGAAATAAAATGAAAAAACACATACTTTTACTTTAAAACAAGTAAACACATCGAAAAACAATAAATATAATACATATCAATAGTATAACATCAAAAACACAACAATTTATCATCAGAAACCTTCTGACGCCTCAGTACCGAAGTGCTGAGCTAAAATGCTGGTCAGAGCATTTCCATTAGTCGTAGAATTCTTCAACATCATAATTTGAGGCTCGGAACACCCTTCAGCATTTGACACTGATAACAAGATGTTTGGAGACATAAGGGACCCTGGAGTTGTTAATGGACTTTGATTCATGGTTCCTGATATTATAGAGTGGTTTGAACTTGGACTAGTCTCAGGTATATGCACGTAATCGGACTGCTTTGAACTCATACTTCCTGTAAAATTTCAACACGATATAATTCACATTAACTATTGCAATAAATTAAAATTTGAGAAATTCGCAGAACAAAAATTATTTTGAAAATTATATTTAACAGGGGAATTAATCGAATTTTACAATTTAAATAAATCCTGGCTGTCTTTGCAAAATAACCTTGAATAACTTCCTAACTTAACCTATCCTTTGTAGTGAATTAACAGGGCGTACCGAAATAAATTCTATATACAGTGTGTTTGGTCATGACTTGGCGATAATTTTAGGGCATCAAATATACCTAATTTTATCGAATAAAAACACCCAAATTTGGAAGTTTACCTCCTTAGTTTTGGAGTAGCCCCCATTTTAAATTTACTTTTTTATTTTCGTTGACCCTTCCAAATAATATCGATTTCTTTGGACATCAAGGTAATACAGATGTGGAAAAAATGTTTTTTGAAAGATGATACTACCATCTTTTATTGGAGTATAACAATATAAAAACATTTAACTTGAAAACGCCATAAAAAAATTCTTTAAAAAAGTTTTAGTAAAAATATGTACTGATTTTCTTAGTAAATCCGCAATAATACAAGAACTAGCACATTGAAGAATAATTTTTTCAATGATTTACACGCAAGGATATTAGCTACAAACAACACTTACATCATTTCTGTAAGTTACATTTGAGAGTTATTGCTGTTCGAACATGATCACTATGCGAGGAAAAGACACAAGACAGGTCGTCATGAAGGCCACTGCCTGTCTACAGTACTGAGATTTTTTTTATTTTATAAATTTTCATAATGGTCATGTTTGAACAGCAATTACTTTCTAAATATGTAACTTACAGAAATTTATAACATTTTTAAGTTTGTATATATTTTCATATTGTATCACTTTAATAACAGGCGGTAGTATCATCTTTTTCCAAAAACCATTTTTTTTTACATCTATAGGACCTTTATGTCCAAAGAAATCGATATTATTTGGAAGGGTCAACGAAAATAAGAAAGTAAAATCTAAGGAGGTGAACTTTCAAATTTGGGTGTTTTTGTCGATAAAATAAGGCATATTTGATGCCCTTAAATTATCGTTAAATTATGCCCAAACACACTGTATATATTTTATTCATGAGTTAGTTTTCTGAATTTCATTCCATTAATACATAAAATCATAAGAATTACCAAAGCACACTCTATCCTAACTTTTCTACCACCTCTTAGTAATATCTGCCCCGAACCACACGATATAAATCGACATTGACATTAGAAACCAGTGACCTCTGGTGGCAGAACTCTACACTAATCTGACATATGTTTACAGCTGCTGTATGGAATTAGTATGATATACTACCCCTTGAATAACTTCTTGATCCTATATCATGAATTTTTTCAAAATTATTGAATTTATTACATTTAATTTATGAATATTACTATCAATATTATGAATAATACCTGACTGGGATTCTCCTAGAGCCATAACATCTGAAGGTGTGGATGGTGAATCCAAAACCATACTAGGAGGAGTCAACGAGTGACTCCTAAAATCAAGCATATCCATACCAATGTTACTTCTTCTATCCGTTCTTACACTTTCCATGAACATTCTGATCTTATTCAACAGAAATGGAGGAACTTCAAACCCTTTTAATTCATTCAACTGCAAATTTGGACTGTTTTTATAATCATCGCTTTCCGTTAAATCTTTAATGTCACTTAAAATCATCAAATATGCCTTTCCACCGCTGGGCGGCATCAGGTTTTTTGAGGACAACCATTCCTTGTCTTCCTGATCGCCAGAATATCTTACTAATTCAGGGTGTCTAACGTATAACCTTCCTCTTGTTTGTCCATAACCTAAAACTTTATTGGCTTTTGCACCCATTATGAACAAGGTATTGTGTTGTATTCTTTCAGAATCCCATTTTGGAGCTTCTCTTTTGACTGGTAACTTGTGTAACATATAATCTTGACTAGACCTGATCTTTGCTTTTTTATTTGACTTATTGGTTTCGGAATCTGTATCAGATTCCTTTCTTTTACTTCCAAATGGACTCTGAAATGTTTTCAAACATGAGTCAACAAAGAAAGAAAATGAAATGAAAAAATTACATTTCTTTCCATTCTTCCTTCTAGGGTGCTTGTTTCTGAATCACTGCATTCATAAGGTGAACTATCTCTAGAAGTATTGCTCTTATAGATGCACTTTGCTTCCTCCAGCATTTTCCTACAGACCTCCTTGACATGTTCCTCATTAACACTGTCTTTACCTAGATTATTTTTTATATTAACAATAGCTGGTTGGAAAAATCGCTGAAATACACAAATGATCCATAAGAAGTTTCTATCATTATTCCTTATAAATTACCTCAACATATTTCTTAATAACATTCTCTATATCCCTGTTGATTGCATTCTGTATATTCTTTCGCAATAATTCTAGTGATTTTGATGGACATGTAACACTGTACGTTTTACGATAATAAGCTAAATGTGATTTACTCCCATTTTTTGTTCCCATGTTAGAAGCTCCCAAATTCATGAGGGTAGCCTGTCGCATGTCGAACGGATTCTTCTGAAATTGGACGCTCATTACTGTGTGTTCAAATCATTTGAAAGATGATCTTACCCAGCCCACCATATTTTCTATATCTAATGCCTGAGTGGAAGAAAGAGGTGGTATCATTATTTCGCAAGGTCCAAATATTCCTTTGTTTGGCTTTTTATATCATGACTCTTGATATATCTTGACATATATAAGGTAGTCTACATTTTATTTTCTCCCTAAATGAAAAGATGAATCTCAAAAATACTATTTTTTTTCATTCATATGCAATAGTTTTAGGTTCACCTGTTAGGAATCGAAATAATCATCAATGCCAACAAAACTCGAAACATATATCAATGTTGTAACATTTTGATGAATTATCGGTTGTTCATTTTATTTGTAAATAACAGAAAATGTAATAACAAATAATTAATCAATCAGACAGCTGATTGACGAGCGACTGACATGTCATGTCATGTACTGACAGTTGATGAGTTTCCACGATAGTTCAAAAGTATCACCATAGTTGAAATCACCTAAAAATAAAAAAATAGTTTTTGGTAGATATTTTTTTCATATTTGTTTCAATAACTGTTTCAAGGAGAATCTAGACCTTAAAATCATTCTCTCTCGCTTAAAACGCGATATTTCATTGTTTTATCTTCCATTTATCCTATAAACTCATTTTTATTCCGAAAATTTGTCTTTTCAAATATTCATCCTCAAGACTTGCATTTGTTCTTTTTTTTCAGTATAATAGAGAAATTAAGTTATAGATCATATCTATAAAGCATTAAAGCATCTCACCTTTCAAAAAAAATATATTTTTTAGCGATTTATTTTATCAACTCCAAGCGCATCCACCAAAAAAATCGTACAGTCGTACACAAAAGTCCTTATTGTTAAAACAATGATAATAAGGACATGAATTATTAACAACAAGCAACTGCATTATCAGATTTGTCGAATGTTGTAGTAATGTATCATAAAATATGAAAATATTGAATTATTTCATTCAATCATGAGATCGAAAAACTCATTTGCTTTTTGTGCGCTTGTTTTATCCTTAATTCATGAAAAGAAGATCCAAAACAGGTTTCAAATCGACCTGAGATAAAATTTACCTATATTTACGTTTACTTTTGTTATCAGCTCGTTATTGTGGTAATGAGATACTTTTGTTGATGTAATTATTAAAATAATCTTATCAGAAACTTGACTTTTGAGGTGGAAAATATTTTTCCAATGAATTTATGCGGTTTGATAGATCCAAAATTACTTCCGCTGGATTGAAAAAATAATGGACTACATATAAGAAAAATAAATAACATTGAATATACTGTTTCTGACAAGGTTTACCTGAAATGTTCCGTTTTATTATTCAAAAATACCGAAGTGAAATTGATTACTCATTCAATATATAATGAGAATCATTCAGAATTCCAAACTTTGGACTTCGAATATCGCAGCATAAATTTCATTGAATTTTAATTAAGGAAAATTACATTCTCTTTTAATTTACATAAATCACTCAAGGACAGTAGTAATTTCTACGAATTAATGTTTATCAGGGAAAAACATCACTTTTTTATAATGATTTCAGAATGAAAATCATACTCTGGAAGTTTGCAAAAAAATAAAACAACGAATTTCCTTCTACCCAGGTATTTTATTAAAAACAAAATAAAAATATATAAATTGAACAGTCACAGTACATTGAAATATAACATCAAACATTAGTATACTGGAGCATAATACATAAAATATATAAAATATTAATTTTCCTTCATAAATGACTCTTAAATAGTCACTTACCAAGTTTCTTCTTCAAATTTTCTGCTACTTTATCAATGAATTCAAAAGTTTCCAGGTAATCTGACCTTTGGACATTATTCATTCCTTTAATGCAAATAGCCAAATCTTTGGTCATATATCCAGCTTCAATGGTCTCGATACAAACAGCTTCCAAACTTTCTGCGAAATTCTTCAACTCTTTGTTATTATCTAACTTGGCTCGATGAAGAAGACCTCGAGTCCATGCAAAAATGGATGCAACAGAATTGGTTGACGTTTCTTGACCTTTCTGATATTGACGGAAATGACGAGTTACCGTTCCATGTGCGGCTTCAGCTTCAACAGTTTCACCATCGGGACAAATCAGGACGGAGGTCATGAGCCCCAAAGATCCATATCCCTGTGCTACGGAGTCAGACTGAACATCTCCATCGTAATTCTTACAAGCCCACACAAATCCACCTTCAGATTTCATAGCGTAAGCTACCATATCATCGATTAATCTGTGTTCGTACCAAATTTTTTTTGCTTCATACTTTGGTTTGTACTCTTTATCGTAAATTTCTTGGAAGATATCCTTAAAACGTCCATCATATCGTTTTAAAATCGTATTTTTGGTACTTAGGTATAATGGGTATCCTCTTTCTAAAGCGAACTGGAATGATGAATGCGCAAAAGCAGTTATTGATTCATCAGTATTAAACATTCCCATCGCAACACCAGGGCCCTTGTAACTGTGGACTTCATATTTAATTGGTTCACCTTTTTCAGGTGTGAATATCAATTCCAATTTTCCTGCAGAAGGGACTACGAAATCAGTAGCTTTGTATTGATCAGCGTGTGCGTGACGACCAATAATGATTGGTTTATTCCAACCAGTTACTAGACGTGGGATATTCTTACAAATAATAGCTTCACGGAATACAGTTCCACCAAGAATATTTCTGATTGTTCCATTCGGCGATTTCCACATTTTCTTCAAGTTGAATTCCTCCACTCTTTTCTCATCTGGAGTTATCGTAGCACATTTTATTCCCACCTTATATTTCTTGATAGCTTCTGCACAATCAATTGTGACTTGATCACTGGTTTTGTCCCTGTATTCAATGCCCAAATCGTAAACGTGTAATTCAATATCCAGAAACGGAAGAATTAATTTATCTTTAATAGCATCCCAGATGATTCTAGTCATTTCATCACCAAGAACATCTACGACTGGACCGGCCTTTATTTTCGTCATTTTCTGAAAAATTAAAGGGCTGTTATGTCATTACAAATTGGGAAAACTGAAACTACTCACTTTGCAGGTATTTCACTGAAACGGTAGATTGGAAATTGATTGGGCTGTTCCACAAAATACTCGACCTGTCAACCTCTGCCTGTATGTGATCAACTCGTTCTTAAATATATTCAGAAACAGAATTATGAGAACCGCATTCGTAAATGCAGGAGAGGGAAGGAGACACTACAAAAATAGATAGCGGTTGTCTCGATAGTGTACGTGGCAGGTACAAGGTTTATTCAAAAGTTGTGTTGACATTGTTTATTCCGATTGCGAGTGTTGCGACAGGTTGAAATTTTTTTCGACTTTTGACATTGGCTTCTCTGAAAACAAATTTCAAACGATTATCAGCTGAACTCTATCTTGTTTGTTTTTCACTAATTATCATACATGGGTGGGGTAAAAATATTCGAGAAAAGCTAACGGCAGCTTTTGCGTCCCTTTTCCTAATCGTTTAAATCACAGCGATTTTTTTCAAATGAATTTGAACTAGTTGAGGTAAACCGTAAACCCCAACACATTTTCTTTCAGAAATGATAACTAGATAATCCCTTAGACTAAGGATAATCCCCATAATTTAACAGACGGACATCAAAATGAAATCATTTTTTGTATGTGATCCGATTTTTCATTCTTGGATCTAGGTGGTTTGAAATTACGGATGAAAATCTTTTAATAACAGACATTTTGGCCAAATGATGCTCTTGTCTTCAGAGTAATAAACATACTTGTTTATCACTCTGAACTCTTATCACAACAAGCAGGGAAAGTAGTTTTATTATCATAATTTTTGAATAATGTCCTTGATCGTTTGACCTCTGAGATTATGAGATCAACCAAAATGGCAACAGAATAAAGAATACCAATTTGTATTATTACATTCATATATGCTGAAACACTAAACTACATTTTGAGAGTTTCTACATCTGAAATGAAAATGCATGCAGTAGCTCAGACTGAGGTATTTAGCCTGGATATCACTTGGTTCCTAACAAAATGCTTTTTTTGGAGTTTTTTGTAATACCCCTGTCACTAAACAAAGGAAAACAAAGCAAAGTGAAAGTGAATAAATGAAGACAACAACAAACTCAGTAAAATCATTGTTTAATTGGAATTGAGGACGTATATTTTAGTTTTTATGAAAATAATTAAATTATGAAAAGCACTGTTCTTAAGCTGGAATGAGAGCAAAAAACACGAAGCGATTTTCAAATTTTTCAATGCAAAAAGTCTTCGGTCAGACTAGACTCAAAAAACTCACTCAAACCCCAGAATAAAAAGAAATATTTATTCGATGAACTTCTTATTGTTCTATGATCTAACCTAGTTGACTGCATAAAATTCTATGGTTCAATGCTTAGGGCGCTTAGTGTTGTTTTAAATTTTGATTCTTTGAATTGAATTTTTTAAACGATATATTTTCTAGCGACAATGACAATTTTCGTCTCAAAAATTACTTAAATAAGGTTTAGGATTCTGGTAATCCTCATAAATTTCCTAATAAGTACTGCACTGTGAGTATTTAAAATGAATCGAAGGGCGTCTGTGAGGTTGAGTCTCCAAATTAAAGAAACCGAATCTGATACAGTTCCAGTTACACAGAAAACGAGAAGATTGTCCCGGTTGAAAAGCAGGAAGTCGATTCTAACAACTAAAGAAAATGAAATCCGGGCAATTCCTGTAGCACCAGAAAGTCCAGAAACTCCCATAATAGATTTTAAGAGTTCAAACGATGAAGTATACAGTGAAAGCAAGAAAAAACGAAAATCAACCATAGGGTTAGATCTCGCAGAGTTAACTATATCAGACAAATCTGATATTCAGCCAGAAATAAAACAGCGTAGATTTTCTATGAGGTTAGCTCTGAAAAAGCCAGTTAATTCAAATGAAGAAACTGTTTCAGTTCCAGTCAAAAATGAAATGAGGAGACTATCCGAGTTGAAAATCAGGAAGTCGATTGTTACAGTGAATGGAAATGGTATCGAGGCAACTATTGTAAAAGAAGAAAGTCAAAGACCTACACTTATAGATTTCAATAATTCAAATATTATGGATGAAAAACTTGTAGAGCCAAGTGAAAAAAGGAAAACTCGAAGGTCATCCATAAAGTTAGGTCTCCCTGAGTTAACTACATCAGAAGAATCTGATATTCAGAAAAAAATAAAAAATCGAAGATCAGCTACAAGACTGACTCTAAAAAAGCCACTTCAAACGAATGAAGAACCGGAACCAGTTCCATCCAAAAGAAGGAAAAAAAGAGTTTCCATATGCATGCCAAACAAATCTACCAAAAAATTAAGTTCACAGGAAAATATAGAACCTCTTAACAGTAACGTATCCAGACGAAGCTTGGTGAAAAATACATTAGATTGTAATGATTTAACTCAGATTAAAAAGTATTACCTTGATAAAACTGTTACAAATAAGAAAACTCGTCTAGAAACAATATTTGAAGAAACTTCAAATTCTAACAAATTAATGGGGAGAAAATTAAGGAGACTTATACCTTTTAGTGAAATAAATCAACAAAAGGATAGAAAAAATTATCAATGGCTGAAACAGTACACAGAGAGGAAACAAAGATCAGTGGATGAAGCCCTCAAGAGCTTAAAGGATGACTCTGATAGAATATGATTGCGTGATATTGTTCGACCAAAATCTTCGACTGAAGAATTCGTTTAATTTATTTATTTTTGTATATTTTTTATGGAAAATAAATTATTTTTATTTAACGTCTTGCCTTTCATTCACAACAGTCTCTAATCAGTCTATCAAAAAAGTTTATATATACATATGGATGGAATTATTTTCTGATCAACATATATTAACTATAGGAATATATTCAATAGCAATATTCTTTGATAAAAAGAAAGGGGTGATCTTAAAAGTAGGACAAGGATTATTCAATACTTGGCAGTTTTTACGAATGTCTAGAATTGGAGATACAGGTTGGATGAGAGAATGAATAGTCATAATTTCTACCAAAAAAAAAGCAGTGTACTTCTAATTATTTACAGTATACAGTAGAGGTAGTGGAAATAAATGAAACAAACTTTGATAGTGTCCATAAAACAAACAGAATTGCTATTCTATCCTCTGAGAAAATTTCATCAATTCAAGTCTCTATCTTCTAAGTACTTATACTCAAACGTAAAGCCTTCCTTTTTTCGTTGTCCCCATTTTTCATAGTCGAAATATATGTATGTGCCTTGCTCATACTCTTCATTTATCACTTTTGGTTCCTCATGCCTTTGGAACCACATCATGTACTTGGTATGAAACCTCCAGCTTTGTTTTTTTAGAGCTTTAGCCGCCAGGTATTGCGCCTTGGTGCCTTCCATGTAATAAAACACGAAAAAGAGTGTTTCAGTGGCCAGTCTTTGATAAAATTCCAAAGTGTCAGATAAGGGTAAAGGTGCTTGAATGTAGTATGTTTGCGTTGGATAAGGCGTTCTTTGAACATATGGTCGTATTCTTTCTGAATCTGAAGGATGGGGCATGTGGTAGAACGAGGCTTCCATGTATTGAAACTGTGTCTGGTGGTCTTTCAGGAGAGGAACTGCCCCCAATGGCGCTACCCCCAGTAAGGGAGGAATGTGAGCTTCGGATTTTTGTTGATTATGATTTTTCGTTGGTTCTAACGTCATTACCTGGTTTGTCTCCAAACCTGCTCGATCTATAACCTGTTGCGCCATTGTTTTCAACGAAGACATTCCATCTACTTGATTTTGAGTAGTATTCATATTTTGTATAGGACTACTGACAGATGTCGATAAATTTTGAGCAGATATTTGATTTGAGTTATTCACCATTCCAATATTAGCCATAATATTTTCACTCACACTTTGGTTGGACTTAATAGGGACATTATTTGCTGTTACAGTTGCAAAATTACCAGATGTCGATAATGGTGGAACTGGAGACGTCTCCCTTACTATCGTCGACTTACTTGGTGTACTGCTTATTAACACAGGCTTAGAATTATTACTAACTGGGGTAATAGACGCTACACTACTACAACTAGTACTTAGCAAAGAATTTGTACTACAATTCATCATCATCGTAGAACTAAGTCTAACAGGTGTTGGTTTTATTGGCTTTGGGGTCTCGTCGTTAGGTTTCTTTTCTGATTCATTAGAACTATCACTGGAATGAATGTAAGGCTGACTGCCACTTGGCGACGGTGATGGAATAGGAGATGACCCAGATATCATGGAAGTAGGAGATCCTGCTGTTTCATTACTATCTGTAGTCACTGAAGACGGAATTCCAGCTCCAGAAATTTCCACATCATCGATTCCAATAATATCATCATAAATAAACTCATTATCTTCAAAATCAGGCTCTTGAGATGACTCCACATAGTATTCGACATTGTCTTTGATTGTTTTAATTTGTGATACTTCTACAGACATGTTATCTAGCATTCTTAAAAGAGTCTCCAATTTTTTTATATGGAACCGATGTTTTTCTAGTCTTGCCTTATATTCGTCAACCCTCTCTTGTTTGTCTTTATCTAATTTCTTTTTTTTATTTGCTTGTAAAGATTCTATTTCACATTCAAATGCATCTGATTGAATATTTAATTGCTCGATTGAATTCACTAACCAGTGTTGGATTTCATCCCTCTCTTTTTGTGCAGGATCTAGTTTTTGGGCAGCACCTAAACCTTCTTTCGAATATGCCTTCGTTTTGGTTTCTCGCTCAACAACTTTAAACCTTTCCATTTGGGTTTCTATAAGTTTTCTGTTTTCCATTAAAACAGATTTGTCTTTCACTTCACCTGATTGAATCCAACTCTTAATTTGGTCTCGCAGTCTTTGAAGTTTTTTAATCTCTTTCTTGAGGTCAGCCTCATATTTCTCCTTTTGGTTACTATTTGTAGCATTATGAACTTTTTGCCAAATATCTTCGAAAGTTTCCACACCTTCAGTTACCTTTTTCAGGCATCTATCTATTTCTCCCTGGAGTTTTCTACTAGCAGCCATGTCGGTGATGCTTTCAGTTTATTGAAATACACATTATACTTAAACCATATGAACAATTTTTTTTTGTTGATCAAGAAACAGGGAACCTCAACTATTAAGTTTCTATTCAATTCCAAATGTATATAATTCAGATAAATCGCATTTCTTCTTTTTAAAATCAAACAAAAACACGAAATCCTTTCACGTAGGATATTGGAGCTCCTATCACAGAATTGTATTTTATCACGATTCACCTTCTTCCTATACACAATCCTTGGCTAAAAAAAGATAGCGATAATTTTCATCCAATAAGAAGTTGCCAAAATGGAAATAAAGCAAGTGCTTTTTCTACTGTCAACGTTTTTCTATGGGTGACAGCTGACTTGAGCAAATGGCATGTGAAATGTCATTGTCATTGTTAATTATAGAATTGCATAGTCTTTTTCTGAAATATTTCTAATTACATTAATTAATAATTAACCCTTTTGAGGTAAATAGATGGAGATTATCCGGTTGTGGCTCTCATCATTGTTGTTTTTTTTATTGTTGATTATATTTGTGTTCTGTGCTGGGATCCGTCATGTGTCATTGAACACATGATAATGACATTTGACAATCATTTATTGATCTTAGGATGAGGAAGTATACAAATATTTGAATATTAAAAATTTTCCTTCAATTGATTAACTTGTTAATTTAAGTAGGAGAAGAAGTAATCAGTGCACTATTTCGGAAGAAACCGAAAAAGAGTTTTATAAGCCAGAATTCCAAACAGAAATAATGAAAACTCATTAACTGTTCCAAGGAATATTTGACTGAATTAATCCATTAAGGTAAACGAATAGATGATAACCTTTGAACCAGTGTCTAACATTCATTATTTCATTATACTAGTGATTGATAACAATGAGAACCTTCAGGAGATTACTTAAATTTACGACAAAATTTCCTATAGTTAGGGGTATAGTATCCTATGCAGTTATTTGTCCTTCAGGGTGTCTAATTCAGCAGAGCTATGAAGGCAAAAATTTCAAGAATTATGATTGGTTACGAGTATTCAGATTCAGCATTTATGGTGTTGTTATTGTGGCCCCCATGATACATGGTTGGATCAGAATAACTAGCTTTATTTGGCCTAAAGACACACTGAGTAACTCAGTTAAGAAGGTGAAATGAAGTAACCAATTCTCTTGTTATATGATCACTAGAATTTATATTTTTAAGGCGGTTTTAGAGCAGTTCACATATGCTCCTGTCACTATGTTCTGCTTCTATACTGTAATGCCTATATTAGAGGGAAGTAACTTACAAATGGCAATTCAAGAACAGTTAAAACCAAAATTTTTTTCTACATACAAGGTATTCCTGTAATTCCCTAGATTAACATGAAATTAAACAGAATATTTTCAGATTGCTCTTTGTTACTGGCCTTTCGTTCAAACTTTCAATTTTTACATGGTTCCTACAAGAAATAGGGTTCCATTTGTAAGCGTTTGTAGTTTACTTTGGTGGATATTTCTTGCTCATATGAACGAGTCAAAAGCAACACAAAATTCCAAGAAACATGTATGACTCGCTAGTTTAGGACAGTGAATTTTTATTTGTTATTCTTATAAGAAAATTTTATTTTTGTAAATATCTATGAGTTTCATGATTGAATAAATAAGTGTTTCTCGCACATATTTAGCAAGGAAAATTATTTTACCTAGAATTCAATTCAGCAGTGATTGAAATAATATTTTCAGGGAGTTAGCTCAGAATTTTAACAAGTTACACTGTTTTATATTAATGATTGTTAAAGCAGCTAGAATACAAATTATTAGACCGATGTTTAAAATCTAAATTTAACTAATCTCTCAAAATTTTCCAGTCACACTCTACAATACACAAAATTAACTAAATGGGTGCTGTTTCTAAAGTAGTCAGGGTGTTTGATAAGTACCCGTTTAGTCGAGGTCTATTGTCGTATACCGTTATATTTCCTACCTCATGTTTGATTCAACAAACTCTGGCTGGAAATACATGGGAGACTTATGACTGGAAAAGAGTGTTTCGTTTCTGGATATATGGGACTTTTTTTCTAGCACCTGTGGGTTATGGCTATGTCAAACTTATATCTAGATGGCTGCCACATGCAGATGTTAGGACTAATTTAAAGAGAGTAAGTAAATAATGCATCTGATTAGTTTTGTAGTGTATTAAATATATTCTTTTGAATTGAGAGCTAACAAAATACAATACATGAAACAAAAATGTCCTCAGCTGAGGTTGGTGCAAAACGGGGTACCATACTATTCTGGCATAATATGCCAGAAATATGGTATCATATTATGATACCAGAGCACAGGGAAAAACCTCAGTAGGAAAAACCCTGTCTCGCCGTTTTTACAAAATTGAAATTAAAACTATTCGAATGAATACCTTCAATATTTAGATACAAAATACTTAATTTAATTCATCTCTTGGGCCAGGAGGGTGTTTCAAACCAGGTCTGGCATTCCAAGTGATGATTTTTCGAATCTCTTGTTCTTCTAAGACCGCTACAAAACCCTGTTGAAGGGTAATCATCTCCCATAGATTTAAATAGTGGTATTTCATGCTAAATATCGAATAAAATTTCGGAATAATGATGAAAAACGTGTGACAAACTTATGTCAAAATGTATTTAGTTTAGGAGAAAATGTGGATAGAGTTTGTAAATAGAGTTAAACACGATATTGCGCAATTTCTTGTATTCATCAAGTTTTACTAGAAAAAGTTGTTCTTTCTTTTTAAATGAAAACTTAGGAAATTTTTTCCCTCTTTTTTGAAGAACGAAGAATGGAATAAAATATATCTTTCAGAACAAAAGTATCTTTTTCAGATTATTATAGATCAGACAACGTATTCACCGTTCATGACTTTCTCATTTTTTGGTGGAATGTCTCTGCTTGAAGGTAGAGGCTTGACGGGTGCCAAGAAAGAGATAGAGGAGAAATTTATTCCTACTTACAAGGTAAAAAAACCTAAAGATGTGCTTTATCGTATCTAAATTTCGCTTTTTCAGTGTGGACTCGGATATTGGCCCATTATTCAAACAGTAACGTTTACCTATATTTCGGAAAAGAACAGACTTCCTTTCATAAGTCTATGTGGTATGGTCTGGACTGTGTTTCTAGCTTTTATGCTTCAAAAGGACATGAAAAAGATAGATGTGAATTAATAGAGATGTACTGATATGTGGTGAGTTGAATAATATTTTTTTGGTTGAAGTCATATGGCTTTTTCGGAAACTTACTTGATCACTAACGCGGGTTAAAATTGACAGCAATTCAACTGTTCATCTGTCAGTTTTCAACCCGGGTTAGTGATCGAGTAGTTTCTGGAAAAGCCAAAAGTGTCTGGATTTGGAATGAAGATGTTTCATGAGATGATTTCCTCCTGATTATCTCTAAAAAAACCAAAATTTTGCGATAACTTTTCCAAATAAATTACAGCATGTACAAAATGAAACAAAATTAAAATTATAATTATTTGTTTTCTTTACAAAATATTGTATCATATTATAACAACGATATAGTGGGAATGAAGATTCACAACAGAATGGCCAGTTGGCATCTTTTAGCGTATGCGTTTTGAAGAGTTTCGTGCTCCTGAGTAACTCAAAAGCTCGAAATACGGCTTGCCATTGCGTTGCGCCCAAGCACTGGAACAGCTCAGGAGCTCAAAACGAATACTATAATTGTAAACTGTGATTCAACTTTCAACAAATGAAATGAATGCTTACGCGTACGTCACACTCAACGGCCAAATTCTGATCTTTTGAATTCGCTTACTTATTTTGCTGATTTCAATAATATTTTTCTCAAAAACCTGTCTACGAAACAAAAAATGTATAATCTCTATGATTAGCCAAGGGTCCATTATTCATAAAATGATTTTTCTTCAGAATCACCGAAAATGTCCATTGAAAATTTTGAAACAACTGTTTATGGACGTTTTTGGAAACTTACTCAGGGTTATTAGCTCGATATATTGGGCCACGTGACGAATCTACTCGGATCACGGACCCGGGTTCTAAGTTTACGCATACAAAGTTATGAAGAAGTTGTTTTACATTATTTTCTTGGCTCATAGAAACACACATTTTACATTGGGCCAAATTCTCTTCTCTTTCCATGATTTTTAAGAATAGAATATATGAAATTACTAAGAAAAGAGTAAAAGACTTATTCCCGCCTTTTTCAAATGCAAAATTAAACGGCAGTGCGCATGCGGTGACTCTACGACCCTGCTCTTGTGTAGGGTTACGATAAATCAACCTGGGTCAGTTATTGAGTTAATAGCACTGCACTTTCCGAACACGGGTTGGATTTTCGGGTTAGGTTAACGAACCCGAAGGTTAGGGATCGAGTTAACCCGAGTAAGTTTCCGAGAAGGCCTTATGATGCGAAAATAATCTTTCAAATTCGAATATCCTGAGAAATTTTTGTGGGGAATGAGCGTGTCGAAGCCAAAGAAGCTTTTCTTGAACTACTCTGCAACTTTCTTTGATCTCTCATCAATTATAAGTCTGCCGTTGATCGAACACGCTTTCGAATCAAAATAACCGCCTACTTATGATTGATCAGGAAACTGTGACGTCACGCTTAAAACAAGGTCCGTAACGTCATTTGTTCATTGAAAATAATTGGCATGAACCCCAGAAACGAGTATCTAAAATTAAGATCGATTGAAGTCGTTATGTAAAGTCGTCAGAAGATAATAAAACTTCGCGAAAATATTTATTCGAAGGAAACGGTAGATTTTAGACGATTTAGTTGAAAATGGTGGTTATTTTCTCGAGATTCGTTGCGTTTACTAACAGACATCCTATAGTGCGCGGTATGATCTCATACGCCACTATATGGCCGATCTCTAATATAATACAGCAAAGTGTGGGTGAGTGTTTTAGGATTTGACTCATTGTTTTTGTTGGTAACTTGACTGAAACAGTACCTGCGAAGCTTTGTCCAATGTAATTTAATGCGGAGAATGTTTTCATTAAAGTCAATATTGAATAAACATATGGAAGATGAGCCATTTATCGGTTATTTCGAATCTGACAATACTTATGTCATATTCTGTCACAAAATCCATTATTTTCCTAGCTTTTTATTTGACTGAATTTCCGAAATCACTCAAGTTGGAAATGAAAATATTTGTCATATTGTTTCGTTACGATGTTGTGATAACACAGTTTAAATTTGAGCACCGGCAAATCTATATTTCCCGAGAAAATTGAAAAGGACTACCTATCTATAAATCATTCGTTATTCAAGTGCTACTTCTCTTAATTAGAGTCAGATCTTTTATTTAGTGAAAAATAGGTGTTTTTTGGGCGATTCCCACTCTTATAAATACTTGACACTGTTCCTATCTGAGCTAACCTAACCTAACTCAAGCTAACCTAGTTTAGTGTAGGTTACGTTAGCTAATACAGGCACAGAGCAAAGAGGGTTACTGTTCCTATCTTAGCTAAAACCCAACTCAAGGTAACCTATTAGCTTAGGTAAAGTTAGGTTAGCTAAGATAGAAACAGGTCCTGTATTCTAGACAAGTGATGTTCAAAGAGTATACGAACTTCATTGCGCGCGTCCCTCTTTTACCTGCAAAAATGTACACCGCGCAATGAAGTTCGTATTCGCTTTGAAAGATCACTTGTCGAGAATACGGCACCAGTGCTATAGTCCATCCACGAAAGGTTGAGCCGTCGGTTGACCATGGAAATTTGGCATATTCCACTGTGTATATTAAAATTTTAGGTTGTGTTCTTTATTTTCTTGTCAGATTGATACGCAATGTTGTCAATATTGCATAGAGTTTTCTGATAAATTGCAAGCTCGTCGGTCGAGGCCGGATACATTCGGCAACGTTGACTTTATTTTACGTTATGTCAGCAAATACTGCCAACTTCAGATAAATAAAGAAACGCCTACTAAGCGCTCAACATTTCGTGAACGGACTATTATAAATATTTATAAGAGTGGGAATCACCCAAAACACTTATTATTTTTCACTTAAAAACAAAGCTTTGGCTCGTATTGAGACAAATGGTACCTGAATTATGAACGATTTGTAGAATTTCTTTTTCGATTTTCTCGAGAAATATTGATTTTCCGGTGCTCGAATTGTAACTGTGGCATCACAACATCATGACGAAACGATTTGCCAAATATTTTGAAAATCGGTAACTGGACGGTAAACACTCTTGCATTATTTTTTCATTCGCATCTAGAACATCATCTCACTTCTAAAGAATTTGTAGACTTTCTTATCCGTAGCGGGAAAAACTATCGAAAACTATGATTGGATGACCCCACTGCGTTTTTCTATCTACGGAGGTCTCTTCACTGCTCCAACTCTATACGCTTGGGTTCGATTGAGTAGTATAATATGGCCAGCACCTGGCTTGAAGACGGCAGTAATCAAGGTACGAAACTTTGCAAGTATCTCCTACAACTCTAGAATGTTTTGTTGCCTTTTGATCTCGAAAACATCAAGTTTATTGTTCTCGAACAGCTTCATTAAAACCATAGCATTCCTTTTACCCAAAAGGTACCTAATAATTTCAGAACATTCAGGCCAAAAGACCTTAAAAATATGATTCATGGTCTCCCTATGGCTAAAATAGCTATGCTACAGGCTTGAAACATGTATGTAAGGTGTTTTTAAAGATAAATTCATCAACAAAATCATCTGAATGGTTTTGGAGATATACATTTTTGTCATTCCAATCTTTAAAAATGCCTGTTTTGAACGAATCATTCTTGTGTTTTCGAGAATTAGGCTCAATTCTGAAGTTGTTGGAGATACCCGAATTTTCTGACAAAAACATTGCGAAGGCTGTTGTAGAACAAATGACGTACGGCCCAGCAGCGCTCATATGTTTTTATTTCGGGATAAGTCTGATGGAAGGCAAAGGTCTAGATGGTGCTGTCGAAGCTGTTAATCAGAAATTCCTTCCTTCCTGGCAGGTAATAGAATGGTTGTTTTTACTTTTCTTTCATCGTAATAACCTGCGTGAACTTGTGTGACTTGATTAACTTGATGATTTTTTTTCGAATTGTTCATATTTTGAAATCATATCCGAATCGGGTATAACACGCAGCATGACAGAAATATACAACATTATTCGCAGTTGATCATTCATTTCCACATAATCGCAGAATCTTTCGAATTTTCCACTGTTCACCTGGACGGTAAAGTTCTCTCTCGGATGCATCATTGAATATTCTAGGTCGTGCTATATGGTTTTGCCCAAATGTCTGTAATTTTCGAATTTCGAGCCGAAAATGGTCTAAAAAGATAGGGTTTTACTCCCTGACTATGAATTCGTGGTCAAATTCAATTCTGTCCGTGGGGCCGTCCGTCCGGCCGTTAGCACAATAACTTAAGAAGGGATTGCCCTAGACACTTGAAAATTTCAGGGTGAGTTCGGTTCCCAAATGGCTCGGTTAAATTCGTTAACCAGCCAAATCGTAAAGGGTGTTCCATAAAATATGGCCATTCAAAATTTTGTTCCTCAATATCTCAAACAAAACGAACCCCATCGAAATGAAATGTTGAGGCCAAATATGAAAGATGGTCATAATAAGCTTCATGCAGAATTTTGTGGCCATAGTGTAAACAGAACCATAGAAAATTCATTGGACTATTGAAAAAAAGAAACTTCATATTTCCATAAAAAAATATCCGATTCGAATGAAATTCATTTCACAAATAGAGAATGATACACTGAATGTTCATGCAGAATTTTGTGGCCATAATGTTAACAGAACCATAGAAAATTCAATTGGAATAATGAAAAGGAGAATCTTCATATTTCCATTACAGGATATCCGATTCAAGTGTAATTTAATTCGCTAATCAAAACTGATATACTGAATGTTCATGCAAAATTTCAAGAGGATCGCATCATCAGAATCATAAAATTTAAATTTTGTATTTTTTATTTTTACATTATTTCATTTTTGAATAATTTTCAGAATATAATTCCTATTGTGCTGATATTCTGCATTTATATATTTGGTATCAATCTCAAATCCCATATACAATTTTGCTTCACCAAAGAAAGAGCTCTCAAAAGCTCCTGCTTAGGGCTTTTCTTAAATTTTTTATGTCATGAGGTGATGAACTAACCTAAAGTCAATTTTCTAGAAGTTTGTTTTCAGAAGTACTGAATGATTCTAATTTTCAGGTTGGAATATTCTTCTGGCCAGTCCTGCAAACGATCAATTTTGCCTGGGTTCCAGAAAAGAATCGAGTACCTTACGTCAGCGCATGTAGTTTAGTTTGGTGTTGTTTCCTGTCCTATATGCATCAATTGCAACTCAAGAAACTGGAAAAACAAAGCGTCGAAGTGAATCGTCAAGCGATAAGTAATTGATGATTTAGACAATAACTAGGAAATTTGTAACGATATAATTTATAACACTAGAGCAATTCCAATGAAAGTGATATTTGTTATTTATTTAAATTTTATTTTCTGTTATTATTGATCAATTAACTCGAATTATTTATATTAATTAAAACTGTGAAAGCAATATCTGACATTAAAAGTTTATGAGTATCTTTTTGTTGAATTTCCTTTGTTGTAGTTTGACGAAATTAACTTAACCTACTCTAGCCTAGTTTGTACAGTGGCGGCATGCGAAATGTGAACGACTCTATAGAGCAAATTTGGCTTTTTTAGTTGATTAAATCAGTCTTTGGGATAGAATAGTTGTATTCTGTGGATTTATTAGACCTGATCGGGAGATAAAAAGTAATATTGAACCTCATTATATAAATTTAAAGTTGAAATGTTGCAAAAATTCTAGCAAAAACTTCATCAAAGAAAGGAAAATGCATAGCATTTTGTTTATTCATTAGTGCTTCATTTAGTGCTGTTTGATTAGTTTCCTGAGTGCTAGGCAACCCGTTATACTACAATATTCTCTATAGTTTGTATTGTGTGTTGCCTGTATCATAGTTTTAATGTGCTAGCGACATCTATCAAATATAAAGGCAACAAGTTTTGAATTTGTTCACTTCAGCACAAAAACCTTACTATAACGAGTTATTATTTTTATGTAGTATGGTATACGGTCAAGAGAGGTCTTTTTTCCATTTAAACAAAAATAGTCAATATGGTCATTATGAATATTACAGCGAATATAGTGAAAATTTTGAGCAACTTCTTACATAGAAATACAAGAAAAACTGACGACTATAAGATCGACACGAAAAAAAGCAGATAAAAAATATCAAATCGGGCATTAGAACAATTTCGCTTTTCCAATATTTTCTTTAATACTTTTATTACTGTAACTGTGAACTCTAGCTTGAAAACCATCCTAAAATCCTAGGTGAAAATTTAACGCAATTTCGTTTCCATCATAATATTTTCATTACGCAACATTAGCAAGGTTTCGAGCATGTTATTGAAAATTGACTGTGAACTTGGGATGCTAGATTAAACTGGCAGTATTCCCAGAAAATAGCGAGCGAAAAAGTATGTTAGTTCTTCCCCAGTATTAATTTATAAACTGTGATCAATAAACTAAGTACAATAATGGCTGTTTTCTCGAGATTAAGAGCATTTACCGCGAAATATCCCATTATACGTGGGATGCTATCATACGGCGCAATATGGCCTGTTTCAAATGTAATACAGCAAACTATGGGTAAGTTGAAAGTTTTTTACCTTTTTGGAAAACCCATGGTATTTTTTTACATGTATCCTCTCATCTGAACATTCAAATGGACTGTTGAAACATTCAACTGCGCTCAGAAATGAAAAAAATGTATGTATAAACAAACAGTGATGCATGATAGATTTTGTTAATTTTCTCTCTTCTCAGAAATGCTTCGTATTTCCCTCATTCTCAACTATCAAAACGCCAGTTACCAAATGAATGATTTTTTTCATAAAAATATTGCACTATGTGGGCGTTTTCTTAGGTTAGTGATTAATCACTCTTAATTAGGACTTTGAATTCATCATATTCTCAGGAAAATTCCAAGTAAGGCTATGAATATCTTATCGGCATATTCTACGTATTTTAATTGCAATCAATTATCTCATTCTTGTTATGATGACTATTTTTAGATTCCATAAACAAATGAACTTTGCGTAGTTCTCACATAGATGGACATATTGTATCAATCTTCTAGAATATTAGATAAGTTTTATTTCCGAACAAAAATTAATTATGCCTGGTTTCAGCTGGAAAAAAGATTGATAATCTCGATTGGATTCAAGTTAGTCAATTTGCCCTATTTGGTTCGTTTTATTTGGCGCCCAGTCTATATGCCTGGGTGAGGATTTCATCTATCATTTGGCCTCAGACAAATTTCAGAACTGGAGTGATCAAGGTATGAAAATCAACTATGAAAATATTATGAAATTGGTATAGTTTTCCCATTCAACCTAACATTCCAAATTGTAACTAGGCAATTTAACATACACGCTTTAGTGCTGTTGATGTATTATTAGTTGCCTACAATTTTTGTTGAAGCCATCTATCGAATTTTCGATAAAGTAATCGATACGCTTGAAAGATTTCTACATGTCGGTGAGCCAGCTTCAAAATATTGATAAAAGATGTCACCACTTGCAAAAATATATTCAAATTTCTGTTTTTCTTGAAACCTGTAATCTGTTTTAATCCATTTTTTAAAGGCCGTCGTGGAACAGTTCACATTTGGACCATTTGCAGTAACTTCATTCCATTTTGGGATGAGTATTCTGGATGGAAAATCTTTTGATGAGTCTGTCGAGGCAGTTAGACAGAAGTTTTTCCCAACTTGGAGGGTAAGAGGTTTTCTTCTGAAGTTTATTCAGTGAATAATCTTAATCTTGTTTTTCAAGGTGGGAATGTGCTACTGGGCAGTCTTACAATCGATAAATTTTACCTGGATATCAGAAAAAAACAGAGTACCATTCGTCAGTTGTTGCAGTCTTGTATGGTGTTGTTTCCTGTCGTACATGCATCAGATTCAACTTAAGCAAAGGGAGAAAGAATTAGTCAAACTCTCATTATGATAAAAAATTCCATCTTTATTTCTTAGTTATATTATTATCGGTCAAGAAAACAAAACTCATCAACTTAACTTAAATAATTAAATTAATTGTTAACAAAATGTTTTTTATGTCGCTGCATATTAAATACTCGTTATTTTTTCAACTTGATTCTTTCGCATTCAACCTGTTGAGTGAAAATAATGAATTTGTACTTCGCAACAAACTCATCGTTTTACTGTGACTCTTGCTTCGGCTCCTACTTCGACTTTTCGTGCTAGGTGCACTTGAATTCGAAGGTGTAGGACACTTGGTCTTCTTCCTTTTTATCCAGAAGCTGAACGCGAATTTGAGTTCAATTTTGAGCGCGTCCTGGAAGCTGATCTGAAAATTGAGAAGATGTACGTAAGTAAAACATTTAAAAATTTGAGAAAAGCCCTGAACAGGAGCTTTTTTTTGAGCGCTCGTTCTTTGGTGGAGCAATAAGACTATTACCTCAAAATTTTATATGGGATTTGAGATTGATACTAAATATACACTGCGCAAAAAAATAACGCACATTCTGTAAATCTCAATTTCAATGAAAGTTCACTCTACATTGACTTTCTAACTTATTTTTTATGTTCTCTCGGGAAGGTTTCGAACGAAACAAGACACATTAAATGGAAGAAAAAATTAAGGATTTCACCGAATCTTATGTGAAAGGAGAGAAAATAAACAATTCCAAAATACTGGAATGTTAATAATAAGTGATTTAATACTTGGTATTTCCACCCCTGGCGTTAATTACAGCTCGGCAACGATGGTTCATACTCTACAGGGCCGGACTGGGCAGGCGGGATACCGGGGAATTCCCGGTGGGCCCCTTATGTAGTCTGTGGGGGCCCTTGTCATAAACGGTGCTACTTAATAATGAAACATATTTAGATTTATTTCGGTTGATGGCTATACTAAAAAGGTGTTAGTTAAATTTTTTCATTTCATTAACCACATCTATTGATATGTTTCACCTATTATCTGTAGTTTACACTAAATCTGGAAATCCAAAAGATAGTTGGATGTAGTTTTGACGGAGCTGCCAACATGTCTGGTGAGTACGGAGGTTTGAGAGCACTACTAAAATCAGAATCGCCCAATATATTTATGACTGGTGTTATGCCCACATTTTGAACTTGGTAGTCGCAGATGCTGTTCAGGTAAATTCTGTAATTAAATCCTACTTTGGGACAATGAATCGGGTTAGTGTTTTTGTCAGAATCTTACAAAAGAATGGCGGTGTGGGATGAGTATTCTAAAAGTAATAAAAGGTTAACAAAAATATGTGACACTCGATGGTGGAGTAAGGGCCAGGCTGTGCAAAAATTGCTCGGATTGAACAAGGGGAATGTTATGAGGACGAACTATATTCAACTTTGCTGACTGTTCTGGAAAAAATTAAAACTTCTGGTAATTTGATTCCAAGACTGTATCAGAAGCTTCAGCTTTTCAGAATTACTTTTAAGTATGATGCTGTTCTATTGTTCTTACAATGAGCCACTGTTTTTCATACCTTACTCCAGCGTCCAAATACCTTCAAACCTATGGAATGGATCTAGTTCAATCATACAATATCTTCATGCATGCCAGAGTGGTATTGAAAATGTTTTTGATAAATTTGAATATGAAAAGCCAAACAGATAAATTCATTTCTTTTGTTAACAAACAATTGGAAGAAAAAGGACATGACATCAATATTGAAAAAAATTTTAGATCGAAAAGGCAATCACACAAAAATAAAATGTCAGGGGGATTGATGGCTGACTTTATTTTGAAGATGCTTGTAAAAGGTTGAAGTGGAAAAAAAACTTTCAATTGTTTGACCCAAAACATTTTCCTCGTAAGCAAGAAGATTTGTTAACATTTACGGAGGCTTTCACCACGATTTCTGAATTGTTAAATGTTGACAAACACGACCTGATTTCAGAATTGAGCTCTTTTTCTGCGATATTTTCAGAAATGATAAGAGATTCAAATATAAATTGTCGAAATACGTCTGATTCTTCTCGATGTCTGGGGTGCCTAAGCTGCTGTTATTTAATATTAAAAAAAATGAACATGCATTCGTCTGCATATTTTAATATACAGGGTTGGGATAAAGTTCGGCACCAAATTAATATCTTTAAAACGAAACGGGCGATATTTTTGAAATTTGGCAGCTGAGTGTAATGGACCGCAATGCATCTGATGAGCATATTTTCACTAATGAGATACTTCCGTTTAACCGAAATGACCAAAAATTTTTTTATTTAAATGGGACACCCTATATATTTCTGCAGATTCTGAAAGTGCACCTCGTTTCGGATCTGTCCATATCTGGTTCCATGTAAAAATTCTCTGTAAATTTTTTTGTACGTTTGAGAAAAAATCCATTCAAATAATAAATCGTTGTTATTTGTATCAATAGTGAGAAATAAAACGAAATACTTTGTAGTAGATAACTCTTTCTGCTTTTCAAGACGTATTTTTTATGAAAATCTATAAAAGAGAGAAAATACTTTAATAGTAGAAAAAATTTATTAAAAATAATTAACAAAAAAATCATTTTAATTGTTCGAAGTACTTGCCATTCACCTCCTGACAATATGCCAGTCTATTAACAATTCTTGAGTATTTTTTCTCAAGACTTCTCTATGTATTAATGCACATTCATCAAGAATCCGTTGTCTCAATTCTTCTTTTTACAGATAATTTTTACATGGAACCTGGTATGGACAGATCCGAAACAAAGTGCTCTTTCAGAATCTGCAGAAATATACAGGGTGTCCCATTTAAATAAAAAAAAATTTGGTCATTTCCGGTTAAACCGGAAGTATCTCATTAATGAAAATATGCTCATCAAATGCATTGTGGTCCATTACACTCAGCTGCCAAATTTCAAAATTATCGTCTCTGTTCCGTTTTAAAGATATTAATTTGGTGCCGAACTTTATCCCAACCCTGTATGTGTGTTTATGAGTTCATGTTAACGTTATCATGTACGCAGGTCAAATGTGAGACGGTATTTTCTAAGTTAAAATTAATAAAATCCAGAATTCGTTCCACCGTTGCTCAGGAAACGCTGGGAGCACTAGCATTTATTAATGTGGAAAGTGATATTTCTGATAATATCGACAACGATGCAATAATAAATATTTCAAGCATGAACCATGTTTTTAAAAACATGCTCTAGCAAAAGAATGTTTCCCGACTGATTTTTTGAGTGACTATGTTTTCGTTTTGTTTTATTTAGACTGATAATTTCTGTTTGGTTATATTATATTTAATATTGAATTATACAATTCAACTTTGTTATATTTTATGCATGAACCATGTTTTTTAAAAACATGTTCTAGCCAAAGAATGTGTCCGACTGATATTTTGAGAGTGTCTATGTTATTGTTTTTAGTATTAAAGTATTTTATTCAAACGTATTGTATTTTAGTACTCTTTCCAAAATTTAATGTTGAATTTCGGGTTATAGATTATTCTGAAATTGACGAAAACCAATTCCTAGTCTCCAATGTTCGAACTCGACTATGGAACGCACATCTTAGCAAGATTGCTTTTCTATTTCTTTTTCGGGTTCACCTTAAACTACGTGCCTCTGTCAGAATCCGAACCAGTACTCTGGTTCTGAGCCTCTGGGGCCCCCAACAAAATTTTTCCCGGTGGGCCCTACCATACCAGTCCGGCCCTGATACTCTAAATGAGTGATCTTAAAATGTTCTGATCTAATCCTTCCCAGATTTCTCTGAGTTGAATTCTTAAGTCATTAGAGTAGCTGGATGATTTTCTTAACTTTTCAGCCTTCTATTGAGGTTGTCCCAAACCTGCTCAACCGGATTGAGATCTGGACTTCTTGCTGGCATTCCATTCGAGAGACTTCAACCTCTTCAAGGTACTCCTGAACGATGCGCACACGATGGGGTCTGGCATTATCGTCCATAAAAATGAAAATTTCACCAATGTATGTGGGCATGAATGGCTACTTACTTGCTCTTCAAGAATGTTCCTTATATACCTATCAGCATTCATAGCAGTCAAAGATATTCCACCCCATACCATAATCGATCCCCCCCGAAACCAGTAGTAATCAGGAAATAGCACTGAGCATATCTTTCATGTGGACGTCTGTATACAAGGGAACGTCGATCACAGAATCTAGACTCATCTGTGAAGAGAACTCTTTCCCAATCAGCCTCTCCCAATGGATATGCTCTCTCGCAAAATCCAAACGCGCCCTTCGATGGGCTGGGGTAAGAGTTGGGACTCTTGCCGCGACACGAGGCCTTAAATCATATCCTCTGAGGCGATCTCTTATTGTCTGAATGCTGATTTGCCCCCATGAGTTTGATCAAGGTGATTTTGAAGGAGGCGAGCGGTTGCAAACCTTTGTCTCAACGAAGAAACTCTCAAGTAACGTTCTTGAATGGCAGTTGTTACCTTAGACTAAGTAGGATATAGTCTTAGGTTGTTAACCGTGGTCCACCCCGTCCTGGTCTTCGGACATTCATACCTGTCTCCCTGAATCCCTGCGACATTCTGGACACACTTGTATGGGAAACTCCAAACCTTTCTGCAATTATTCTGTATGTCCACCCTTCTTCTCGCAAAACTACCGCTGGGCACATTCCTCTTGGGTCAAATTGCGTGTTTCGCGTTGCATAGCGATCGAGTGTAGAAAATCAAACGAGAGAAAAACTTTTGATCACTAGAATTGATCGAGAACAACTGATTTCAGAATGGAGTGAATACATTCAAAATCTGATATCTCATATCATCTCTAATTCAAAACTTGTGAATGAATGAAAAAGGATGAACATGATAAAAATTATCGAAAGATTGTATCTACTCACGTGTTCTTCAACGGAAACGTCTCTAACATTCCATAAAAATTCAAATATGGCTATAATATATGCCACACCAACCCCAACGTAAAGAACTGCGAAAATACCACCAACAGCATTCAAAGAAAGCGATGCAGACGGTTGCACTTTGGCCTGAAATAAAAACAAAAGTACAAATAAGATCAAGTATATACTCGTATGTATTTTTAATAAATAATACCTTGCAAACGGTCTCGTTTCTTTTTTCTTCCCACCATTTTTTCTTCAAGTCCTGCAGCCTGTTGGTTTCAGAAAGATGAAGTACTGCAGAATTTATAAGTCCTACGTAAGATGATCCTAAAAAGAAGCAAAAGGAGTAGTTTTCATTGAGGCAATACCGATAGTTTTCAATACAATTATTTCCACGTGGTGAGAAAATGTTAAAAATATAGATTTTTATTCTTATCTTAGCCAAATATTTCAGCTGCATTTTTCTTTAAAAAATTGGAAACCCAATATCAAAGATTATATAGTATACAGAAAAGCAGTTGGGCTGTAAGGATGTAATATAAAAATGAAATATACTTCAAGTTGTTCCAAATCATTAAGAATAAAATTTCAATAACGAGGTTGTTATTATACCCTAAAAACTGGTAAACCGGTAAACCTCTGAGGATATGGGCCCAGAAAACTGTCGATAGTTGAAAAGTGAAATGGCAAGTTTTGCAACAAATTTACCACAACTGAAAAGTTCGACAAAATTCAATAATGAAGGGTTTTCCAATAAGAGATTTTGAATAGCCCGCTATTTCGGTAGATGTCACGTTTGAAGCTGTCACTTTTGACATTTGACGAGTAGAAACTATGGAACGATACACGCTTCAAGAACGCATTGAAATCATTAAAATTCACTATAAAATGATGAAAATTTGGCAGAGACAGTTCGTAAAACTCGAACATTTTTGGGTCGTCGTCAAGCACCTTGTCGGACCGCAATAAAAAAATTGTTGGAAAAATTCGAGCTGTTGGGACAAGTGAGCGATGTGAAGAATAAAACCCGTGTATGTCGCTCAAGAACAGAATATTGCTGCTGGAACCGAAAGTGTTAGAAAAACCCAGGTTTGTTCATTTCTCGTCGTTCTTTGGAATTAGGCATTCCACAAACGTCATACACCGTATTTTGCATAAAGATTAGGGTCTTAAGGCTCATAAAAAGTTCTGTTAACAGAAGAACCTAATCTGGCCGATCATCAACAACGTCATCAACAGTTTTTCTGATTGGGTCGTTGAAATTCCATGAAAATGATCCGGAATTCCATCAAAAAATCATCTTGAGTGATGAAGCCCATTTCCACCTCGGTGGCTTCGTCAACAAGCAAAATTGTCGCATCTGGGGCTCGGAAAACCCCAAGAGTTATTGTTAAAAAGCCCGTCTGTCCTCAACGTGTGACTGTTTGGTGCGGTTTACGGTCCGGCGGAGTCATTGAACCTTACTTTTTCAAAAATGAGGCTGGAGCAACAGTTACGGTGAATGGATTGCGCTATCGAGAGATGATTAATTGAAGTGAGTTTCACTGGAGAAGAATTGAATATTCAATATACGAGATGCCTAAGCTACAAGTGTTATTGTACAGTGCCTTACCGACAAAAATATATGCGCTATATGTCAGCTCCGTGTTCTCTACAATTACTCATGAAATATCCATTTCAATGTTTAGTTTCAACTTGATTAGAATAGACAGGTAAGGTGAAGTGGGGTAAATGTGATATAGTATTTGATTAGTTCATAACAAAGTGTTATAAGTAACAGTTTGAATAAAGCTGAACATTCCAAAAAATGCAAGCATGATCACAATATAGTTCTCTATTGATTGTATTCTGGTTACTCTTTGAAATCTTTTCTGAGAAATGTTGGGTAATTTTAAAAAAGTGATGCCGGTCAATCACAATTGCCCCAGAGATTTGGGTAAATGTGATAAAAGCTTTCAGATTCCTATGACTAAGTTATTTGGAAAGGATTGGGGTAAATGTATAAAAAATCTCACATTATTGAATACTTTGTTTTTTACAAAAATAAAATATTTCACTTAATGAAAAATTGATGACCTTATTTCAGTCGACGCCAAAAAATGTGAAATTAACTTCAGCTTCTGATCAAAAAGGAAGTAAAAACAAATTAGGCAGAAACAACTATATAATAATAAACGTTATATTAATTAAACTTATTTTTCCATCATTAAGATAAATTATATCCGTCAAAAGACACTTCAAATATGAAAGAACCACGCCTATTCATATAATCACAATTGCCTCAAATGTATATGTCACATTTACCCCAAAAAGCATTTCGTGCGGGGCAAATGTGATATATACAAAAATAAATCACCAGCGCAATTTATGAGTTAAAAGTATTTAAAACACATTATAAAACTGTTAATAATAAGTCTGGAAATAATAAACAGACTTAACTCATCAATTAAAAATTTACACCAAATAAAGTAGAGACGTACCTACCTGAAATTTAAGGTTACGTTATGAGAAATAATATTCACGTGCCTACAACCATACTGACAAGTAATTTCGTTCGTTCTAGTGCTTTGGTGGTCCGCTTGCAATTTTGAAGACGTGTTAGATAGATGGCAGCAGTATTAATGAATTTGATCTGAATATATAGTCCGTTATCACAATTGCCCCATTATCACATTTACCCCACTTCACCTTATAACAATAAAGTTGACTCACCCATAGGCATCGCAATGGCATAAAATTTACTGTCCAAATTCCCACCAACTTGCCTCAAATTGCACCTGGTCATGGTCTCATACTCCAGCGAAGTGCTCTCCATGAGAAAAGCGTATAAACTGTTCTTAGAATTTTCCACGCGTTTGACGCCATCGATGTTAGTGTCAACGAATACCGAAGGTTGGCTCATCTGAGTCCACATCTTTTGGTACATGGGGAACGTTGACTCCCTGAAGAAGCTCTGAGTGGATCCGCCATCCATACATCCATATTTGATTTTGGATTGGTCAGTCAGATCTTTGGCACTTTCGATTGTCGGTCCGGATTTTTCCGCAGTCAGGAAAGCTGCTAGATTGGCTGTGTAGGAGCTAGTCATGATTAAGGAGAAGAACCACCACATGGAAGAAGCCAAACGGGACGAAACACCTCTATAATAATAAAGAACCAACTATTAAATTTACGATGGAATTACGAGTAGAACACAATAATCAAATTTCTTTTCTAGATGTTCTAATAAGAAACAAGTGTATTTCGGAAACAAACACACACTAATAGATATCTAAATTTTTATTCTAATCATCAATTAAATGTAAAAACAGGTATTATAAAACACTTTATGATATGGTCTTTTTGATTTCATATACTCCTGGAATTAGAAATAATGAAATTTCCTTCATTAAAGAGTTTCTACTAGATAATCAATACCCACCAAATTTTATAGAAAGAACAATTTCAAATTTAGAACTAAAAATATCTAATCAAAATTCTAATGATGATGATCAGGTACAAACAGAAAACCGTCAACGACCAAATTTGTTGAACGTCATTCCTTATATTCCTGGCCTTTCAGAGAGAATAAGAAGAAATGATTCCAAATTCAACATAACAACTGTTCAAAACACAAAATGATTTGAGATACATTCTAACCAGAACGAAACCAATGAATGACACACAAAAATCCAAAATTGTGTTACAATCCCTGTATATGTGGAAAATCTTATACAGGAGAGACATCAAGACCTTTAGAGATAAGAAAACGGGAACATAAGAACAACATCAAAAATAGAGACATTACAAGATCACAAATCGCTGATCATGTATGTTCAAATAGCGGAGATCATATGATGAACTGGTACAACACAAAGATTCTAAAGACGGAACCTGATAATTATGAAAGGAAAATTAAGTAGGTAATCCACATGTATTTTAATACATGTAGTGAAGTAGATAATTTGGCCAATTGTTCTGTTGGAATAGATCGTATCCATCACCATCTCTATATGTTATTGACAACTTTCAATGTCAGACTGCAAATGAAAAAACACACAATTCTGAAGATTTTACAAGTTTGTCTGTGTGTGATTCTTTTTTCAGTTTTACTGTTAGGCAACAATTTTTTCAAGACCAATTTGCTCCTGACAAATAAGTGCAAAGATTCTCGCAGGAGCACTTCATCTTAATTAATTTTTTTTTAATTATTTCTGTTTCAGAGACTGGGAGTGAAAACCTATAAAGTTTTCAAGAAATGCAGAATCCTCCCATAATATATTTCAATCGAGACCTCTAGAAGTCATTCAATGACTGTTAATTTTGATAGTTTTTTTGGTCTCCATACTTACTTCGGTAATAAGTCGCAACCTTGTGCCATGATAGATCCCAATGTTAGCCATAAACAGTTCTTTATGTCCCAGATGTTTTCTAATTCTTCAGGATTCTCGTCGCAAGGATGTGGATTCTCCCACTCGTCTGGTGCTAATCTGGTGAAAGAAGTTTGATTATGAAAGGATTTGAGTAAAAAATATCCATATCAAAAAAATCAACCGGAGTTATCTGTTGATGAAAATTCTTGAAAATTTAATAAATTCTTCTCTTGACAATTTAATTCTTCATTTATAACAATAGCTCAATTTTTGTTGACAGTGTTTTTAGTGAAACATTAAATTTCGCTTAGGCTACAACAGTACTTCAACAAATTCAACCTAAAATTCTGACCTTATGAAAACTTAGTCAAAAACATAACGTGTTTTCCGCCCAGACGCAGATAACAGGTGCAATTATACGTCTCGGCGTGCACTCATTAAGGTTTTGAATCAATTAGAGCATCACTGAGCTGCTACAATTTTTCAGGAGTTGGTACGCGAGATCGAATTTTCCTCCAAACATGCCCAATTGGGTTCAGATCTGGTCTTAGAGCAGGGCAGTTGAATTCTTGGATATCAACCTGCTCTAAATACTCCCTGGCAATCCTAGCAATATGCGGTTGGGCATTATAAAGCATTAGCACGAAATCGTTTCAAATAAACGTTGCATACCGAACAACATGTCACGCTAAAACTTCTCTTGTTTTATGTTTTCACTCAGTTTTCAGTTTATTTTCATCGTTCGGATTTAAGGTTAAATCTGTGAAAGTACTTTCATAGCCATAGCGAAATTATGGAGTTTAATGTTGCTCTGAAAAGCTTGTATCTTCAACAAAAATGAGCTATTGTTAAGAATGAAGAATTAAATTGTCAAGAGAAAATGTGTCTTAATAATGGGATAAGAAATCACACGGTGGAACAACTAGAACACACCAAGGGTGGTTCTAAAGGGTAAAAAAACAGATTTTGATATCCTCATGTTATCCATTAAGTAATTTTATGGTCGACCTATAGCTCCTGTACTACTAGGTACTAACATGCTGCCTTATTTCGATTATTTCTGTGGTATTTCGACTACTGCTTGTGCGTTTAGAATGACAATTTGACTAGCTTGAAACATTGCTTTTGCCTACCTGTACACAAAGAACAGAGCAATCGTGACTGCCAGATATAAGGTAGCCATGTAGACCCATACGTCTGGTGAAAATGGATCCAAGAAGCAAACATGTCGAAGCCCTTTACTTCCGAATGCTTGTACAAGATGCTTATACCTAAAAAAAATCTTTTCATACTTTTTCTGCAATATTTTCTCAAATACTTCAAGAAAATATTGGCTACCTGTCCAAATAAAAAGCAATTTCGCAAGAATTGAAATAATTTTCGTGATGTTTGTATAGTCCGTTCACGAGAGTTTGAGCGCATAGTAGGCGTATGTTTATTTATCTGAAGTTGGCAGTATTTGCTGTGAAATAAAGTCAACGTTGCCGAATGTACCCGGCCTCGTCCGACTAGCTTGCGAGTTATCAGAGAATATTAACAACATTGCGTATCAATCTGACAAGAAAATAAACATTATAACCTAAAATTTTAATATACACAGTGGAATATGCCAAATTTCCATGGCAAACTGACGGCTCAACCTTTCGTGAACGGACTATATTGATATTCAATCATTTTTTTCGAATTTCCACATGACCGGATTACATGAACTTCTGCTATATTAGGGGCGTTCGGCATCGACATCGGACGTGTCGGATCGATCTAAATTCTAAACCGTTCGTTATTACATCCGGATTGAGGGGAATACACATCTGTATCGTTCGTCATAAAAATCTGAGCATCGGACGTCGATCTTTTCGCTCGGTCTATTTCGACGAGCAAAGCGATTTTATCCATAGAGTTTTATGTTTTTTATATTTTTTTTTTGTTCTTTTGTTGAGTTTCCTGATCCGACAACCGATAGATTGAAATTCTCAGGTTTATTTTTATTCTTCTGTTTTCATTACTATCATTTAAAACTCAATTAATTCATTAAAATTTTTCATATAGCTATCGTAGTTAAATGGACAGGAGGAGATATTGCTTTCCCGTTTCTTTTTCGTGTAATTAATCAATTAATTGATCAGGATCTTTCGGTACAACTATCGCCGTATTGAACGACCAGAAGGGATATTGCATTACTCGTTTCTTTTGCATTCAGTGCCTTTGCAATTAATTATTTAATTGAGATTTTATGGAAGAGCTACTAAAAGGGTGAAAGTATCGTTAAAAGATGAGCATATTTCCCAAAATAGTGATCTTTGAAATCACATAATCTATAAAAGTAGAACAGAGCAGTATGTTCTGTGGCAGATGCTCTGTACCGTTCGTTTATTCCCAGATATTTCAGATTTATCTGTACGATCTGTGGTCACGTGACAACAAAATCCGTCCGCTCGCGGAGGTCGATGCCGAACGCCCCTAATAATGAAATTTTTAACTACCTAAACTCATGAAAGGTAAGCTGAAATCCACCACTTTTTGCCTCTGGTGGTTCAAGGTGAGGTCAGTGATAGCAAGATCTGCCTTCTGAAAACCAGAAAAATTTATTTACATCAGTTTGGAGATTCTGACGAGCTTGGAGGTCAATCTTACGTGGTCCAATATATCCCTGATGAGTCCGTTCCATTCTTTCTTGGCTTCGTCGTATTTTCCAATCTGTGAGTCCGCAACGAGATAGAACTCGAATTTGAAATCCAAGAATTCGGCAATTTCGGTGATGAGATCCATTGAGTAGCCTTCGAATCTTGCATTTCCGACCAGTGGTTCTCCATCTACAGATTTTCTCCACATTAGATAGGGTGCCCCAATCCTTAAAAAAAGCGCTTAGTATTGGTGAGGATTGGTACTAAATATATAAATGCAAAATCTCAACAAGATAGAAATTATACATATCCTGGACTTCTTCAAACTCGATTTCATTTCAATAAAGGGTTTTCCAATGAGAGGTTTTATTTTGAATAGCCCCGCTATTTCGGTAGATGTCACGTTTGAAGCTGTAATTTTTTGACGTTTGACAAGTAGAAACTACGTCATTAATAAAAATGGAACGATACACGCTTCAAGAACGCATTGAAATTATTGAAATCACTATAAAAATGGTGAAAATTTGGCAGAGACGGTTAGTAAAACTCGAACATTTTTGGGTCGTCGTGAAGCACCTTGTCGGACCGCAATAAAGAAATTGGTGGAAAATTTGAATTGTTGGGACAAGTTAGTGATGTGAAGAATAAAACCTGTGCACGTCGTTCAAGAACAGCCGAGAATATTGCTGCTGTAGCCGAAGTGTTGAAGAAAACCCAGGTTTGTTCATTCCTCCTCGTTCTTTAGAATTAGACATTTTTATGGTCGAAATTGGATAGTATTGATCTGGACAACGTTTACTTTCAACAAGACGGCGCCACGTGCCATACAAGCAACGAAACCATTGATCTTCTGCGGGAAAAGTTTCCGGACCGTGTTATCTCACGAAGAGGTGATAACAATTGGCCATCGAAATCTTGTGATTTCACACTTTGCAACTTCTTCCTTTTTGGCCAGGTGAAAGAGAAGGTCAACGCCAATAGCTCGGCGTCGATTCAAGACCTCAAAGATGGAATTCGTGAGGCTATCGAGGACTTAGGGCAGCCACTTTGCGATTTGGTTTATGGAAAATTTTATTGAAAGGATATGGTCCTGTAAGCGTGGTCGTGGTGACAATTTGCCTGATGTTATTTTCCACTATCAACGGCATAGCTTCTTCTTTATAATGAAATAAACATCCGATCATTTATATTGAAAATGGCATTTTTCTTTGAATATCAAAACAACACACCTCTTATTGGAAAACTTTAGAAAGTTTTTTCAAGGGAATATTGGTTTTTTTCGATATAACGATAGACTTTTCTATGTATTATCGCAACTCCCACAAATTCTTGCGTACTGCTTTGAATTGGCGTTGAACATTTTACTATAAAATTTCAGCTAGATCGAATTGACACATTCTAAATTATTCGAAAAAATGGATAATTGATTTTCGAAAATGTAACACCTATATACCAACCTAGAAGCAACTCTGATGATTTCCGCTTGTAAGTTTTGAACAACTTTCGCTGCGAAATCATTGGCTGAAAAATTAGAATTGAATCTGTTTCCCAAATCAGGATACCAATATCCAATCACATTTTCCCTGAACCCTTGAACCAGATAAATGGTGAAATTGGTTCTTCTTCCTTGTTTATCAAAGCTTATTGGATTCGTCAATGCTGAAACTGGGGATTTCTAAAAAATAATAATAATAGTCAGAAAAATCCTCATTAGATTTTTATATTGAAATGTTATAACTTTCTTTCTGATAACGCTGTTGTAAAGCCGGGTTTAGACGAAGCGCACCTACTCGCGCACCGGCCTCGCTTCCGCTCCTTCGCATAGTGTAAACATGATCGTCAGGATTCTGCGCAATAGATAAAAATGTGTTCCAACTGAAAATGTATCGTTTGAGAACGGTTTCGTTTTTGTTCCATCCTGCTTCGGGACCGTGAGTGGAACGGTTTTGTGATCGTCATTTCGATCCCTGGTCTGGAGCAAGTACTGTTTGGACGGTTCTTGTACGGTCAAAGTTTAGACATGCGCATAAAATCGATTACTAACAGTTTCATGACCGTCAAATTACCGTACAAGAGTCAGCTGTTGG
The DNA here is from genome assembly GCA_013421045.1 of Propylea japonica. Lineage (NCBI taxonomy): Eukaryota > Metazoa > Arthropoda > Insecta > Coleoptera > Coccinellidae > Propylea > Propylea japonica. The sequence continues at coordinate 24,972,108 of CM024245.1, forward strand.
AACAAACCTTATGTTATCTATGAAAGAAGCCTCGCTGTGTCGTTTGAACAAGTTTCTGGAGCTCGTCGAGTCTCGGACTTTATACTAGGCCGATTACTTTACTACCTCGCCTTCATCCTGGCTCACCCTTCTAGGCGAATCCAGAGCGTAGTATAAACTGGCGCGAGGGTGAGTTTTGGTGCGCGAGTAGGTGACGAGGTTTGACTCGCGAGTGGGTGCGCTTCGTCTAAACCCGGCTTTAAAATTAAATGAAGTGTGTCCAAACTCATTGGAACTTATTGAGACTTCACGGCAGATATGTCCTTTGATGTTTTTCCGCCTCCATTGGCGTACGCAAGAATTCCACGCAATCATGGTTAAATTTAGTAAAGTATGATTTAAATTCGATGAAGTGAAAACACTGAAACATTTGGACAGACTATAAATGAATTGATAATGACTCACAGTTTTCATGTAGCTGATGATTCTATAGCCTCCTTCCCACTTTTCTTCTTCGTTATCGCAATTGAGTTCTGTCTGAATGATACGCTGGGTTACATGAAGAGTGTTAACACTATCCACGAAATGATGAATAGCATCGTACATTAAAGCCATGGAAGTCTGAAAATTATGTCAATAGATGAAAAAATTTTTAAATGCATTATCGTTGAATACAGCAAACTATAGGATATTAATTCAATGAACGTATTGCAAACTACGCTACTGAAATAATTTTGTTAATCAGATAAACAATATCAATAGTATATAACATTACTAGCAAGGTAAGAGGGTTTTTACTGGCGAATGGAGGATATAATTGACGAGCCGCAGGCGAGTCAGTTACCTCCTTGAGCCAGTAAAACCCATTACCTTGCGTGTATTGTTTTATATTTTATTTGTTTCTCGTTTGTAAAAAGGTGAGATAAATTCCAAAAAAATCTCAATAATTTGTCGCAAATGTCGTAAGCTATTTATGAATATTTATGACATCGGAAAATTATGACAACTGTCAGTGGCTTTCGAGAATATTTGCTAATTTCTGACGAAAAAGGCCAGATCCAAATGAAACAAGGTATGCATTTCGTTTTTTAATACTTTTATAACATTTATTACTAAAAATATTTGTTCCAGGAACGATGAAATTAGAAGGATAAATGAAATTAGAAGCGAGTACGTGAAAAGGAAAGCGAATAGATACGAATAAACAAGGTACGAATATCGTTTTTGAATAGTTTGAGAACGTTTATTGAGAAATACATTTGTTCCAGGAACTCTGAGATTAGAAGAATAAATTAAATTAGAAGCAAGTACTTGACAACTTTCAATGTAAATAATACTACTAACTTGTAAAAGTTTTACAAGTTAACTGTCAATTTTACAAGTTAGTGACTTGAAAAAATAAACTTCGTTGATCAATATTGTGTTTTGGAAACTGACGTTTACAAATGAGAAACAAATAAACCAATTAACGATTGCCGATGACCGTCCCCTAGATTATAGGACGTGTTTGAATATACCGGGGCTGCCCAAGAATGAGTAGTAAGAATAATATTTTTTTCTTACCGTAACTGAATAAGGTGATATTTCCCGTCTGTATCTTGTTCCTTTCAGCTGCATTTCCTCAATTTCCCAGTCTCTAACTTTCTGGTTTATGTCTTCAGATTCTGTGTTGATGATTCTAATTGTTGTGATGTTTGCATTGTTTCCTAACGACTCGAAATCTAGAGTATGTGCATCCTAAAAAGACTATGTTCGATGAAAATAACGATGATAAAAAAGAGCTAATCGAATTTTTAATAACTAGTGATTCTAGAGCAAATGACTCAATCTTAATTGTGTAAGTGTATTTCATTTTAGAAATCTTGGAATAACTTACCAATGACGTCAAAAAAAATTTGTAATATTTTTCTAATAAACCAATTTCTTTAGCCTGTCCTAAGACCATCATGGTTGTTTCCAGACTACAATCCAGAATTATGTTAAATTCTCTCATATTTAAAATTTCTTTTAAAACAGTTCTGAAAGTTAAACGAAAATTGGTTGACAATTCGTTGTTTGAGATTTAATTCAGCATATCGCGCTCAAATTCCGTATATTAAAGTCTACTTTGTAATTTTTTCCACAAAAAATCTAGATTTTCATTGGAATAATATCAATTGTGCAATATTTTTGTTCAAATATGTTGTTCCTTATAGAAGGAGAGAAATGGACATTAGAGAGATTGTTAGTTTCGCCTAAAATATTTTTGAAAACCGTTAGAATGTAAGAGGTCATTTTTGTAATATTTAAATTTATTTTGTGTCATTAACAGACGCTTTTATATAGGTGTCAGTAAACAAATGCGAGATACTTAGGAAGATCCTCGATGAAAATAAGGAGGGGTTGTTATTATTAGGTGTACAAATAAGTTTCCGCGGTTTGTCAAAAGATGGCCCCACCAGAAGGTTATGGAGAAATTGTCAGATGTAAAACGTAATATCCCAAGTTTAGTCATCTGGCAACACCATAACCTTAAAGTACTAGTGATTCCGTATCAGCATCACGTAATTTTTTTCGTGCAAAAATATCAAGTTTTATTCCGAATGAGCATCATTTGCGGAACTTTTGATTTACTTCTTTAATGTGAAAAAATCTGCAGCTGAGGCGCATCGGTTGCTTCTAGAAGCATATGGTGAAGCTGCTTTAAGTGAGAGAAGTTGTCAGGAATGGTTTCAAAAGTTTAAGAACGGTGAGTTTGACGTTAAAGACAAAGAACGCAGTGGAAGGCCGAAAGTGTACGAAGACATGGAATTAGAAGCACTATTGGAGGAAGATTCGTCCCAAACGCAAAAAGAACTTGCACTTACTCTACAAGTGACTCAACAAGCAATTTCACATCGTTCAAAATCGTTAGGAATGATTCAAAAACAAGGAAATTGGGTTCCATATGAACTAAAGCCGAGAGACGTTGAACGCCGATTATGCATGAGTGAAATGCTGCTTGCCAGGAATAAAAAAAAGAGTTTTTTGCATCGTATAGTCACTGGTGACGAAAAATGGATTCACTACGATAATCCAAAGAAGAGAAAGTCATGGGTTAAGCCCGGCGAACCATCAACATCGACAGTTAAGCCGAATATTCATGGAAAAAAACTCATGCTGTGTATTTGGTGGGATCAGCTTGGTGTCGTGTATTATGAATTGCTGAAACCAAGCGAAACCATTACTGGAGCTCTCTACCGAACACAATTGATGAGATTGAGTCGGGCATTGAGTTTAAAAATAAAATATTTTTAAACTCAATGGTCGGGCACTTAAGGAAAAACGCACCCATTACTACTCCAGACACGACAAAATTATTCTTTTACACGATAATGCTCGTCCACATGTTGCGGCGCCGGTAAAAACATACTTGGAAACACTCAACTGGGAAGTTTTACCCCACCCGCCGTATTCACCAGACTTAGCCCCTTCTGATTATCACCTGTTCCGGTCGATGGCACATGGTCTGTCTGAGCAGCGCTCCACATCATATGAAGACACCAAAAATTGGGTAGATTTGTGGATAGCGTCAAAAGATGAAGAGTTTTTTCGACGGGGTATCCGAATGTTGCCAGAAAGATGGGGAAAAGTAGTGGCAAATGATGGAAAATACTTTGAATAAAACGTAATGTACTTTTCCTTTACAATAAATTCCTAATTTATTATAAAAAACCGCGGAAACTTATTTGTACACCAAATATTTTTTTCGAGATCGACCTCTCTTTCAAGATCCTTTGGAAGGCGATAACGAGTTGACAGTTTTTCATTTTTTTAATGAGTCCTAAAAAATACAGAGTCATAAAACTATAGATGATATGATTCATTCAGTTGATGTTACTCACACAATTTTTTTTGATCCCATCACTTTATTATTAGGGGTTGAAAATAACAACCCATAATGAATTTTCTTAACAAATTGTTTTCGTGGGATAGATTTTCGAAAAATAAAATTCTCTTATGGTTTCCCATTAAATTCTGGAGATAAAAGTTATTTGCAAATTTCGATACAGTCGATATTTTTCTCTGAAAAAATAAAAACTTACAAGCAGTTATGATCACTGTTCATTCCATTTCATCGTAAGTTCCATATAATGTGCATATTTATGCACAAAATTGTCAAAATTGGTTTAGTCAATTATGCTTATTAATCGAAAGAAAGTTCTATTTGTGAAATTAAAATATTACGGATACAATTTTAATACGGAAATTAGTAATTGAACCTTGAGAAAGATTTATAGAACACCTTTATCTCGTATCATAGACATACAATATCTTAGAATATTCATTCTATGGAACACATACGATAAAATGGAATAAACATTGATCATAAGTGCTTGTAAGTTTTTATTTTTTCCGATAAAAGCATCGACTATATCGAAATTTTGCAAGAAACTTTTTTTCTTAAGAATTGAATGGGAAATCATAAGAGAATTTTATTTTTCGAAAATCTATCCCACGAAAATCATAGGGGGTTGTTATTTTCAACCCATAATAATAATAAAGTTATAAAATCTAAAATATTTGTGTGAGTAACATCTACTCAGTGCTGCATATAATGTATAGTTTTATGACTCAGTTTTTTTAAGAAGCCGTAAAAAAATTGAAAACTGTCAACTCGTCATTGCCTTCCAAAGGCTGTATCTTGGAAGGGGGGTAGATTTAGAAAAAAATTTATATGAACTACCTCTGCTCATTTTCATCGAGGAATCATCTCCCAAAGTGTCTTGCATTTGTTTTAGTTCAAAAAGGGGTTACAGTTCACTGCGACCTCAAGATATTGTGCCCCCTTACAGAGCCGTTCTGGCCACACATTTCACAACTCGCCTTCCAGTTCGCATTTTTTACAGAATTTGATAATTTGATTTCGACTTCTTCAATGAAATATGAACAGTGAAGATATCACTCACCTATAGTCAGGACCTGGTCCCAAAGCTTTCAATTTGATTGTTGATACCATTTCTTCGGGATCAGTCTTTTCCATTTTCAAAATGTCCTGTAGTAAAACTAAACTTTTATCGTTTTCATAAAGTACAACGAAACTTTTGAAATGCAAACTTCGTACAATTGTTCCTATTCCTCTAGATAGCAGTTTTGGCTCTGGGTAAAAATTTATTATGGTTAAATTTGAAAAAGGCTTGCTATTGGGTGTTATCTGGATGTGTGGTATTTCCAAAGTTGCGCAAACTGACTCCACCATGGGTGATGTAATATTGGATGGTGGCCCGATTATTGCCCCTATTCCTTCTTTGAACATACTGCATACTAAAAAAATTCGAAAATAGAGTAATGGTAAATTATGATGCGAAAAGTTCGATTATGATTGAAATTATCGCAATATTAGTTGACGAGATTTTACCTTTCTTGCCTACATCGGCGGTGTCATCTTTAGAGACCACGCTAAAAATTTTACTGTAAAATATTCTAGGGTCCATTATGTTATTGTTGTGTAGTACACTTTCCACTGGCAATTTTTCTTCGGCATCTTCTTCATTGAAGAGTACTCCTGGAATAATCGTAATTCTAAACATCTTCGTAAAAATAATAAGGAAAAACCATTTCTGAAATGGTTCAATAGATTCTAAATAATCTATAAATATCATGTATATTACTTATTGTTTTCCTCATTTATACAGGGTGTCTGTAAAGAAATGCGAGGGACTTTGGGAGATGATTCCTCAATGAGAATAAGCAGGGATAGTTCATATAATTTTTTTTTCGAATCGACCCCCCTTTCATGATACAGCCTTTGGAAGGCGATGAAGAGTTGACAGTTTTTTTATAAAAAGTCATACAACTATACATAATATCATTTTTCTACAAGCGTGCACTTTTATTCTCTTTCCCGCACGTATTTCAATTCGTAAAGAGTCACATTGCCAAACAGTGTGGGAAAAACCCCTGCTATTCCATTACCGCACGCAAATGCGTGTGGTAATGGATTAGCAAGGGTTTTTCTCGCACGCTTTTTCTAAAGAATAAACTGAATAATGATATATCTCTATGCCACCGACGACGTTACTATGGAAACGATGAGAGTACAATGGTAACGACTTGTCAGAGACTTTTGTCATAGTCCGGTCAATTTAGACATAAAAATAGTGATCAAATAGAGAAAATTCCGACAGAGCCAAATTTTTGTAGAGACCTTAGGTTTACCACAAGGAATAAAGTCTCAAAAGTCCCCATCAATCCGACGCGAGCTTCGCGACTTATTCGGGGTCAAAGGTCAAAATTTTAGGTTTTTTGGATTTTTTCTCGAAAACGGTAAGTTTTATCGGAAAAGTACCTCAGAGCAAAGTTGTAGATCTTAAAATTCTCTATAAAAATGGTTCCCATGATTTTTTCTCTAAGACCCACTATTTCCCAGATATTGCGCTTGTAAGAATCAAGTTCTAAATAATATGCACACATTTCCACACCACCTGTGAGGTAGTGTACTCGGCGCATTTTTTTTAACGTGGTATCCCCGGTAGGCCTATTCCACGAACCTTTATGACGTTATTTTCAGGAAGAATAATTATTTAATAGTCATAGATTATTGATATGGGTTACTGAGTTTAACTTTTTTTTATTACTTTAATCTGACTCATACTCTTCATATTCAACTTCACCAATCATGTTTTCTTCAATTTCTTCTTGTTCTTCTTCTTCTTCTTCCCTTCCTGTTGATGTACGCTTAGAATTGTTCAAATGAAGATGAATCAGTTGTCTCTTCATCAAAATCACATGAATCTTCCTCTCTTGTAATTAATTGAACATTTGAGCAAGAGACACCTTGGCAATTGGTACACGCTGGAGAACACTGCAATCCTACTTTTTTACAGCCACATTTGGCACTACAACCTTTCTTGCAATTGCAAAAAATAGTGTTGAGAATTTTTTCTGGAGCAGGGGGCAGTAAAGTTCGAATCGGTTCCAAAGTATCATTTATCAATTTCCAACCCCTGTCTTCAGGGTTCAGTTCATTGCCTTGCCATGTCTGAACTTGATAGTATACTCGAAACAAATGTTGAGTAGCAGATGCCGATGTTGGAGGAAGACAAGATAGCTGTACTTGCTTTTTGTTTCGTGTATTTTTTACGAATGTCAAATATCTGTACGTATCTATGCAATCAATTTTTTTTGGAGCTCCATAAACCGCAAGAAGAAACCGAATTCCTTTAGTAATTAGTATTTGAGGTGAAGAATTAATTTCTGTAAATACTTTTGCGCAGTCCATCAAATCATTTTTTTCAAATAATTTTAATACTGAATTTTTGCCCCTTCTAAACATTGCTGACGTAGTATCGCATCCGGTTATTGCATGTAAAAATAAAATAAAGTTTTGGCATTTCGGATAAGCTGATAACTTTTTGAAGAATATATTTCTGTCCGTTGCTGCGCCTTCCCAGGTTTTAAAAAGTAAATAATTTTATCAGATGGAGTCCTTGCAGTGAGTAGTACTAATAATCAACATCTCTCTTCACCCACTACAATAGCTGTATTTCTTGCATTAAATTGTTCTATTGCAATTATGAGGACATCGCGTCATTAGGAGCTTGTTTCACGGCAATATTTTCAGCTGTTAATTTGTTACTCAACATAGAAATAAAACGAGATTTATTATTAATGTTTGCAAAAAAATGTTGTTGATTTACTGGAACTGTCATAAATTCGTCAAACATTATGTCGGTACCTGAGGATGTTTTTGTAGCAGGACGACGTTGTTCTGCAGCTTTTATGTTCTTTGTTGTGTCACTGTAGCCATCAAATACTACCGTAACTGTTTGACCATAATGTCTACGTAAATACTGAACATATTTTTCAAAAATTACGTAAAGGTAAGGGACCGGCGGTCATTTTAGAGTAAATTTTCTTAGAATAGTATAATGTATACATAGAAGAGGCACGAGTAGGCATTTTTGCTTGCTTGAGTACCTAAATATGTATATACGTGGCATATGTGTGCATACTATGTAGAACATGGTTCTTACAAGCGCAATATCTGGGAAATAGTGGTCTTAGAGAAAAAATCATGGGAACCATTTTTATAGAGAATTTTAAGATCTACAACTTTGCTCTGAGGTACTTTTTCGATAAAACTTACCGTTTTCGAGAAAAATCCAAAAAACCTAAAATTTTGACCTTTGACCCCGAATAAGTCGCGAAGCTCGCGTCGGATTGATGGGGACTTTTGAGACTTTATTCCTTGTGGTAAACCTAAGGTCTCTACAAAAATTTGGCTCTGTCGGAATTTTCTCTATTTCAATTGTCTAAATTGACCGGACTATCATTCATGTGTATTTAGAATGATCAATTCACATTTGATCTGTGTGTTGAAATTGATCTCGTATAAGCGCTTCGCGTCGTTTGGGTAACGGCAGTTTCGTGCGGGAAAATATCACTTTCAGTACTTGTTAGGAAAATAACTATTATTAAGTAGATGTGACTAAAACAATTTTTTAGATCTCATTACTTTTTTATTAGGGGTTGAAAATAACAACCCCTATTATTTTCGTTCCAAAATTGTTTTCCTGGGACAGATTTTCGAAGAATAAAGTTCTCTTATGGTTTCCCATTCAATCCTGGAGAAAAAAAAGTGTCTTGCAAAATTTCAATGCAGTCGGTACTTCTTGGAAAAAATAAAAATTTACGAGCGCTATGATCACTGTGTTCCAAAAAATGAATATTTTTAGATATTGTATGTCTGTGACAGGAGATAAAGATGTTCTATAAATCTTTCTGAAGGTTTAATTACTAATTTCCGGAAGAAAATATTATCCGCAATATTTCAATTTCACAAATAGAACTTTCTTTCGATTAGTGAGAATAATTTACATTGAAAAAACCAATTTTGAGCACAATATCTCAGAATATTCATTCTATGGAACATACGATGAAATGAAATGAAAAGTGATCATAACCGCTTGTAAGTTTTTATTTTTTCCGGGAAAAGTATCGACTCTATCGAAATTTTGCAAGGGACTTTTTTCTCCAGAATTGAATGGGAAACCATAAAAAATTATTTTTCAAAAATCTATCTCACGAAAAACATTCTTGAAAGAAAATCATGAATGGTTGTTATTTTCAACCCCTAATAATGAACTTATGGGATCAAAAAAAGGGGGTGAGTAACATCTACTTAATGAATCATAATATATGTATAGTTTTATAATTCAGTGTTTTATAGGACTCTTAAAAAAATTAAAAACTGTCAACTCGTCATCGCCTTCCAAAGGCTGTATCTTGGAAGGGAGGTCGATTTCGAAAAAAAATGATATGAACTAAACCTGCTTATTTTCATCGAGAAATCAAGTCGTATTTGTTTACAAACTCCCCTTATAATTTTCGTTTTTTTTTTAGAATATTTTGTAAACATATAAGCATATTAAAATATAAGGAAAAACTTCTGTATCTATATCTGAATGAGAAACCCTTAAATTTACGATCTTATTCTTCGAACAATCCAATATTATAACACTGATTAACCGAATTAATTATAATTTGATGCCAAAGGAAGATTCATCAACTTATTTCGAGAAGAAAAGTTCATATAAATTTGAGTCCGAAACGGCTTCGTTATCAAGATACAGGATGTCACAGTTTAAAAAAAAAATTATATTGCAGAAGTCAAAATTGCTATTCAATGAAATAGAAACCTGAGACCATCATTTAAGTAATTATGCCAAAACCAACGAAATTAGACAGTCTAGACAGTTTAATCACCAATAAATCAATCGCACATCGAAAAGAAAAACAAATACCTACCAATATTTACAGGATCTTTCTCTCCCAAACATAAATAGTTGTAGCACGCGAACATAAGCCAAAAAATCACATTTTGCACGACAATTTTCATGGTCGCGGCGGTTTTGATCAATATACGATGTATCAATTACATAGGTACTTCGATTACCAACCGAAGAGACATTATTTCGAATAATACCTACTTAGCTTTTGTTGAACAGAAGCCAAAATCAGCGTCGATGGAGAATATGACGGAAATAACTTGGTTATTTCCAGAGCTCACACGCGGACAAAATTCCATTAAAACTGTTCCGGGAATAAATAAATAAATAATTAGTGCCTTTTACTTTCAAATAAGAAAAACGTTTTCTTTGATGTCTCCTATATCGAAACAATTATGTTTTTGTCTCGAATTCCACTTTTTCATTTTCGAAAAAGGTACATACATCTATCGTTTTGTCCAAGTGACTGTTATTTCCGAATTTTGATCATTTTATGAAAAAAAATCCCATAAATGTAGGTCCAGAAATGCATAGTTTCCAAGCAGAAGTTTTACTTGAAAACTGGCTAAAAAAGTGGTACGCCACTGAGAATTTTTAAACTAACCATTATATAAATTTCAATTTTTTCAATTTGTAACCAAAAACCCCTCTTGAATTTTTTTCGTTTGGGGTACCATTTTTATGTAAAAGTAAATTTAATTACATACAAAAATTTAATTCTTTGGTTTTGATGATGCGATCACCTTAAAATTTTGCATAAACATTCAGTATAGTAGTTTTCATTCTCAAAATAAATTTCAGTCGAATCGGATATTCTGTTATGGAAATATAAAGATTTTTCTTTTCAACATTCCAATTGAATTTTCTATGGTATTATTACAACTATGGCTACGAAATCTTGGATGAACATTCAGAATATCGATCTCCATTCACTAAAAAAAATTCAGTCGAATCGGATATCTTTTTATGCAAATATAAGTTTCTTTTTTAATATTCCAAATGAAATCTATGGTTCTGTTCACACACTTCACACTATATGGCCAGAAAATTTTGTATGAGACTAGTTATCAGCATCTTTCATTTGGCCGTAACATTTCATTTCGATTGGTTTCGTATTTTTTTGAGATATTGAGGAACAAAAATTTTGAGTGGTCATTTTTATGGAACACCCCGTACGATTTGGCTGGTTAACGAACTTAACCGAGCCATTTGGGAACCGACCTCACCCTGAAAATGTCAAGTCTCTAGGACAATCCCTCTGAAAGTTATTGTTCTAACGGACGGCCGGACGGCCCCACGGACAGAATTGAATTTGACCACGAATTCGTCATCAGGGAGTCAAATTTGTCCAGTGGTGTAGAAGTGGGAGGTAAAACCTTAGAGCAAATTTAATATCTCCGCCACTGTCGTTCTAATAAAAAATAAAACCGAGTAAAGTGCAAAAAAAATAACTATTACTACTGACAAATGGGTTTACAAAATCTCTTGCCTTGTTTTAATGATTGAAATATGCTTGTTGTAAAACTTTCATTAGATAATTTTTGTCTTTTGCTGCTTTCCAGTCACGGGGGTGAGTTGCTCTGAGCAGCTCAGAGTTGCACCCGGACTGTTGTCTGTGTTTCAAAACAAAGGAATCCTTTGTTTTGGACCACAGACAATTGGCTTCTGCTGACCAGCGATACGCACTCTAGCGGTTGAAATCGAAATAGAGCTAAGATAGTAGTAAACAAAGCGTTGAACGTATTTCAATGTAATAATTTCGTAATTGTTCATAAACTTTAGTTTAGAAGAAATATTCAAGGGAAAATTGAAATTGTTATCCTCTTGAATATGATTTCGATCAGAAATGACTACAGTTGTGTGCCCCGATGCAATTTATGGGCAAAAAAATTGCAAACTTTAGGTTATAGTTATCACTTATTCCCTCAGTAAAACCAAATGAAAATATATCTTGAACACGAGTTTGGAAGGAAACTAATAGTAAAAGAAAGGCTTGTATCTTATATCATTGTTTAAACAATGCTTATAAACTCCAATAAATATATAGGAAAGTAATTCATATAGTCGCTTTAACCTCTTACGTCAGAATTAGTATCGAAGGTTTTGATATTACAGCAGATTACGACAAGCTCTCTCTACTTCTTAGGATCATTTAAAATTAAGGTACACATACAACATATTATTTCACAAACCTGTACTTGGCTATTGCAGAATCGGTAAAGTTTCATAAAATATTTCTACATATATTATCTTCTTGATTTATACTATAGGACGATACAGCAAATTTGTTTTTGCAGCAAGGCATTTTTCTATAGACGAACCTTATTTTCTTACATCAGCCTTCTGCTAATTCCATAAGTACTTCAATTCTTTATGTGATATTTCTTCAAGTTTAGATAGTTTTTCTCCGATAAAGAAACACGCAGCAGGAAAGGAGAAAAAACCATGAGTTTTGACATGATTCTATCATGGATAAATAGGAACATCATGAACTTGATCAATCTAATTAAAACAAGTGTAATGATATGTTTACATTTCCTCCTCCTCCACCTCCACTTACAAGAACATATCGTGCATATTAGTTTCGTTTTACTTTATCACTCTCCACACTCAATGAACCATCAATTTTATGAGGTTCTGTATTAGGGGCTAGGGCAATAGTTTTTAAACACAAAGAGCAAATGTCTATAAAACTGGACCCACAATTGTTTTCCAACACATTATAATATGACATGCATTCAGAACTTCTTCTCGAACTTCTCCTTCTACTGGGGCTCTAGAATTAGAGGTTAAAACTCTTAAAATTTCCAGAAATTCTAACGGCTGCACTTCACTTCATATACGTGTATACATGTACGATATAAATGAACTGAAAGAATTTTTTTTTAATATAGTTTAAGATTGACAACATCTACAACTAGACTTTGCGACTTGTAACCTTTATATTGATTAAACACTTGAATATTAGTGATAAAATGATTGAAATATTGATTAAATCACAAAATAATTCAACAAAGATTTCAACTCCATATTAATTTCCAGATTATTCGTAAAAATTTCGATGAAACTCCAATGACTTATCTGTCCAAAACAAGATTGTTTACATTTACTACTATCTTAGCTCAGCTTTGATTCTCGCCACCTTGGCGCTGATGTCGTCTTGGAATATGTCCCGGGGCGACTCACCCCCGGGAGGGAAAGCAGCAAAGAAGAGGCGTTATTCTGTGGTACATGGAAAAGAGTTTTATCTGTGGTCCACATCGACTTTTGAACTATTTTGGCGCGAATTATCAAAACAAAAATTTATTTGGTTATATTTATTATTTATGTTGTGGTCATTCGTATAAAACTTTCATAAGAGATGGATCCAGAAGAAATAGAATTCATTGGTGAAAAGGAAAATATAGTGATTGTTCCAACATTCAGTTATGGGAAAATTCACCTAATATCTGGGGATATTGGCCCCTTCAGGGCAGGATTGCCAGTCAAAATACCCCTCTGGATAGCAATCAATTTGAAACAACAGCAAATTTGTAAGATAGAACAGCCTGACTGGATGGACGTCGAATATTTGGAAAATTTAAAAGAAACCGAGAAGAATACACCGTAATAACCTTCTTTCTTCTATTGTTGTTTATCGAAAACTAATCTCTACTTTTAGTACGTTCACGAAAATGCCAAATGAGCACTATATGGCTATAACCAAGGCGTTACTGAAGAATGCACCAGATGATCTAATCAGGGCAAATGAGATACGAACTTTAGTAAAAGATATATGGGATATAAGAATGTCAAAATTAAGGTCTTCAGTCGATTTGTTAATAAGGAATATGTCATCGTATGCTGCTGTTGATAATTTAACAATGCTGGAAATCAATTCAATGAGACCTTTGTTACCGCATGCCTTAGATCAAATTCATAGAATGAAGAAGGTGAGCAAATGCCGATCATTATTTTTTTCTTCTTATGTTTATTTTCGAAGCACTCAACAATTAAAACTAGTGTTGAACTAAGTACAGAAAGAACTGTGTCTTCATTTAATGTTACAAGTACATCAACTGTAAAATTTTTAATAATAAACATATATTTTTTCAGTACCAAGGACCTACTGTTGGATCTGTGTCGACAAGTGGGCAGCAATCTAGATCCTCATATTCCTTTAGAAGTTGAAGCAATTTTGTGATAGATAATTTGTATTTTCATAGTTTTCGAATAAATTAATACATTATTACATGAAAAATTTATCTCAATTCGAGTAGATCAAAATGTAAGTAGTTCATACGTCCCGTAGTGCAAGGTAAGTTTCTCAAAAAGGTTAGTTTTCATTTAGTGTAAATTTACACCTGATACTTCAATTAGTTTATTCTTTAAATTATGTGCCTTTGTAAATAATTCAATAATTTCTTAACGAAAATGTCAAATTCCGAAGTTCAAGAGGAAGAGAGAGAAGTGCTTCAGTCCATTTATGATGGTGATACACAATTTAAAGAAGTTTCATCGAAGGTTTTTCAGTATAAGGTAAACTCATTAATATGTTAGATGAATTACTTACTCATAAACCTTAACCAATTGCAGTATGGTGAAAATGAAAGCAAAAAATCATTTTTACTTCAAATAGAATGGACTGAGAATTATCCTGAAGAATTACCCAGTATAAATTTAGATACCTTTTATAACAAACATGTGTGAGTATTCTTTTCAAACTATCATCTACCTTTCTATAAATTCATGTTAAATAGAACTCCTTCAGTGAAAGAAAAGATAAGAGAATACGTGATCGAACAGGCAACACAGTGTCTTGGTATGTCAATGACATACACTCTTTTTGAAGCCGTTAAAGAAAAGTTTGAAGAGTTGATGATAGATGACCAACCAGATAAGATTGATATCGCTTCGGTTGAAAAATTAACTATATCTGATGATGTAGAACCTACTCAGGTAAATTTTATTATGGGGTATTTGTGAAATAACTGAATTAATGTTTTCTTTTAGGATTCTAAGAAAGTTCCTAAAAAGGAACAGTTAACGAAAGCACAAAAAAGGAGAGCGTGGAATAGACTCGATGCCAAAGGGGAGAAGCCTAGAGGTTGGAATTGGATAGATATCGTTAAACATTTATCCCAAACTGGTTCTAAAGATGACAAACCCCCAATGTCATAATGGAATTTTTAGGAGAATAAATTGTTTTTTACAAAAATGAATATTTATTAATATATTCGAATAGAGCATAATTTTATGATTTGATTTCATTTAGTTTTTTCATAATAAGATCTTCTATCAGTCTTCCATTGATCCATGCTCAAAGAATGAAAGTTTGTTTTCCACCCTAAAATTGCAATAAATATTACATAATTTCTAAGATTAAAGGATATGACAACATTTCTTACCGTTCAGATCTAGAGTTGAGAAAAACATGGATATCTCAGATTCAATAAACTCGTTTAACAGTCTTAACTTATTGATTGATATATTTTGATGATTATCAGTATTCTTTTCTATTGATTTCATGAAAGTTGTCAATCTAGCTATCACATTAGTTTGATTTCTCTTTCTTATCAGTTCAATTTTCTACGAAAAATTATGAACATAAATGGGATTTATTCATTAGGAAAACTGGTACTTACTAATGGTAAATGGTTATACAAAGAAGTAGCCAAAGCCATGATAACTGCATGTAAATAACTTTGAAGAACCTCAAGTGCATCACATTTTTTTTCAAAGGATACGTAAATGCATTTTTTTTCGATATCGGAAACAATCAAGTATTGTTTACTTTCATATAATATGAGTAATTGCTCCATTTCTTTGATATTTAACAAATTTACGATCCTACATAAGGAAGTACCAAGTTTTATGTCGAAATCACAAATATCTGAAACTGAAAAGCGTTGTCAGAGAATGGTCCACACATATTTCTCATCTATACGTACCATTATAACCGAGTCCTAAAATGACAGATTCTTGTCTGTTTATAACATCAGGAGTCAAGATGTTATTTTTAAAATATTCCCGTAATATCAAAACCATTCGAGAATCATTCAAAGTATCAAATACCAAACAAGTTACAGCTTTGTAATTGAAATATAAATGTAGAATCATCATAATGAATATGAAAGGCAATTCATATCTGAAATGAGAAAATTAAAGAACTCATATTTACAGTAAACGAAATCACTTACATTGGATTAGTTATTTTACTCAACAAATATAAGCTAGTAAAACTAGCGATTAGGTTAACTACAGTCTCTTGTGTTCCATCTTTTGCTGAAATTTCAGCCATATTGCCCTGTTTGGCTTGGTGGTGAGTAATAGAGGCTCTGGTGGCCCCACCAGCGATTCCAACCTTCCAATGGAAAATTTGTCATTATAGTTATGTCTGTTTAAACATTTTGAAGTGAATCATCATGAGGAAATATTTAATGATTAACTTACTATAGACTTCATTAACGAAGTCAAGCATAATATTTCCATACTCCTAGAAGAGTAAAACGGTATTCCCAATTCAATTGCCATAGCAAAATCGTTCAGAACATCAGCGAATAACCTCCATTTCTTACAGTCACAATCTAACTTACTCCTACAAAACTCTTTTTATAATTCCTGATTCGAAAAAGGTTAAATAACGAACCCTTTCCACCAAGCAAAAATAATTCTTCCGATCATACCGGTTCCATCTTTCATTATCCAAGTTATAGTTGCAGATAATGCTGAAGCTTCTGCATTACCCACTCCTACACCCTTAAGTATAGCTCGAGTGGTGAAACTTCCACTTATTGTACTGCAAAATGCTTGTAATGTGTCCCATACTTGATATTCGAAGTAGTCAGTGCTCACGCTATCAGGATAACCATGAGGGAGAAGGATCTCTTTGAAAAAACTGAAGAAAGTTAACCAAACACTTTTGCCAATGCTTGGTTTAGGAACTACCTTTTCAATTTTCAAGGAATCTGAAATTTTAAGATGTAAAGGGGAAAAAGAGTAAAGCTAAGTGATTACTGTTTTTTGTGTATTGAACCACTTTAGTGCCACACGTTTCTGAAAGTAACACCTCCGAATTACTCATTTTAGTCCTATGAAATATTTGTCAGGCCAGTTAAGAAAATTTTTAAATCTTCGAGATCATGATCCATGTTATGTTATGATGAAAAAATCGTTTTTGAGGTTAGGAAAAACAAAACATAAACATTTACGTGTCAAAAATTGGCGACCACAGAATTCCGTTTGTTTTGTTTTTCTTTCGATGAACGAAAGGTTTTGTCAGTCGTACCAATAAAAATAATTTATTTTCGAAACAATAACAACAACATTATGAAAAAATATTTAAAAAATATCCTGTCTGTAGTTGGTAAACCAACAAAATTCTGTTCGATATAACTCTCGAACGGAACGAGTAACGGATTTTGTCGCTAGATTTTGGACAATTACAGGTCTGTATGTTTGAGGTCGGCCCAAGAACGGACGTAAACACGATAACTTCCGGAAGGAATGACATCAAAACTTGAAATTTTAGGGTAGATTTAAGATTTGGAAAAGACCTCTCCTCAAAAAATGATAAAACTAAGAGCTCAAAAGCTTCCGACTTCATTGCTTTTTTAAATTTTTCGTAAGATAAAATGATTACATTATCTGAACCTAACATCGAATAAAAGTAGGTTTTGAATTCAAATAATTTAACTGGATTAAGAGTTAAGAGAACTATAGTCCGTTCACGAAAGTTTGAGCGCATAGTAGGCGTTTGTTTATTTATCTAAAGTTGGCAGTATTTGCTGTCATAACGTAAAATAAAATCAAAGTTGCCGAATTTACCCGGCCTCGTCCGACAAGTTTACGAGTTATCAGAGAACTCTATGCAATATTGACAACAGAGTGCGTATTAATCTGACTAGAAAATAAACAACATAACCTAAAATTTTAATACACCCAGTGGAATATGCCAAATTTCCATGACCAACAGACGGCTCAAACTTTCGTGAACGGACTATACATATACACATACAGGCTTACATTTTTCAACTGTATTTGAATGAAGGAGTTATATAAAATGATACCTCTGACGGGCGTCATATTTATTTGGCGGAAAAAATTGAGTTGGCAAGCAAACGATCAAATTATTCTTAAAATATACGCCTACAAATTCTTGTCAATCCAAAATTGTTTTCACATTGCGATTGGAATAAAATTCCACAATTCCACTCATTCGTTTTTTCGGTAATTTTGGATTGAATCACTATCTGGGTACTGAACTTTAATGTTTATAAATCTTATATCGATATTGCTGTTGTCATTCGGTTCGTAAATTAAGTCGAAAATTAATTACTGAAGCATTTCCTTCACAAGAATTGTTCGAAAATAGTGACGGAGATCTACCGTGAATGAATATCTATTTGGATTTAAATTTAGTCAATGTGTTGGCTGCGATTCAACTAGTATACTCCTGGAAAAACGAAATATAATGTTTTTCAACTCTGAACGTTCAAGAAACTCAGGAATAGAAATATGTTTTTGTAATTTTTGAAGAAGCGCACATAAACTATGAAATATCACGTTTGTTTGATTTTTCTTCTGTTTAATTATGTGTCGTGTTATTATTCTTTGGATAAAATACCTCTAGGTGAGCGTAGAGTAATTATTACTATTTGGCTTTGTTTATAAACACTGATTCGACATTTGAATGGGATCCAATACTTTTTTGTATACCTAATCGAATTTTTGATACAGTCATGCTCGAATGATAATAATCAACAACTTTTTTTTAAATTTTGGCCGTCGGTTTCTCAAAATTTAAAATGAGTTTCGATATATTCGTACAAAAAACTGAGTCTATGTTTTTCAAGGACCTTTTATCTGGTGCCTTTCTTGAACTACAGAATAAATTCAATTGAGAAACTAAATCCTTTTCTGATTGCTTTTCAAATATCTAATTTTCATTCTTGCTTCCATTGACATTCCAGTTTCAGCTATTTTGGAGGGTTTTCCAATAAGAGGTGTTATTTTGATATTCAAAGAAAAATGCCATTTTTCGATATAAATGAAAGGATGTTTATTTCCTTATGAAGAAGAAACTATGCCGTTAATAGTGGAAAATAACATCAGGCATCAGGCGTGGTAGTCATTTGACTACCACGACCACGCTTACAGGACCATATCCTTTCAATGAAATTTTCCATAACGAAATCGCAAAGTGGCTGCCCTATGTCCTCGATAGCCTCACGAATTCCATCTTTTATGTCGTGAATCGACGCTGGGCTATTGGCGTAGACCTTAGACAAAGGCGTCTAAGGCGTAGACCTTCTCTTTCACGTGGCCCCAAAGGAAGAAGTCGCAAGGTGTAAATCACGAGATCTCAGTGGCCAATTGTGATCACCTCTTCGAGAGATAACACGGTCCGGAAACTTTTCCCGCAAAAGATCAATGGTTTCGTTGCTTGTGTGGCACGTAGGCTTGAGTTCTTGTGTTAACTGAACTTTAAAAGCCTTAGGACCAAAATCTTTAGTTTCTACTTGTCAAATTTCCAAAAAAATTACTGCTTTAAACTTGACATCTACCGAAATAGCGGACTATTCAAAATAACACCTCTTATTGAAAAACGCTTTATTATTGCTCATTTCATTTTTACTTATGAAATTTTTGAATTGTATCGTGTTGTATCCTATTTTAGGGGTTCTAATGGAGGAAACAGATAGCCAAACTTTTATACCAGTACTATCAAGTACCTACGCCAATAATCTCCTAAACCAAAATATCCAGTACGTTATAAAAAATGGCAAAATACCAGACGATTCTTTTGAAGCCAGTAAAGTCAGTATGTAATTTAATTATTAAAGCGACGAAACAAGCGCTCACTAGTGAATATTTCAGTTTGTAATATGACAGCAACAAGAACTGGAGTGGCTACTTTTATATCATCAATTTCTTCTGTTAAATCTCACATATTAGAATCTATATGTTCAGATATGGAGATACCACATATTCAGCTGTTATGGGACTCTGAACCAACTATCTCTAAACTGACGTCTTTGAATTTTTACCCAGATGTAGATTTGTTCGCCGAAGGTTTGGCTACCATAGTGAAAAGTCTTCAGTGGAAAAGTTTCGTTGTACTTTATGAAAACGAATTCAGTTTACTGAGATTGAAATACGTGCTGAAGTTGGAACCTTATACAGCCGATAAAAAGTGGAATTCTATCAAATTGAAGCAGTTGGGTCCTGGTCCGGACTATAGGTATAAAATGTTTATGATGTCTCCCAATTTTTGTGCAATTTGAGGATATGTTTGAATTGATGAAAAAAATTTAAGGGAGTGATTCCTCAGATCATTTTATGAAAAAACTGACCGATGAAAATGGTACCCCACTGAGATATTTTAAACTAGCAATCATTTTTGAACTCTTGATTCAATTTGCGACAAAAAATCCAACCTGCTTTTTTTTGTTTAGGACGCCATTTTTTGAGCGTTCGTTCTCCTTAAACGAGTGCTATATCGTATTGGCAAAATGTCTGTAATTTCCTAATTTTGGACTCAAACGATAGAGTTCTACTCTCTGGTGACGAATTCGTGGTCAAATTCATTTCTGTCCGTGGGGCCGTCCGGCCATCCATCCGCCAGCACAACAACTTTCGAAGGGATTGTTCTAGAGACTTGAAATTTTCAGGATAAGTTCGGGTCCTAAATGGCTCGGTTAAGTTTGTTAACCAGCCAAATCGTACAGGGTGTTCCATGAGTTATGGTCATTCAAAATATTTGTTCCTCAATATCTCAGAAAATACGAAACCAATCGGAATGAAATGTTACGGCCAAATGCAAGATTATGATAACAAGCCTCATGCAAAATTTTGTGGCCATAGTGTGAACAAAACCATAGAAAATCAATTGGAATATTGAAAAAAAAGAAACTTCATATTTCCATAAAAACATGTCCGATTCGAGTGAAATTTTGTTTGTAAATGGAGATCAATCTTCGGAATGTTCATCCAAAATTTCGTGGACATAGTGTTAACAGAACCATAGAAAATTCAATTGGAATATTGAAAGAAGAATCTTTATATTTCCATAACAGAATATCCGACTCAAGTGAAATTTATTTTGAGAATCAAAACAACTATTTTGAATGTTCATGCAAAATTTCAAGAGGATCGCATCATCAGAGCCATGGAATTTAATTGAAGAGATTTTTCTCATACACATTGAACGAAGAACTCGAAAATAATTGTTAGTTCAGTGGCGTGTACCACTCCATTTATTCAGTGTTAAAGTAGAACATTATTTTCATATTTATTTCAGAGGTGTTCTTAAGGATATCAAGCACATACCAGAGACAAACATTATCTTAGAATGTAAAACTGAGAAAATTTACGATGTTTTAGAACAAGCTCAAAGTGTGCGAATGCTAGAAATATTTCATAGCTATTTCCTGACTTCATTGGTGAGATTAGACTTTTTTTTAATTCTGATTATTTTCCTCTTTGTGAAAAACCTTATTTATTTCCTTATCTCTAAATGATATGAAATAATTTACGTCGTCTCTGCAGAAAATGCGCTAAAATTGTTCATGCCGAATGTAGAAGGTGACAACCTTTGTGTGGCATGTAGCGCCATCTTCTTAGAACCATATTATGGCTATGTTTTGTATCATACATCATTAATAACCTGTTGAAACCCTTCAGATAGACGAATAGTTTCTTTGATAATACAGAACTTTTATTTAAGGATGCACATACAGTAAATTTATCGGCACTCAACTATAGAGCGAATATAACAACAATAAGAATTTTCCAACCTGAGAGTAAAGAGGTGAAACAAGCTGCTCGGAATTGGGCTCAAACAGAGCTTAATTTCTTCAATCTCGTAACTAAATATGATCCATACCAGATCAAGGTAATGAATGCATTATCTGTTATTTTCTTGTTGTAATTTTGTGTATTTTCTCGTTTATAGACAAGCACTGTTGTGATGCATGACGCAGTAGAACATGTAATAAGAGCAATCAATGATTTCTTCAAGACTTCAAGAGTTACACCTGTACCTTTAAAATGTAATGAAAGTACAAAATTCAACACTGGTTTCGGTCTCGTATCTTATATGAAAATAGTGAGTATCGGTATTGTGAAAAACGTGACAACGTTGCATTTCACCCCAAACTTTTATTTTCTGTCCACTTCAAACTCTACTGTGAAACATAGACATTTATATTAAGTCTAATGAAACTCTCGTGCAAAATAAAACGTATTTCAAGCAAGAATTTATACTCAATTCATATTGAGGTCGACGGAAAACTCTTGTAATGAACTTGTTTTTTTAATTTAGCTATTAATGGTCTAGTTGATTAAATGAATGCTATTTTGTCGCGGTTTCTTCATCAATAGGCTTTTTTGAGAATGAAGAAATGACAAAAGAGTAAAGGTTCTTCAAATTGAGCAAGCTTGTATATTTTTTTTTTCAGAAACCGTTCGATAAAGCTCTCACTGGACCTCTCAAATTCAGTAAAAATGGAACTAGAATAGATTTCAATATCTATTTGATCAAGGGAACTGGAAATCAAACGTTGAACAGATGGAGGGCACAGGATCAAAATTTGATTTCGAATCGCACGCAGAAGGAATATGAACAAGATGTTGAAAATATGTTGAAAGGGGAAAAACTAGTAATCTCATCTAGGTCAGTATATTATACATTGAAATCTTTCGATTTTTGGATATAGAATTTGAATTGTGTCCATATATCAACAGAAATAACCCCAACTCTATTGGCGCCATTTTCAAAAAAATTAATTGAACTGTTTTTTTGAACAATTAATTATAAATGTGTTGAATAACAGTGAAATAGTTATTTATTATACAAGGGAATCTAATATTTTTCCTGTGTATAATACTCTATTTTATTCTGTGACAGGAAAAACGACGATTCAATAGTAAAGGAAATATAACTTTTCACGAAATTTAATTTTCGTAGACCTTCTCTTTCACGTGGCCCCAAAGGAAGAAGTCGCAAGGTGTTAAATCGCAAGATCTCGGAGGCCAATTGTGATCACCTCTTCGAGAGATTACCGGGTCCGGAAACTTTTCCCGCGAAAGATCAAGGGTTTAGTTGCTAGTGTGGCACGTAGCGCCGTCTTGTTGAAAGTAAACGTTGTCCAGATCAATACTATCCAATTTCGGCCATGAAAATAATTAATCATTTCCGATAGCGCAATATATTCACCTGGGTTTTCTTCAACACTTTCAGCTAAAGCATCAATATTCTCGGTTGTTCTTGAGCGACATACACGGGTTTTATTCTTCACATCACTAACTTGTCCCAGCAGCTCGAATGTTCCCACCAATTTTTTTATTGCGGTCCGACAAAATGCTTATAACGACGACCCAAAAATGTTCGATTTTTACGGGCCTGCCAAATTTTCACCAATTTTGTAGTGAATTTTAATAATTTCAATGCGTTCTTGAAGTAATGATGTAGTTTCTTCTTGTCAAATGTCAAAAATGACAGCTTCAACGTGACATCTACCGAAATACTACACAAAATAACACCTCTTATATTGAAAAAACCCTTTACTTTTTTCCCCAGGAAAATAGTGTGTAGGTACTTTTTCCCGGAGGAAAAAAATTCGTGAAAAGTTATATTTTATTACCTGTCAAGTGAGATAATAAGTTTTTTTTGCGGAGAATGTTTTTTTAGGATCACTATACCTTATTTGACACTGAAAATTGGACACGAAAATAAAATTGGCAATGACAAATATGAGGGATACAATAAGGACTTGATGGACGCCATTTCTAAAATTGCTGGTTTCGAATATGCTTTCGAATTGGTGCCGGATAAT
The DNA here is from genome assembly GCA_013421045.1 of Propylea japonica. Classification (NCBI taxonomy): domain Eukaryota; kingdom Metazoa; phylum Arthropoda; class Insecta; order Coleoptera; family Coccinellidae; genus Propylea; species Propylea japonica. The sequence continues at coordinate 24,995,653 of CM024245.1, forward strand.
CAAGTTGGCATTTATGATAGAACGCTCAACCAATGGAATGGTTTGATTGGAGAAATCACGGAGCATGTAAATATGAAGTTAACATCATTTTATTGTTTATTGAATAAAACCGTAATAATTCATTTTTTCCGTCGACCTCAAAATAGAAGTGCGGTTTAACGTATACGGAATTGATCAATAATGGCCCATTTTAATGGTCAATTTATAATATTTCAATGTGCTTAAGGGTCATGGGGGCAACCGGACATGAAGTATTCGGTAGCAATACGAGTAATGTTAGAACATAGAAATTAATCATTTCAATAATAATATGTCTGCTGAAAAATAAGCATGTATTTCCCTCAAGTTCTCATTTCCAATTCATAATGCGGTCGACGGAAAAACCTTGTAATCGACTCGTTTATCAATTTAGCTATTAATGGTCTCGAACCTTTAACAATTAAATATCTGGGCGATTGATCGCTCTCATTAATAAACTAGTTGATTAAAAAACCATTTCATAGCGAGCACAGATGGCCATAGGCGATTTGGCAATGACAGCTCAGAGACAACAAGTGGTCGACTTTAGCAGCCCTTTCATGAATCTCGGTAAGTCTTTTTTCAGTTGATGTCTTTTGATGCTTTCCGAGTTGAATTTTTGTCTCGTGTAACACAATGCATTTGCATTATAAATAATTAATATATTGTATAAACCTCTTATATGTATGATATTCAAGGAATTGGACTAATGATCAAAAAAACAACTATGAAAGAAATACCGCTTTTTTCGTTTTTGGAGCCTTTCACCCAGGATGTTTGGGCATATACGGCAACACTGCTTCTGGCCCTATCGGTTCTCTTCTTTCTAGCATATAGGTTTGTTTTTTTTAATGTGAATATCGATTCTTTTCAATCAATTTTTCATAATCCTCCAGATTGGCACCTAATGAATGGGTTAACCCTCACCCTTGTGATCAGAATCCAGATGAGTTAGAAATTGAATGGAATTTCAAAAATTGTGTATGGCTTGTTCTTGGATCCTTGCTACAGCAGGGTTGTGATATTTTGCCAAGGTAAATCAAACATATTCAATGCTTTTCAGTCTTGTGCGTAGAACCCCTCAGCTTGACGCAACGATAGACGAAATAAATAAAATATTTCAAAATTGAGAATTAGGAAAACGCCTGAATTTGAATATTATCGACTAGGGCGACATCTCGTGACAGAAACTTACACTACTAAAGTTAATCTACCTCCCGTTAGATGGCCAAGCAAATATAGAAAGGGTTCTTCTAACGACAATTATCTGTTTCGTCATGTACTTAACAGATGACACCACTAACATTCGTGAACATTGCAGACAACACACAATACTGATTTATGTAATCAAATACATCGGTTGCCTACAAGAAAATTCAAATATTTGAAATCTGTCTGAAATGTAGCGTTTCCCACCGAAAACTATATTTCTAACTGTTTATTATTTTTATTTCTTATTGTTAATTTCAGATCTTTGTCAACGAGAGTCTCCCTTTCCTTATGGTGGTTCTTTTCCCTTATAATGTATAATTCCTACACTGCTAACTTAGCCGCATTTTTAACGACAGAGAAAGCGGGCATCACTGTGAAAAATGTTGAAGAACTGGCCAAACAAACAACAATTAAATATGGGTGCATGGAACATAGCGCAACATATGAATTTTTCAAGAATTCTGATTATACCACATATCGAAAAATGTGGAACAACATGAAAGCTAGCAATAACCCAAGTGTATTCGTTAAAAGTGATGCAGAAGGAGTTAAAAGAGTTACAACTACTAAAGATAGTCTTTATGCTTACATGACGGAATCTACCATCATTGATTATGAAGTAAAAACTAGGTGTGAACTTAAATCCGTAGGAAATTGGTTGAATTCTATAAGTTATGCAATAGCGATGCCAATGAGTGAGTTAACGTTATTCTAAATAACTAAAAGTGAGCATTATTCACCAATATTTCAGATGCTGGGTACTTGGGTATTATAAATAGCGCTATATTGAATTTGTCAGAGAGTGGGGAACTGGATAAAATGAAAGAAAAATGGTGGGAAAAACAACGAAACGAAACAATCTGTCAGGTGCTCTTATATGTAAAACACAGGTCCTCTTTTTGAACAAAAATATTTTCAGGAAGAGAGAATCACTGGTGAAGATAAATCACTCAAACTCAACAGGGTGGCTGGAGTGTTTTTAGTGACAGGAGTAGGGATAGCAACAGGATATTTAGTCGCTATACTGGAATTTTTATGGAACGTAAAAACTGTCGCTGTGGAGGAAAAAGTAGAAATTAAAATTTATGTACAACATAAAAAAAACCTAACATTCTCTTTTCAGATGTCCTATATGGAGGCCTTGAAACATGAATTTTTCTTCGTTGTCAATTTGAAATTGCAGAAAAAGCGAACTAAACATAAAGGAGTGTCTTCCGAGAAACTAAACAGTAACGGAGCAAACAATAGAAGTAGAAGTTGTTTACAGGAACCTGCACTGTTTTTGGATAATAGAAAGTTGAGCAATTCTAATATGAATTCGAATAAAAAAGACTGATTTCAAATAACCTTTCAATAATATTTGAAATAATCTCATCAGTCTTTAGTGAAAGTACAAAAATATAGAATTTCTATAAAAATAATAATAATCTCCTTTTATTATATTATATCTCAATAATTTATGATAAACAATAATATCTTTTACACTCCGAGACAAAAAATAATATTAAGAAAAGTAAATTACTCACCAAATGAACTTCTGGATATTGTAACCGTTTACATTTATTTGAACACTTTTCATCAAAATATAAACTGTCAATGAAAGAAATAAAGAATAAATTATTTTACTATTACCAGCATCCTTACTCAGATTTCTTCACAACGCTCCTCGAATACTTATTATAGTTAGGATTCCTCTTGTACACAAAATGGAAATAAAAAATTTCAACTGAAAAAATTAAAACACTTAAAATATATCCAACGATTAGAACCACCAGAGCACCCGAAAACTTCTTCATACTCATTATAGCTTTTGTTTCTTCCTTCGTTTGAACTTCCGTGTTTAAAATTTTAGACATCACATCATGCAACCATTTTTTTATCAACCCTGCTTCTAAAACTCTTCGGATATGCTTGTCAAATCTTGGCTTGATTGGAGAGTTTTTCTGCAGGCCTGTTAATACAAATAACATAATTAGTTATATAAATGAAAAGTTGATATTTTTATATGTTTATAAATATACAAGATTAAGAAACAAATTAATAACATAATAAAAACATTCAGGTAAACATATATTGAAGAATAGAAATTAAGAATAAAACAATAAACAGATTTGGAAATTCACATCTGAAACATACGATGTACAATGCATCAGGTAGAGAATTCTTCCGTCTAGTTGCACAGATGAATAGTCGAGATAATCACGTGTTGTAACTGAATGAATTCCGTTGAATTATTGCAATAACCTAGTCTTGTCTCTCTCTCTTAGCGCAGTGTGGTGAGGAACCTGCAGTACACAGAAAGAATTATTTATTTGTCAGGCTGCCCAAAATACTCGATTCAAGTATTTACTGTTGCCTACCATACAAAATGAACTATGCTCCTCCCAACGATAAGAGAGAGACAAGACTAGAATATTGCAATAAGACAACGGAATTCAGTGTGTTACAGCACGTGATTGTCTCCACTATTCATCTGTGCAACTGGACGGAAGAATTCTCTGTCTGATGCATTGTATATCGTATGCTTCAGATGTGAATTTCCAAACCTGTAGATAAAACTTGATACAAAATATAAATTAGTACCAACAAAAAAGTTAAATTAATAGTGAAAAATGAATAAGTAATACATACTTACCTATAGAGATTGGCATGTTAATAACACAATCATCCATTATGTGCAACCCTCTATCTTCCCTCACAATATCATTAAGAGTTCCAGTATTATTTGTGGAATTTGATTTCATATTGTTTGATTGAAATCTGAGTTGTCTTTTTACTATAGCTTCTTTTAAAAAATATGTGTTTTCGTAGAATGCGAACTTTCCATCTGCAACTCTGTCGATTGCTTCTTCTGAGCTGTTAACCATCTCGAAAGTTTTACCAATTTCTTGAATGGTAGGATCTAGGGCAGTTTTGAAGAACTCTCTATTGATTTCACCCCAGCCTCCAGTTGCTAACTTGCTATCTATCAGTTCTTGAAGAGTGTCGATAGTTACCCTGAAGAGTATCATTGCAAATTATTGAACAATAAAAATAGAAATTTGCAATATCACTAATAATGAGTAAGAAGATTTTAACTGCTAATAGTGGAAATACAGGGTGTTTCATCTCAGACGACCCTTCTATTCTCCCATTGTGATTGGGAAAATTTCATGATAATATGTATTCTATGACTGCTTGATTGGTCGTAAGAAAAAGGAGAGCTAGCCTTTTATTTCTTTCCGAACAATTTTTTGGATATATTTTGTTGTATAAACCTTGCCCTAGCAATTATGAACACAACAAAAAAGAATTATCCAATTTGGTACACCCGTTTGAAAGATATTGCATTTTGACGTTAACCAAAGATCCTGTTTCATTAATATAGATGTAACTTAAACCTACCTAGGGACAGGTCTTGCCAATATAGCTGTTAAGCTCGATCTGTAAGCAACGACAACCAGAAGGGAATACAACCAGTACCATCCGGTTAATATTCTCAAGGACCATCCTGTGGGTAACTTTGGTAGAGAAACCAATAACAACATACTGTATGTATAAAGAATACAATTGAAGGGTTCGGAGAATTGGTATAATCCCATAGGTTGTCCTTCTTCAACAGGTTTGCTGTACTGGCCCTTCATCATGATATACTTGGCATCATCGTCCATTTTTTCAACTTCTGGGAACATCGTCAATGTGATGATTTTTTTCTTCTTAACATGTAGAGTTGGGGTAGTATCCTTCTTGTTTTTATCTTTTAGAAGACTCACATGACAGTGGAATCTGGCTATTAGAAAAAATGATACTGCACTGAAGGCTAGGCAGAGAAGAACCCCCAACCACATGAAACCACTGAAAAAATCAATTTTTAATATCATTAGAAAATTAATTAAGGTATTCCATCGGTTTAGGCATGTAAGATGGCGGCGGTCCGCCAGTGACAGCAACGTTGCCAGGTATGACGATTATTTTTGTATTTGAAGAAACGATTGAATTTTTTTTCGATTTGTGATACAACTGGTCGTGTTTATTTCCTTCTTAAATCTCCCCTTCAGTAATGAATAGAGAATATTTGTTAAAACTAATTCTATAATTCCTTTTCAAAAGAATTCGTAAATCCTAGTTTCAACTTTCAAGTCAACATTTGATTCCAAAGATATGGCAATCTGGCAACCAAAAAGACGTTTGACACTCATTGCGCATGCGTCATTCAGTGGTCGACAAACCGCAGCCATCTTACATGCCTAAACCGATGATTTTAATTAATACAGGGTTTTTTAAATCGGTTCCTTTTTTGAGAGGCTGTAGAACTTGTTGTCTCAATTCTTCCACATAATTGACTTCACCTTCACATTTCACCAAACATATCAAATGTCAACTGATTCAATATTGGAATGAATGTGCGGTATTGTTAAACTTATTCGCGTAATAAGTGGAATGCACGAAATAACGAATACTGCGACTTCAAGCGACTGGACCTATTTATCTCTAAGGGGGTTGATATTTTATGAAAACGATTTTTGGTTTTATTATATACTTTTGATAAGTTCTCTCACCTGTCACAAAAGAATACGTTAGGTAACTCTAAATTTTTACCTGAATGGTAGGATTAATGTCTTCCAGTTGTTATCAGTAAGAGCTTCTGGGGTAACAAACGTCAGACATTCCGTGTTGTAAGGAATAGATAAATCCATCAAATTCAACAAAGAAGGGATATAATAAAGATCCCCCAAAGCTATATCAGCATGGGTGTATATCATTTCGCCAATAAGACCACTGTATTTCGTACCAACATCTTTTTTACCCCACAGTTCGATATCTGCATTTTCAGGTTCATAAATGTCGTAATTGAAATTCATGGCTTTCGAAACAGTCTTTAAAATCTACAAAGCAATTTTTATGATACAGTTAATTTGTTTTGTATTATATATTATACCTCAACTTCAGCACCAGAAAAATCGTAATCTTTAATTGAAACATCATCTGTTGTATTCAAGGAAAAATCTCTGGATATCATAATTTTTTTACTTCCCGGAGTGTGGTTGAAAGTCACAATTTTCAAAGTTTGGTTCCTTAAGTCCATTGTCTTCTCACGAAAGAGATCAGTGCCTAAAACGTTAAGTTGAAAAGAATATTATAGTCATCTAGATCCATACCTTTTCTGAATTTTCCCCTGGAATAAATATCTAAACGTTTTGGTACCAAGATAGAGTTAATTGGTGAAGGAAATGGTACAGTTATAAGCTCAAACCATGGGTTGTTTGCTCTACCAACAGCTTTACTGGCCCCTTCATACTCTCGAATAAAAACTACATTGATAATTCTCTTCCACAAATAATATAATTCTTTCTCGAACAGTCTGCTATCGTAAAGTAAAATGAATTTCACTCTTGTATCCAACATGCGGTACCTGTATCATAAGAGATACTTATTTGATTAATTTATTTAATATTTCATTACATGATTTTTCCCATTTAATAATTTCAATATGTGGAATTTTCCTATAACGAACGTCTGTACAAAGAATTTCGTACAAGACATTGCACCTTGAATCCAAATTCCATGTTAAACATACCCTCTAAAACGAAGTAAATTCTCTCTATAACGAAATATTCATAGTACATCACTCTTTGAATGGGTATTGGTAAGATAGTAGGTTTTTTACGAAATTTTTCCGGACGTACGTAATAAATCCCGACCTTAAACTAAATCAATACGGCAGGCAGAGAGATCCTTCTGAAACAGTTTTAATACACCCCTGGCTGTTGGGTTCAATCTAATCATTACGCTAGTGTGAAAGTTGTGCGAAAATGTCGAAAAGGAAGTGCTTAAGTTTGAATGATAAACTTAAATTTATCAGTGAAGTCGACCGCGACGTTGCCGACTATAGGAACACATTTTCTGTATAACGAAATTTCTTTTCAACGAATTTTTTTGCGGATTTAACGCTTTCGTTATAGGGCAATTCCACTGTATTTTGTTCCTAAACATAAGATCCAATAGAAAATATATAGGAGAACTTTCTGTTCAAACTGAAAAAGTAGATGTAGTCTAGAATGAATATATTATAAGAGATTGAAGTTTTTTCAAATGAATTTCACATTCAGCTTACCTGTCCCCAAAACGCAAAAATCTGGAACACTGCTGACCGTTAGCCAATAAAATTATATACATCTGGCAACCAACTTCATTAGCCTTCACAAGTGCTTCTTGAATTTCATCTTGAGGTGCCAGCAGATCTTCGTATTCTTCAACAAATATCTAAAAACCAATGAATTTTTATTTACCCTTGGAAAATTCATAGATGAGTTCTTACGGTGATAAACGATATGAAGGTTTTGAATTTTGGAACCATTTTTGGTCAAAAACCCAGCTATGCAGGTCATCAGTTATAATCGTGACACATTTATATGGGTTGAGGTTTTTTACCATAATATCTGTCAAAAGTTTCTGCAGATCTTTTCCATGTGGATCAGTCTCGGATATCTTAGGAAACCTTCAATATAAACACATTATTCAAGAATTAACTAGATTAGGTATTTCTGCGATAACCAATTAAAGTTTAGAAGGATTTTCAGATATTGTAAAATGAAGAATTTATACTGATTCCAACTTTGATAAATCTAATAATCAAAAGAAGATAAATCTACAAAAATAATAATTACTTGCTTCAAAGAAAAATACACATTATACTTACATGCTATTTATTTTACCCCATAATATTGAGAAAAATATTAAAAAAGGGAAAATTTTCATTTTAAGTTACTCTGCACTGTTTTCAAGCCACATACAATATTCTCTGAATATATAACAAAGATTGGAAAGGTTGCATGCAAATTAGATCAATTTACCTTGCATGAAAGGGCAGAATGCATATTTTATATGCAAGGAATCCTATCTATATTCCATTAATGTAATTGAAAACAACATGATTAATATAAATTAAATAATTCCAGATTGAAAAGACTGTATTGATGATCCTTCGTAAAAATTCTCACAATAAACAACATTATTATTTGAAACAACGCTAAGTTAAACCGATTGATTGACTGATTTATTCATTTTTTCACACACTCTAAGAGATAATTATGTTCAATCAACAGGCAAAGTTAGTCTGATTTATAGTACTCAATAAATGAAAAAATAGATTTATTATCTCCTCTTATCTACATAATATTTCTCAGATATTTTTGTAATTAAAGCAAATCACAATTCGGTTTTGATACCAGATCTCTCAACCAGTTTTGAATCTTCTTGAGCAAACCAATCTTGATAAACTTTGATAGGATCTACCATCCAATGTTTATGAAAGGAAACATGTCTATCCGATTCAAGAAAATGTTCAGCATAATCCATTGGTCTTGCCTGAAAGAAAATCCGGTATTTCAATGCGTTCTTTCTTCAATCCCACATTATAGACCTTATATTCACGATACACCAAATTTTCAGAATGTCAACTAACATAAATTATTGATTTAAAAAAATCTGTTTGTTTCTCGGCAAAGTCCACAATTAACTGAAAATGTCTCCAATTCACAAAATTGGGTTGAAATGAAAGTATTTGATAATTTATTTCCAAAATTATCATTTAACTTTTAAAAATAATAACTCATCAATTTCCACAGAAGTATGCGAACATTTTGACCCCATCTTTTTGATAACAACTTGTTTCGATATACGAATGAATTTCAGGAAATATTATTTAATCAACTATTTTCTACAATAAACAGCTCTCATACTCACTTGATGAAATAAATGAGAATGCGTTATTTCAACACCCAAATTTGCCAAACATTGGCCCAAAATCATATCATCGGGAGCTGATATAGACATACACCTACAATTTTCTACCAGTTTTTTCAAGAGTGTCCTACTGAAGACCATTCCTCCACCGCCTGTGATATAGTTGAAACCATGAGGATTATACACACCATAGCCATATCTTTCCCCTATGGCCATATCAACATCAGGATTATAACACGAAAGCAATTCAGTAATTCTTCGGATGCTGAAATTCAGACATTAAATGAAATTACACAGGCTTAAAATGTATTGAGTTACCTCATAATTGTGTCATCATCTGTTATCACTATCCATTTGATGTTATCGTCATTCTGTAGCTTTTTATTAACATATTTGATGATGCCGATTGTTTTGCCGCAGTGGCCACTTTCTGTATTTGGAATTCCTAGTGAAACCGTTGGAATTGAACTATCTAAAAACAGAAGTTTAGATATAAATAATGTATTTAGAAATGGGCAAGTTCCTTAAAACAATGAAAAAATACGAAAAATGACAAAAATGCCTTCGAAAAACAAATCAACAATTGAAAACTTCAAAACCCTCCATTCAAAAAGAATGAGTAATGTTTGCTGAAATAATGAAATGAAACTACCTTCAGAATCGCTGAAAAATTCCAAAACTTTCGCATATTTAGCCCACGTACTCAAAACTACAGGAACTCTATCTCTATAAAATCTCGAACACGTCTTTACAGCAAAATAAATCAATTCTACAGGAACAGGTTTCTCCTAGAAACGAATTCTGAAAATCAAGTTGCCAAAGTATCATTATCTACTCACACAAGTTTCTAACTCTCTGGGATAAGTGGCACAAAAATCCTTTTTTCTCGTACAAAAAGCATCATTATGAATTATTGTGGTACCATTTCCTTCATTCCAAACGAATCGTGCAAATTCGAAAGATTTATCAATATTGAAATCTGTGAATTTATTCGTCAAAGAAGATTTCTTAGATAATCTGAAAAAATATTTTTAGATGATTTTATTGAAGTGGATATTTACATACCTTTCGAGTAAGGGTCTTGTAATTGCTATGCCTGCCCCAATATGGGGATATTTAAATTTCACATCATGAAAGTGATGTATTATTGTAGGGTTTTTGTCTTCTAAAGCGTGACCTACGTAAAGTGCCTAAAAGAACTGAATTATAACAAAAAACTAAAATAAAAAAAGGTATATTCAATACTTTGGTGTGATCGTATCCTTCTAAAATTTCTAGTAATAGTTGCAATTGTATGTCTGTTCTTTCTTCTACAATTATTAACCATGATGAGCTCTTAGTAACTTCAAATATTTTATTAAGAATAGGAATAATGGTCCAATCACCTACATGTGGAAAATCTTTGTGTGTGAAATAAATAGAAGGGCATTCCTGTAAATAGAATTATTCAATTTATATTCCTAAAAAACTATCACAATATTTTATTCACCTACTTTACCAAGACGTGAAGCTTGCTCACAGATTTCACTTCTCAAATCCTTCACATTTTGGTGATTATAATTGTTTTCTTGACTAAGTACAAGAATTGCGAGTTTGGAGTTCCTAACACCTAAATAAATTAAACATAATACGACTATTCTATAAGTACCTCAAATAATCAATATTACCTTGACTGACGATAATGAATTCAAGAATTAAAAATAACACAGAAGTACTTTTCATATTATCTCAAATGGAAATTCTTCCTGAAAAAACAAGAGTTTGCTAATTGTAAAAAAATCTTATCAGTCTATTACTTCATGAATTATTAAATACCACTACAAAACATTACAAAATACTTTCTTCCTTTACTACTCGAAAGGAAATTACTGAAATAGTTATATTATCTCTGAATTCTTAAACTTGTTATCATAAAACTTTGCTAATTCTATTGAACATTTTTGTTGCGGCGGTTTAGTTTCAAGTTTCAGAGACAAAATAAATCTGCAATTATTTGTTTAATCCATTTGAAATTTTGTATTTTCAGTCTTTTCTGTTATAAACTCACAGAGTAGTTCAATTCCAAAGGTAATTACTGATTTAGCGATTTATATATAAACAATTATAATTTTTACTTCGCTCCATTAATCGTATTTCATCAAGGTATATCTGGAAACTCGCATGCCCTTATTGCCATTAGAAATGATTTCTTAATTAATTAGTTTTATTGAATTCTTTTAGGCGAAAAGAACTGAAAACAGCTGTTTTGACAACCTGTTCGACCTGTTTTGACATCAAACAATACCAATGTTTTCCGTTTTCGTGGTTTCATGTTATCTTTTTCAATGTCATAATTCAAAATCCTTTATCTATTAAGCATAAAATGTGGAATTACCGACTTTAAAAGTAAAAATGCATGAAGATGCATTGAAAAACTTTTTGGGGGTTACTGCGTCGATAAGTACTATTCTCCAATTTTTGACTGGAGCGTAAGTATTAATTATTATTATGTCTTCCTCAAATTACCAGTGATCTTTTATATTTTCAGCCTTGTATGCCAGAAAGTAGTAAATAACAAAAGTACCGGAGATCAGTCCGCATTGCCATTTGTTTGCGGTTGTCTTTCTACAAGTCTCTGGTTGCGATATGGGTTCTTCATCAAAGATACTTCAATTATTCTGGTGAATTCAATAGGCGCTGCCTTATTCTTCGCATATGTGATAACTTTCGCACTTTATAGTATTAGGAAGGTACTCAAATTCAATATCATTTCTCTTATTCCAAATAAATATTGTAATATTTTTTCTAGAGTGTTGTTTGTCGGCAAGCATTTGGATGTGCATTAACATTAACATGTATATTAATTTATATACAAAACGTACCATCCCCCCAGGTAGCTCAGAGGCATTTAGGACTGATTTGTACACTTATGACGATATTATTTTTCGGTGCACCATTGGTGTCATTAATGCATGTGCTGAAAGTACGTAGCACTGAGAGTTTACCATTTCCAATTATTTTATCATCGTTTCTTGTTTCTGCCCAATGGATGGTGTATGGAGCACTTTTGGAAGATCCGTATGTACAGGTGAGCCATAATTTGAACACAATTTCAGATAATTTTTATCAAATAGAAATGAAATCTTTGCATTCGTTAAGTTTCCTATTATTCCCACTATTTTTGTTTGTACATTTATATTGTTTTTTTGCAGATTCCAAACTTCCTTGGATGTGTTCTAACAGGGTTTCAACTGTGTTTATTTTATTGTTTTTCACCAGGTTCTAAGGGATATACAAGTGAATTGATATAAATCAAAGGTTTTAATCTTTGATATAAATGAGTATTATTTATTGTTGAACTTATAAATATATAATTTAACAAGAAAATAGTTAATGTTGTCTCAATATTATATCTGCATTTTTCTATTAAATTGAAAATGTTTGTGAGATACTTGGAAATAATCTAACGAAATGTTTTTTCAGTTCTTGAAGAACTGTTAGCTAATGATCCTCAAGTGTCATCTGAGGAAAAATATTTTACCATAAACTGGAGATAAAGTAATAGAAACAAAACAATAGTCTAGTCTCAAATTTATTTTAATTTGACCGCAAATTAAATTTACCTCGTCAGCATCATAGACAAAATAATAATAATTTTCTATGCAGTAGTCTTATTTACTTGTAGTTCTTGAATCATAAATGAGTAGTAGACAAGATGAGATGACAGTAGTTCGAATGAATGCTAACCTACTTTGGAAAGATAAATTAATCAGTGAAATTGATTACATATTAAAGAAAGCACTAATATGGTTTGAACCCATATAATACGCATAAAGTCAACTGATATTGAAAAAAAACTTAATGTGAAAATTTCTTGTGTTAAATCAGAAAAAAAATTTGCTTCAAAATGAGTTCTGGTAATGTGGACGAAATCTATCACGAGAAACAAGTAAGGGAATTGTGTGCTCTTCATGCATTGAACAACCTTTTCCAATGTAAAGACGCCTTTACGAAATCCGAGCTGGACATAATTTGTAACAACTTGTCTCCTGACAACTGGATTAACCCCCATAAATCCATATTAGGCATTGGAAATTACGATATAAATGTTATTATGAAAGCTTTACAGTCAAGGGGTTGCGAAGCTATTTGGTTCGATAAAAGGAAGTAAGTTACTTGTATCGTTAAATTTCAAAATGTATTGCTCTCTAAGCATTTTGTAGGGATCCTAGTTGTTTGAATTTATCTAATATTATTGGTCTAATCTTTAACATTCCAAGTGATTATAAATTCAGTTTTATTACGATACCATTGAATAGAAAACACTGGGCTGCGATCAGAGAAGTTAACGGAGTATTTTATAATTTGGATTCTAAGCTTGATGCTCCACAACCTATTGGAACAGTAAGTAGATAATCATGTGTTATCAATCTTCAGAATAAGAAAACAATAAGTGCTTTATTTTCTTCAAGAAAGACAGTATCATCGTATTATATATTATTAGTTTGATTCATTTGAATCGAAATTTGATTGCTGTCATTTATGATTTGATTCATTGTGAATTGAATTTTTGAAATATTCCAAGGTTAACTGGAAAAATTACAGAAGTGTTTTTTCAGGAGTTGGAGCTAATAGAATTTCTAAAAACAGAAATAGATAGCAGAGACAAAGAAATGTTTGTTGTGGTAAGCAACGAGGTAGCAGAAAATAAAAGTTGGCTTAAAAACCTAGATTGTTATAAAAGTGCAGAATCCAACCTAATACAAGGAAGAGAAGCGCAAATACTTCAATTGAAAGATATTCTGCCTGTAGTACCTGGACCTCAATCTTTATAGCATCATTAAGAAGCTCCACTTTTCCAGTTCTTCAAAATATTTGTAATGTTTCAATTTTGGAATGGTGCATGTAAAGTATTGGAAATGTGAATTTAAAATCACTTAACGGGGGAACATTAAAGATTTCGTCAATTGAATTTTTAACATTCTGAATATTAGCTTAGAATGTCTGATTTTTTCAAGGCTACGCTAACACTTCCTACAGATGTGAAACAATTTTGTCTGCATTATGCATATTCATGATGTTCTACATTGTATTTCAAATCAAAATGTGAGGTCTACTTGTATCAAGTGAATGCGTAGTTAAGGGTTTTCTTTCCTATACAATGAAGTCATAACCGATTTTATGAACAGTACAAATGGAAATGATTATTTAACTGTGATAATTTGATTCCTTTGGAAATTTCAAAATATGCTAGATGAAAGTGATAATCATCAGTAATAAACTTATCATATCTTGTTATTTATTTTCATTTTTCCATTGAATTTCATTGAAATATTGTTGAAAAATTTTAAAATAAATTTTTATAAAGTACATTGGTTCTTGATTTTTATACAAAAAAAAATACAGTTGAGGAATGGTGGCATATCTTCAATTGATGCAGTTCCCATTTTTGGGTATTGTTAATCTTTCTGGGTCCAACTGGTTCATTTCTAATATTTCGTAAATGTTAGCTCTGGTTGTAACATTTAACTCCCTTTGTCTTCCCCATATCCAGATCACATCTTAAAACAAAAAATACATGTTTTAAAGTTAATCAATTAAAGATCATGCTGGGGAATTTGTTTTTTTAATATTTATATTTCTTACCATTATGAGCAACAAGATAATCTGTACAAGACCAAAGTATTGCATAGGTATCGTAATCCGTATCTAATATTTGGTAAGCCCCAGCTCCTGGGAGATATCTGGAGATCAGTCTTGGTAGTTTTGAATTTACTTTATAGACAAATATTGCAGGATCCCTTCTTGTTTGGGTTGCAAAACCTTCACTTACAACAATACCATCGGACCTTGAAAAATATATTTATTTTTTTTTATTTATTTATTAACGGGATCAACCCAATTTTACAAATGGATAATACACAATAGAAATAATTAATACATAATACAACCTGATTGATATGGTGTCATAAAATGGAAGGTTTTCCAATAAGAGGTGTTATTTTGAATAGCCCGCTATTTCGGCAGATGTCACGTTTGTAGCTGTCATTTTTTGACATTTGACAAGTAGAAACTCCGCCATTAATCAAAATGGAACGATAGACGCTTCAAGAACGCATTGAAATTATTAAAATTTGCTATAAAAATGGTGAAATGGTTGAATAGTCGTGAAGCACCTAGTCGGACCGCAATAAAGAAATTTATGGAAAAATTCGAGCTGTTTTGGGACAAGTTAGTGATGTGAAGAATAAAACCCGTGCACGTCGCTCAATAACAGCCGAGAATATTGCTGTTGTAGCCGAAAGTGTTGAAGAGAACCCAGGTTTGCCCATTTCTCGTCGTTCTTTGGAATGAATCATTCCACAAACGTCATTACACCGTATTTTGCATAATGATTTCGGTCTCAAGGCTTATAAAGTTCAGTTAACACAAGCCGGCCGATCATCAACAACGTCTTTGATGATTGGGTCGTTGAAATGCATGAAAATGATCCGGAATGCCATCAAAAAATCACCTTGAGTAATGGATGCCCATTTTCACCTCGGTGGCTTCGTCAACAAGCAATGTTGTCGCATCTGGGGCTAGGAAAACCTAAGAGTTATTGTTGAAAAGCCTCTCTATCCTCAACGTGTGACTGTTGGAGCGGTTTATGGTTCGGCGGAGTCATTGGACCTTACATTTTCGAAAATGAGGCTGGAGCAACAGTTAAGGTTGACGCTCACTTGGACGAGACGAAGCGAAGAGTTGTTTTCCGCAGGCACGATTTGCACTGAATCAAACGATTCTGATCTTCGCTTTGCGCCTCCCAAGTGTGCGTCTACTCATTTGATTCAGTGCAAATCGTGCCTGCTGAAAACAACTCTTCGCTTCGTCTCATCCAAGTGAGCGTCAACCTTTACGGTGAATGTATTGCGCTATCGAGAGATGATTAATGATTTTTTATGGCCAAAATGGATAGTTTCGATCTGGGCAACGTTTACTTTCAACAAGACGACGCTACGTGCCACACAAGCAACGAAACCATTGATCTTTTGCAGGAAAAGTTTACAGTATATAGAAAATATCTGAAAATGGATGGAATACAATTTTTTAACTGATTTTATGTATTTGAGAGGGCGATAGAGGTAATAAAGAAGACAGATTTTCCTTCAGGAAACCGCGTGCGAAATGAATAATATTTACTCACCATCTGCTTTTTGAAATCACAGAAATGTTCAATTTAAAGTTGGAAACTGTATCCATTTCGACAGTTACACAACTATACAACAATTCTACCATGTGAAAAGTCCTTTCTATCTCGTACCATCGACCAGTAAACTGAAATTGGTAAAATAATTACTACAATAAATGATTTCCAGAAAAAATCATTTTAAGAATGATGAACACTCAAAAAAATCACAGCGATTATCCGTTTCTCGGTCCGTAGTCAGGTTTTTGAGAAAAAATTATTCAAACCGCCGAAATAAGCTAGCGAATTCAAACGAACAGAATTGGCGGTTGAGTGTGACGAACGCGTTAGCATTCATTTCATTGGTTGGATTTTGAATCAAAGTTGTAAATCGTCATCCTAACTTGCACGATATCGCATTCTAAATATTTAATTGAAAATTGATTATCTGAAATTTCAAGTGAATAATCGAATATGTATAAATACTATGCACTTTCAAAGATGTTACATGAATAAACCCTATATTTAACACGCTCATTTTACCATAAAAATTTTAAGTGTAGATATTATAAATTGAATGTATGGTAGTAGAAAATATCAATTCATTTGAAATGTTTTTATACCCTAAATATTTTGAATTCAAATGAACAAAACAAATAAATAAAATTTTGGAGAGTTATTTAGGAACGGTTAGCGCTTCAGTTTTCTGCTTTACTCTCTTCTTGTTTAATACAGTGGAACTTCCCTATAACGAACGTCTGTATAACGAATTTCGAACAAGACATTGCACCTTGAATCCAAATTCCATGATAAAAACACCCTCTAAAACGAAGCAAATTCTCCTTGTAACGAAATATTCAAAGAACATCACTATTTGAATGGGTATTGGTAGGAAGGTATAAGGGTGAGTGTTTTCCGAAATTTTTCCGGACGTACGTAATAAATCCCGACCTTAAACTAAATCATTACGGTGGGCAGAGAGATCCTTTTGAAACAGTTTTAACTACACCCCAAGCTGTTTGGTTTCAATCTAATTATTACGCTAGTGTGAAAGTTGTGTGGAAATGTCTAAAAGTGCTTAAGTTTGAATGATAAACTCAAATGTATCAGTGAAGTCGACCGCCACATTACCGACTATAGAAACAAATTTTTTGTATAACGAATTTTTTTGCGGATTATGCGCTTTTGTTAAAGGAAAGTTCCACTGTATTTGATGAGTTTAATTAATTCAGAAATATTTTCTTATGTGTTCAAAGTTGTTTGAATCAAACAGAATAAGAATAATTGAAGTATTTTGTTCCTAAAAATTAAATCAATAAACTTAAGACATTCAAAAAGGAACATTGCCATCAAAACGACTGTGGAGTTGTATTGCATAGTCCAAAAAAGACAATGCAATGACGCGGGTACAAATATACCTGTATCACCAATAAATTTTCGATTTAGATGAATCAAAATTTAAAAAAATCTATACCTTACCTTGGTCATGTTGAAGTCGTTCATAGGGTCTTGTTTTGGGCATTTTCCCAAGCCAGAACTTAGAACAAACTGAACTAAAACACCGACAATAATCACAGCAAAAAAATATCTGACCATTGTTCCACCGTTCAGCTCGAGAACGAAAGCATTTTATTCGCATTTAATAAATGTCCAACGACGTATACATTAGCATGTTTTTGAATTAGAATGGCTGCATATTCCATATTTTTACTGAACGATATTCTACAATGAAATCGATTGTACTATTTAACCTGAACGCATTCTGATTCTGCTGTGAGGACTCTCAGTTGATCCCTCTGTTTTTGTTTACTTGGCGATGGATTCAGTCTAAACTAGAGTTATCAGTTATTTTTTGAAGCTGTGTAAACGTAATCACAGTTATTGTTGATGAGTTAAGACTTGTTGATTAAATTTTCTGATGTTAGGAAGAGGCGTTTGTTGTGATTTCAGTTGAAAATTCTAGGAAACCATTGACTGAGGTCAGACTGAGCGATTGTTCATAACCCTATAACTAGACTAGAAATCTCTAACTAATTTATCTAAATGCATGTTGGCTTCTTGAAACTTTCAATAATGTATTGGCGTCAACAACACACAATTTTGCTTACGTCCGACCGTAAAAACGATAAATTCTGAAGGGAATAACTTCAAAACACGAAATTTTCGAGGTTGGTTCAAGATTTCAGGAAAAAAATGAATAAAACCGATGGCTCAAAGTATTAACAGGAGCGCAAGAGCTTCTGAGTTCAACTTAAGATGCAGAACCTTATAGACAAAGTCCTTTGTCTAAGGGTAGAACCATGAAAAGGAATGAGAACGGGAATACACCGACTATAATCTGAAAGAAAATACCGTAAAATGGTATACAGATGGTTCCAAAATTCCTACAGGAGCTGGCGCTGGGATATACGGGCCAAGTACCAAGTGTGTACTGTCGCAAGGCTCCTGTATGAGCGTCTTTCAAGCGAAAATCTCAGCTATTGAAAGATGTCTAAATACAAATCTGGAAAGAAACTATCAGAAGTGCGATATAGCCATACACTCAGATAGTCAAGCTGTTATTAAAGCACTGAGCTCCTACGTCATCGACTCAAAGATGATCTGGGAGTGTTGGAACAAACTCAATGAGGTAGGCGAGAAAAAAATGGCTTTTTAATCTGGTTTCTCGACCATTCGGAAATCGAAGAAAACGAAGAGGCCAATACACTAGCCAAAGAGAAAGGACGAATGTCACTCATTGACCCAGGACCCTTCTGTGGTATAGGTGTACCTATAAAAAAAGTTCCTGGAGAAGGAGAAAGCCGAGAAGGAAAAACTCTGGCGGAATCTCCCAGGGATGGATCATTCCTCTAAGTTCTTTCGGAACTTTGAAACGGCAAGATCCAAAAGGATCTTAGTAAGACACAATTACGCCTTCTCACTGGCTTCCTAAGAGGTCTCTGTCGCCTCAGGAGGCACCTGTTGAGAATGGGATTGTCGGATACTGATAAGTGCATTCACCTAGTCACGGAATGCTTTGGCATTGCGAGCCTATTTGCCTTGGGCGAGAAACTTGTAAGAGTAAGGAACTAGCCTCGTTGAAGCCTTCACAGATATTCGATTTTATCAGATCTCTGGAACTGGAAGGCGAGCTGTGAGGGTATGGTCCGTACAGCTCTGTAAGGGGCACAATAGACCTTGTGGTCGCATTGAACTGTAACCCCTTTTTAAACTGAACTAAACTAGAACCATGAAAAGAAATTCGAAAAAGTAAAAAGAAAAGTAATAAAATTTAATACAAGACCGTCAGCATTGATCATACCATATTGACTTATTAACTGCAAATTTGGGTTTTATTCTCGACTAGTAGTTTTGAGCATAAACGTATGCAGGGATTCAAATTTGTATGGAGCTGTAGTTGTGTTTTATAAAGTAAATATTCACAAAGTTTTTATGGAATTATGGTGCCAATAATTTACTTTATAGAACACAAAATGTAGCGTCATAGAAATTTGAATTTGTGATGCAAAACAACCCACTTTCCCTTTTCGACTTTCTGATGGGGTTACTAACCACTCCAGTGGATTACTAGTAGGAACAAGCTTGTACCCTTAGTCTATAAGTTTGTATCCCAGATCGTGGCCCCCTGTCACAAAAACATACCTGTCTGAGTGTTTCCACAACTTCTGATTCGTTGTTTAGTTATTAAGGGTGGACACTTCCAAATGAGACACCCTGTATGAGATTTCAGGAAAAAGGTGAATAAAACCAATGGCTCCCAGTATTAAGAGTGGTAGAACCATAAAAAGAATACACTAGAGCATGGTCGTAGAGTCACCGCATAAGCTGGAATAAGTCTTCTACTCTTTCTTAGTAATTTCATACAGGGTTGGGATAAAGTTCGGCACCAAATAATATCTTTAAAACGAAACGGGCGATATTTTTGAAATTTGGCAGCTGAGTGTAATGGACCACAATGCATCTGATGAGCATATTTTAACTAATGAGTTACTTCGGGTTTAACCGGAAATGACCAACAATTTTTTTATTTAAATGGGACACCCTGTATATTTCTGCAGATTCTGAAAGTGCACCTCGTTTCGGATCTGTCCATATCGGGTTCCATGTAAAAATTCTCTGTAAATGTCTTTTTGTACGTTTGAGAAAAAATCCATTCAAATAAATAAATCGTTGTTATTTGTATCAATAGTGAAAAACAAAACGAAATACTTTGTAGTAGATAACTCTTTCTGCTTTTCATGACGTATTTTTTATGAAAATCTATAAAAGGAAGAAATTAATTTACTAGTAAAAAAAATTTATTAAAAATAATTAAAAAAAATCATTTTAATTGTTCGAAGTACTTGCCGTTCACCTCCTGACAATATGCCAGTCTATTAACAAATTCTTGAGTATTTTTTCTCAAGACTTATCTATGTATTAATGCACATTCATCAAGAATCCGTTGTCTCAATTCTTCTTTTTACAGATATTTTTTACATGGAACCTGGTATGGACAGATCCGAAACAAAGTGCTCTTTCAGAATCTGCAGAAATATACAGGGTGTCCCATTTAAATAAAAAAAAATTTGGTCATTTCCGGTTAAACCGGAAGTATCTCATTAATGAAAATATGCTCATTAAATGCATTGTGGTCCATTACACTCAGCTGCCAAATTTCAAAATTATCGTCCGTTCCGTTTTAAAGATATTAATTTGGTGCCGAACTTTATCCCAACCCTGTATATCTATTCCTAAAAATTATGGAAAGAGAGAAGAAATTTGGCTCAGTGTAAAATGTGTGGTTCCATGAGCCGAGAAAATAATGTGAAACAACTTCTTCATAACTTTGTATGCAGATCTTTCTGCGTTTAAGCTAAAGCCTTCTTTATTTCTTCAAGATGGGTACTCAAAGATAACATTGAACATGCGAAGGCACACCAGAAATTATAAGAAAGATTTTACAGAAGCCAAAAAATCCAAGCAAAGCTAAAGGCAGTCAGAAAATACACTGGGACTGAAAAAATAAATCCATAAAATATTTTGTTATGTTATTGATACGACTGTCACTTCAAATCCTAAACCTGATGTGTAAACTTAGAACCCGGGTCCGTGACTTGAGTAGATCCTTCATGTGAACCAATGGATCGAGTAAGTAACCCTGAGTAAGTTTCCGAAAACGCCTTTTCCTTTTGTATCCCAGATCGTGTACCCCTGTCATAAAAAATCGACCACAAATTCTGATTCGTTGTTGCGTTATTAAGGGTGGACACTTCCAAATGAGACACCCTGTATTTTGACTCATATTTGCTATCGGAATGGCACCACAAACGTTTTCATTTTCAATGGATCACCAGTAGGTACAGTTCCACCTTTATTATACCTACGTCTTACGGTTTTATCTTTATGAGAGCGATATTTGTGGCCTAGAATAGAAACCGATTTCAATAACACGACAGCTTTTTATTACGTTGACACTCGTAAAGTTCCAGTTCATTCATGACTCCACTTCACTTCCTTCGGAGATTCAAAACAATGGTAATTTAGAACTCGAGTAGGGATATGCAGATTGCAGGCACAACAAGCTCAATGTTAAACCGTTGGTGTCAGAATTTGTTTAGTTCGAAATTCCAGAAGGATCTAAATTAAGATAGCGCACCAGATAAATTACGAAGACAGGAAAATTAATTTTATGTATAATTTTCAGTTCATGTTTTGCATTGAGACTGACAATTGTGATTGTTACAAAATTAAAGAGTCAGATTAGTTTAGTTTAAAAAGGGGTTAGAGTTCACTGCGACCTTAAGGTCTATTGTGCCGCCTTACAGAGCTGTTCGGACCATACCCTCACAGCCCACCCTCCAGTTCCAGAGATCTGATGAAATTCAATATCTGTGAAGCCTTCAAGAGACTAGTTCCTCACTGTTATAAGTTTCTCGTCCAAGGCATTCTCTCCTTAGGCTCGCAATGCCGAAGCATACCGTGACTAGGTGAATGGGGGGGTTTCATCCTCCCCGCAGAATCTACACTCGTCAGTGTCCGACAATCCCATCCTCAACAGGTGCCTCCTGAGGCGACAGTGTCCTGTAAGAAAGCCAGTGAGGAGGTGTAACTGTTTCTTACTAAAAGCCAGATATCTTTGGATCTTGCTGTTTCAAAGTTCCGAAGGAGATTCCGCGAGAGTTTTTCCCTCTCGGCTTTCTCCTTCTCCAGAAACTCCTTTTTATAGGTACATTTACATATAGTATACAACAGAAGGGTTCTGGGCCAATAAGTGACATTCGTGCGCCCTCTTTGGGAAGTGTATTGGCCTCTTCGTTTCCTTCGATTCCCGAATGGCCTACCTCATTGAGTTTGTTCCGGCAATCCCAGATCATTTATGAGTCGATGACGTAGGAGCTCAGTGCTTTAATAGCAGCTTGACTATCTGAGTGTAAGTCAGATAAAGTACCTATGTATTTGCAATTCCTAGTTTTAAGTTTTCAAAGAGGGCATTTGGATTGCCGAATGAGTACTAATTCTGAGATTGAAGGAAAATATGTCATATTTCGGGAGAATTTGAGAGACCATTATTTTTGTGTACCTATTATTCTTCAAGCTCAATCATAAGATATAATTTTTAATTAGTCGTAATTCCAAGTTAGAATTATAAATCGTTGAAATCTTATGCAAAAATTGAAGGGATACCTCTCAGTGAAAAGTAGGAATAAAGATTAATTCCGAGCAGTGAGTCCTAATTATGAGTATGCAAAGAAAAAATCTGAATTCCAAAGTAAACGTTATACGTCAGAATTATAGCGAATTCTTAATTCAGATCTAGACTCTAGAACCTCGAGTCGGAAACAGTTCTTATTCAGAGTTTGGTAATAGAAATTCTGAATTAGAGAATTAGATTGACTTCCGAGAGCAAGTCAGAATTGGTCCAAATTTCGAGATGATCTGCGATACTCATATTTTTCGTATAATTCCATACAAAAGGAATTAGAAAATAAAAATCCGAATTCCATGGATCGAATTTGTTATTTCTCATCAAATCAGATGAAGTCAGACAAATAATATTCTATGAAATTCACTTTCAATGGCGGATTAGGTATAATTCTGACTTAAAACTTGGAATTTCAATTAATTCTGACTTTAAAAGTCGAAATAAGTGTCATTGCTATATTTTGAGTTGAAAATGTACTGGAATTGATTATTCTGCGCCAAACAAGTAGTTTTTATTTGTTTGTTTGGCAAGGATATAGTTTTTTTATTATATCAGAGGGTGCAATCAGTATTTTTCCTTGTCTTTGAGAGCTGGGGTGTTGTTTAAAAATTTTTGTTGTCTGAATCTTCAATAAATTATTCACAAGTAGTTATATTGTTATTGACCCTTAACGTATATTCAGAAATATTATTCTGAGAAGGAGTTAATTTTGAACCTATAAATATTTTTTCAAAACAATTTTAAATCATCGATAAAAAATGTTTACTGTCCACATAAAAAATTAACTCTGAATCGTATCCCATTTTATAAATGACACCTACTATTCGCAATCAATAAAATACTGCATATCAGTATACGATTCCTTTCTCACTCCGCTTTGTCATTATTTTGCACACAATTAACAGACATTAATCAATCTTCGAATGATTAATCGGCTCAATAGAGCTCTATATTCCTTCCAACTCACAAGGGAGATTCCGAAAGGTCAAATATCATCTACGTCAATCATTTATCAAGTTTCTACATATTGATTATTTATAGCCTCATCATAATTTATCATAATTGTATGATAATCCCAAGGAGTTATTGTTGGGGATTAAAATCAATTTCTTACTCCACCACTGATCGTGAAGAGGCAGACAAAGTTGTTATTAGTCATTCCTTCAATGTTAAATCGAGTACATGCATTTATTTCCACGGCAGCTGCTCATATGTCTGTCTGTACTTGAAGCGTACTTCCTGCCAAATTGGCAGGCATGAACTTAATCGCTGAAAATGCAGGAAATACAGAATCGAACGAATTTGAAGCTAGTTGTGGTCTTGCGCGTTTATTCTTTTGAAAGCTGGATACCTTACTGCCGAAATGTCTGTGATTTCGTCATTTCAAGCCGTCTCGAATTGCAGACTTAGGCCCCAAATAAAATAAATAATTGCCTCTGGGAAAACTGATAAAGACATTGCATGCAGAATCTCTGGCAATAATAAGATGTGGCAGAGTCTGGCTCTCTAGGTTTACAAAGGAGTCAGACTTTTTCATTGCCTCTGATAGTCAGATGGCTTTGGGGCTGCAGCCCCCCCCAAAGATTAATTTCTTCGTTATTTCTTTCACCTTTATTTTTTTGCAACTTTCGTTATTTGTTGTATCAGAAATTGTTCAGTTCAGCCCCCCCCCCAAAACAAAATCCTGGCTGCGCCACTGATTGATGTAAGTAAACCCTTCAATGATTTAAATATTAACGTTAAAGCCTATGTAAACTTTCGATGTGATATTATTGACACAGTTGTTGACATATGGTTTAAACTAATATATTAATGATTGAAAGGGTTACTTATATCAATTAAATATCCTCGGAACTTTCCAAACAATAGAAAACTTTTTACGAATATGAAACACAAAAAAATCGTAAAATATACGCAATTGTATGCAGTCGCTATCCTTAAATAACTCTAACATATGCACTTATTGATACTACTGCAAAATCTCATGCCAAATATCTAATGATGCCGTTTTCAGGATATAACCTGAGGAAATTGAACTTGACCCAAATAGTTATAAAACATTCTCTAATAGGAAGAGACAGATGAAAAAACCTTAGATAGCACCAATAGTTTATTACATCGGTATATGTGCACAATGTCAATCGCTCTCAGGGTGTCAATAACTGAACCTCTCACCCTTAGACAAAAGAAAGACACTTTCTTTAGACAAAAGAAAGACTCTTTCTCACCCTATTTTCAGAAAACACCGCATTTTGGGCTTCGACCCGACAAAATCGAGTTGAACGTTCTGGCAACCAATTCTCAAAGCAAAAGGCCTCCAGACAACTTTTTCTCGGCAGATCGCGAGTGGTGGCAACAAAAAACGGTCTCTATAAGGCCTCTAAGGGCCAGATCAACATTTCAAGTCGTGACTTCGTGACCGATGGACCACAGGCACTTCGGTTCTTCTCACAAAGGTACAACAAACCGAACTTCGTCTTGGCGTGTTCGAGATCTGGGATCTCTTTCTTATTCAGGAGTTTTGACCTTGGTTCTGATTCACAATGGTACCGAGCAACTTGGACGCACCATCCAACCCAGAGCGCTTTTTAAAGCAGTAACTGTATTCTGTTAAACCTCTCGTGTGTCGATAGTAAGAATTGTGCGTTGAATTTGACGATTTGTTTGGCTACGACACCTGTCCTGAGGCGCTAAATGTGTGCTGAAATCTCTGGGCTAGGAGTTATGATGTAGCTGAGAAGCTTGATGGTGTTTGGTGCCGATCTTTTTGGACCATTTCTGGAATAGTTCGTTCAATAACAGTGAGTACACTTGAAGAATCACTCTCGTTTTCTCATTGATGTGTTATGACTTGGATTCCGGGAAATGTTTGTATACATTGACCGTTTAAATGTCCTGACATGTTCTTGGAGTTGAAGATTTTGGTGATTTAGGAATGATGCTTCGTATAAGATTCGGGTTATTTGGCGCCATTTCGATGGGGGATCTTTTTGGCATTCGTGTGTGAATAAATTGAGATAATGAGCTGGCTTATCAGGAATTAGAATGCATCATGAAAATTCAATTTCTTTCTGAAATTCCACGTAATATTTTGGTTGGCGATATTTGAAAATTTTTAATTGGTGTATCATATTTCACTTCAATTTTGTAACCGACCAGATTTTTGTGTCTTTTGTATTCTTTGAGTCTTTCTGAGCAACATTAGTGAAATCACACTGTCTGTCTTAGTTTAGAAAATATGGGCCCCAAAGTTCTGAAAATGTTCCATCTTCACGTCACTTTTTTCACTATAAAAACACAAATTCACGGCTCCAATTCAGTCTATAAATCACCTTCTAACATTCAAATAACTTTTCGATTAGTTTTATTTCAGGTATATTCAATTCTTAATGCGGAAATATCAAAATTCTAGAGGTACCACATATCCACAAATTCTAAAGAAATTATTGAATATACCTGAAATGAAACTGATCGAAAAGTTATTTAAATGTTCGAAGATGATTTATAGACTAACTTGGAGCAGTGAATTTGTGTTTTTGTGGTGAAAAAGTGACGAGAAGATGAAAATTTTTGGAAAAAAAGCTACCCGAAACTAGAAAAAAATATAGAGTGTCTCATTTAAAGAATTTAAGATCCTTTCAACATCCGACCTGTATATTCCAATTTTTGAAATCATTTCAGAAAAATTAAGTTCATTCCGTAAAACTTTTGTAGATAACATATTTTTCCATTTCTATTAGTAATAAATTTAATGGGGATCTAAAATTATAATGAATAACTTTTTACAAAATACAAAAAACGCTAACAATTATTGATAGAGTTATAATTAGTAAAAGAGTTATTATTACATTTGTTCAATGAGTCTCAAAAACATTTCATTTGATCTAAACTGATAAGTGGTATTAATATTAATATGTATATTCGATTAGATTTCCTAGGAAAAATACTAATGAGGAGGTCTATTTGCTATTCATCATGATTTCTAAAAAAACTTTCATTTCTGTCAAGTTGTTGTTAATATTTCCGCTGAATCTATATTGTGAAAGAATTATTGTTGACCGTGGGAATTCTTTCGTGAGATTTAGTCGAGGATGTTATAATATCGTTGCAGATTTAGTACCGGTCTTTCTTCAATTGTTTTTACCTTGATTTTTTTTAATTTGAAGGTAAAATAGATTGCAATGGAAACTAGTAGGAATTTTGGGATCAAATTTTGTTGTAACTACATACTTTTTTCAGTATGAATAGGTTTTTTTTTCGTCAACTGTAAACACGATTACTTCCGAGAGAAACAATCTCATTTTATGGAAGTCATTTTGGAAGAGTTATAACCTCAGAGTAAGAAGTAAAGTTTACTTCTTACTCTGAGGTTATAACCCTCTTAAGCAGAATGTTTAATAATGTTTTCTTTATATTACCCTGTATGATTGAAAACATGTTTTATTATACGTAAATGTATGTGTATCTGGGAAAGGGGGTCCATTTCGAAAAAAAATATACAAACTACCCCTGCTTATTTTCATCAAGGAATCAACTCCCAAAGTCCCTTGCATTTGTTTGCAGACACCCTGTATATCGGAAATTTCAGTTTTCTAGGATTTCTAAAATTTAAGGCATATTTTGCACGTAATAACAAGGCGATCAATCAATCTCTTGAAATCCGATTAAGATAAGTATAAAAAAAACATAACAAAAAATAATCAGAAAATTAGGAGTAATCAAGCAATGCTGCATTACGGTATCTTTTCATTCTATTTTTTTATTTATCGCCTGGTCTGAAAGACCAAATATAAAATTCTCTGCTGAGATTTTGTCTAGGATTAGTAGGAAGCCGACCACAATAAAGCTAATACTGGTCTGGAGAATGAGGACCATATCGTTGACTTAGTAAAATAAACCCCTTAGTGGTGTAGGGTTTCATTCCTAAGACTCCTCAACTTCTTGGCTACGAAAAAACTAGACGTTCGATGTTATTTCCCGAAACGGTTAGTTGTTTCATGGCTTCCATAAGACTGAATACTCAGACTGAGAAGTGTTTTACTGATTAGTGAACTGATTTAACAGTAAGTTTCGTGTTAGTTTCCTTTTTAAGGTAGAATTGATTGTATTGAAATTTTGACGATCTGATGAAACGCAATTGAAAATTTGGGTAGACATGTAATAATATTTTGAAGTGAGTATTATTCAACTGAAAAAAATTACCCAGAAAAATGTCCATGAAGTTTGGGAATAATTTCCTCCTAAAATTCTCCATAATAAAAATAGGATATGTGTTCTTTGCCTTTATCAGCACAAAATTCGAAAATCACAGACATTTGGCCAAACTACAGTGGAACTTCCTTATAACGAAAGCGCTAAATCCGCCAAAAAAATCGTTATAAAGAAATTTTGTTATACAGAAAATTTATTTCTATAGTCGGCAATGTCGCGGTCGACTTCACTGATCAATTAAGTCATTCAAACTTAAGCACTTCCTTTTAAACTTTTTCGCAAAACTTTTCACACTAGCGTAATGGTTAGAATGAAACCAAACAGCCAGGGGTGTATTTAAAACTGTTTCAGAAGGACCTCTCTGTCCGCCGTTATGGTTTAGTTTAAGATCGGGATTTATTACGTACTTCCCGAAAAATTTCGCAAAAAAATCCACCCTTATACCTTCTTACCAATACCCATTCAGAGAATGATGTTCTTGAATATTTCGTTGAATTTACTTCGTTTTAGAGGGTGTTTTTAACATGGAATTTGGATTCAAGGTGCCATGTCTTGTACGAAATTCGTTATACAGAGAAATTCGTTATAAAGACGTTCGTTGTAGGGAAGTTCCACTGTATAAAGCACTCGTTAGAACGAGCGCTCAAAAATACGCATCAAATTACGAACAAAACAAAAAACTACAAAGCAGTTATATTTATGTCCTTTGTTCAACTGCGTAGAAAAGATTTGTTAACCAGGAAATCTCTAAGTGTTCCAACGGACGATTTTCTTCCATAATAGGCTCAGATAAGATCGATGACTTATAATTTACGATTTGTACTGATTGTTTTACTGACAAACACAGTATATTTACGTGGCGCGAACGAAACGACAATTACTGGGAGTATTCGTACAATATGAAATCTGAGGTTGACAATATTGTCCCACAAAGGTTGGTTTTACGTTTTTCATATAACCATAAACCGCACCAGAGATCCTTTTGCGGTTAAAATTGAAATTACTAGGTATTCTTTGTTGCGGTTACAAAAAACATTCTCGATTTTATACTTATGAGTTTATTGGCTTTGAAGTGATATTGATATCACTTCATCATTTTTAACCATAATCGATAATTTATATTATATATACTATTCGCTTTAATGATACTCATAAGTAGCCTAATACCAAATTTTGTGGCCATAGTAAAATAATAATAATATAATAATCTTTATTAGTTGATCAACTATTTACAACCACTAAAGTAAATAAAATAAAACTCAAAAATGCTCCCCAACGTATGAGAAATCAACAATCTCTTGAACACTCTATAATTATAATAGTGACAGAATCAAAGAAAATTCAATTGGAATATTGAAAAAACAAATTATTATATTTCCACAACAAAATAACCGATCCGAGTGTGAAATTCATTTTAGGTTGAAGATTTTTATACTGAATGTTCATACGAACGATACACGTTTCAAGAACGCATTGAAATTATTAAAATTTACTTCAAAAATGGTGAAAATTTGGCAGAGACGGTTCGCAAAACTCGAACATTTTTGGGTCGTCGTGAAGCACCTTTTCGGACCAAAATTAAGAAATCGGTGGAAAAATTCGAGCTGTTGGAACAAGTTAGTGATGTGAAGAATGAAACCCGTGCACGTAGCTCAAGAACTGCCGCGAATATTGCTGCTGTAGCTGAAAGTGTTGAAGAAAACCCAGGTTTATCCATTCCTCATCGTTCTTTGGAATTAGGCATCCCACAAACGTCATTACAACGTATTTTGTATAATGATCATCAACAACGAAACCATTCACCATTGATCTTTTGCGGTTTCCGGACCGTGTTATCTCTCGGAGAGGTGATCACAATTGGCCACCGAGATCTTGTGATTTAACACCTTGCGACTTCTTTTTTGGGGCCAAGCGAAAGAGAACGTCTACGCCAAAAGCCCAGCGTCGATTCAAGACCTCAAAGATGGAATTTGTGAGGCTATAGAGGACGTAGGGCAGCCACTTTGCGATTTGGTTATGGAAAATTTCATTAAAAGGATATGGTCCTGTAAGCGTGGTCGTGGTGGTCATTTGCCTGATGTTATTTTCCACTATTGAATATTCAAAAATGGTGTTTTCCTTCGAATATCAAAATATCTTATTGGAAAACCCTTTATTTATTATCAACCTCGAATGCTATACAAAATTTTGAGGTAATTGATTTACTGCTCCACCAATGAACGGGCGTTCGAAAGCAACAGGTATTTTCTTAATTTTTTTTCATCTACTATATTATGTGAATACAGAAGCATTTGCAGGCTTGTTTGTTCATGTTTGGGAAAACGATTAATTAAATTTAAATATCCATAGAACCATTGTTTTCAATACATTCATTTATGAATTAAACTTTCTGAAGTTATCGGGTAAAAACACGAGGTTAGAAATTTCATGCTACAATCAAGGAGTAAATAACTGAGAAATATCAGTAAATCTTCAATTAAGATAGACTTGAACGGACTAAAATACTAACACTTACGTTTTTATTTTTCCAGACATACTATGGCAAGATGGATCCTCCCACTAGTCCTAATCATATTTGTGAAAAAAGTACAAGTGACTGACGTAGCCAAGGAATGCAGAACTTTCAAGAATAAAACTGGAAACGGCGATCAACTATTCTGTACTAATGTAACCTTCTATTTTTTCAGAAAATTCGAAGTTCCTTTGAACAAAATAATCTGGTTAACATGCGAGAACTGTACCTTAACAACAATCGATGAAAATACATTTTCATTTCCGAATAATCGTATTCATATGTTGTACATTGTTAAATCAAAAGTTCGAATACTGAAAAAATTGGCATTCGGTAGGTTCCCGTATTTGAAAATTTTAGTTTTGAAGAATAATACAATCGATAATATCGATGTTAAATCGTTAGGGAGTATAAAAAAGTTGATTCAGTTGGATTTGAGCCAGAATAATATAAAGATCATCATCAATAACATATTTTCAGAGTTGGAAAATTTAGATATTTTGGATTTGAACAAAAATAATATATTCTATATACAACCAGAGGGCTTCAGTGGTTTAACCAACTTGAAATACCTTTATTTAAATGATAATTTCTTGAATAAACTAGAAGAAAGAACTTTCAAGCATTTGATGAATCTAAAGATTTTACACATACAAAACAATAATTTATTGGAGATTCACCCACAGGCGTTTGTTAACTTGAAGAATTTAAACTTCTTGTATCTCAACAATAACAGCATAAGTTATTTAGCTCAGTACAATTTTCAACCTTTGACTAGTCTTGTCGATTTGCAATTGAGATTCAATAAGTTGAGGGAAATTGAAACGAGTTCTTTCAACGGTCTAAAATCTTTAAGAAACCTACTTTTACGTGATAATGAATTGACAACAATAAAACCTTACGGTTTTGTCGGTTTAAATGCCCTGGAAATTTTAGATTTAACGAATAATTCGTTCAGAATTTCAGTTTAGATGTAGTGATTAAAAATATGGATAAATTGTTCATGTTGTGGCTAGGTAGAAACAGTATTACAAATGTAACTATAGATTATAAATCAGATGTACAAAGTTCCCTCAATTATTTAGATTTAAGCTATAATAATCTTAGTTTTGTAAACTACAAATTGTTGTATAATAAGTTTCCTTCTGTGAAAGAGCTTTACGTCTCTAATAATTCCTTCGATTGTGATATTACGGTAAATATGTACACTTATTTGGACAGTAATCACGTGACTGCTTGTTTCCTTGAAGACTGTAGCGAAAATAGTACAACTAATTACATAACTCAAATCTGTAATGATGAGGCTACTGAAACTCCTTACGATTTTTCCACGGATTTCACTACTAAGGCTTCGTCTTATTATGTTAAATTCGATATAAGTATTATGTTCATAGCTTTATTAGGTTTAGTTTCTCTTGAGATTACTTGAATGTTATATGATTGGTTTTTATTTTTTTTGTAAATTTTATTTATGTTACTACCTCAAGGTTTTGTTATTAGAAATAAATATTTTGATTTTATTCTCTTTTGACAACTTTTTAGAACTTTTCAGGATGAGCTAGGTTCCCAAATGGCTCGGTTAAGTTCGTTA
Organism: Propylea japonica; assembly: GCA_013421045.1. Lineage (NCBI taxonomy): Eukaryota > Metazoa > Arthropoda > Insecta > Coleoptera > Coccinellidae > Propylea > Propylea japonica. Next base: position 25,027,754 of record CM024245.1, read on the forward strand.
ACCAGCCAAATCGTACAGGGTGTTCCATAAAATATAGTCATTCAAAATTTTTGTTCCTCAATATTTCAGAAAATACGAAACCAATCGGAATGAAATGTTACGGCCAAATGCAAGATGCTAATAACAAGCCTCATGCAAAATTTTGTGACCATAGTGTGAACAGAACCATAGAAAATCAATTGGAATATTGAAAAAAGAAACTTCATATTTCCATAAAAAGATATCCGATTCGAGTGAAATTTTTTTTGTGAATGGAGATCGATATTCTGAATGTTCATCCAAAATTTCGTGGCCATAGTTTTAACAGAACCATAGAAAATTCAATTGGAATATTGAAAGAAGAATCTTTATATTTCCATAACAGAATATCCGATTCGAGTGAAATTTATTTTGAGAATGAAAACTACTATACTGAATGTTCATGCAAAATTTCAAGAGGATCGCATCATCAGAACCATAGAATTTAATTTTTGTGATTATTTATTTTTTACATATTCAATTTTTTTTGATAATTTCCAGAATAATTTCCGATCTTGCTGAGATTTTGAATTCATATTTTTGGTATCAATCTTAAGTCCTATCATTGAGTTTATAAATATTTTTAAACTCGATGGTCCTATACAAAATTTGAGGTAATAGCTTTTTTGCTCCACTAATGAACGCGCGTTCAGGCACTACCTTACTAGAACAACGCAGTAGGTAGTGGTTTAGGGCTTTTCTTGAATTTTTATAGTAGACATCTCTCGATGTTTATATGTGACAGAATAAAAAGTCATGTATACAAGAAAATGAGTTCAGCGAAAATGATGAAATTTCCACAACCCCTCAAAAAGAATGCCCGTGCATCTGTCTCGGTTTTGCCGAAGCAGCAGTTGGCGTGAAATACCAAACTGCCAAGTCCAAGTCAAGCGTCGAAATTCTAGACTTCGGTGAAGTATTGCCAGGAAGTGAAACAGTCAAATGTATCGACTTGAAGAACTACCTAGACGTAGGTGATATCTATACCACGAAGATTTATAATAACACAATTCGAAACTTTTCCAGCAACCGGTGTCTTATTACATTCATCGGATGTCTTATGTGAACGCGATCTATCAGTCTTTCCACTTCAACAAGTATAATATGACGATCAATCCTAAGGCTACTTTACAGCTGAAGATTACGTATTCACCTTTGTTGGAGAATGAAAGGAGTTCAGATTTATTTTTTCTTTCTACCAGAGATTCTACAGAATTGGAGAAGTTGAGATTGGTTGGGAAGTGTCTTGGTGAGTGTCATATAAATACAGGCTCACCTCCACGAGTCGAGATTCGTTAGAATGTAACATTTCAAACTTCTTCAAATGAACGGTGCGGGAACCACTCAAAATTAAAGCTGTAGATCACGTATCGGAGGCCCGGCTCCGCGGCATTATTTTCGATTCTAGGCGAACGAGCTTAGCCGAAACTGAACTGCCGATCAGCAAGAATCAACCCCGGCGATCGTAGATGTAGATCAGCTGTTGTTTTGATTCCGTACCTTTTTATTAACGAAGTAATAATCCTCTCAGCGTGCGGTTTTGTGGCATTTTTTGGAACTGTTTGTAGGTAAGACTTTAATATCTCAGCAAGAAAGATGGAAATGGAAACAAGAAGTGAGAATTATAATGCAAGTAGTGATCTCAAAGAAACGCAAGATCCTGTAGATTTTATTTTGAATAATAAATTCAGTAAAATGCCTTACGATGATAAAATTTTCATAACTCAAGTAATCAAGACACCTCGATCAGCAATTTAATTATTAATTCTGCTCATAATCGTTCGTTCTGCGTAGAATGGTATAATAAATGCCAGTGGCTGACAGGAAGCCCAGTTCGAAATAAATTATTTTGTTGGTTGCGTGGTCTCGGGCTTCCTCTGATTGAAATCTCACGAGCCGCCACTGGTGAAACCATCACGAATTTTTGGATTTGCTGGACTGCTGTCTTATATTGTTTTTCAAGGACTCCAGAAAGGCTCAGATTCAGCCGGTGTTAACCTGGATGCATTTTTCCCAAGTTCGTCGGCTTTTTCATTTCCTTCCACACCATGAACCGTGTTTTAAAAATTAATTACAAGTTCCCTTCGAAGAAGATTTGAAATTACAGTGTTCATAAATGATTGGAACGCTTTTCTCATCAATACTTTTCAGGAACAAAAATTAAATGCTCGACAAAGAAACTGCACTTCATATGGACGCAAAGTATCAAGAAGAGAGTCAACACCTTCGAGTTGAAGAATGTATCTAAAGTACCAGCAACATTTCAGTTCGATGTGAATGAGACAGAAGAGCTTTTTCATATCGACATTGTTAACGGACAGATTCAACCCAAGAAAAGTATTTATATAACAGTCACTTTCAATGGCAGAACAGAAGGTGTTCACTACAAGCGACTTGTAGTTCTCATCTACAGACACGTGAGTTGTGAGTTCCACAGGTGGTGATAGTAAGAACCTCTGTTAGGTCATCTATAGAAAACATTTTAGATTATGTGAAACAACAGATAAGGTGTTATTTGTGGCCGTTTTTGTAAACGACTTCTTACAAACGCTCTTATACCCGTTAGTACTATTAATAAGTTTAAATATATAGTGGATGTATACTCAATGGTACTGTGACAGCTAGTCTGGGAAATTTTAATTAGTTTAGTTTAAAACGGGATTATAGTTCACTGCAACCTTAAGGTATATTGTCTCCCCTCACGGAGCTGTTCGGACCATACCCTCACAGCTCGCCTTCCTGTTTCAGAGATCTGATAAAAACTAATATCTGTAATATTACTCCTACAAGTTTCTCGCCCAAGGCATTCTCTCCTTAGGCTCGCAATGCCAAAGCATTCCGTGACTAGGTGTATGAAGGTTTCTTCTTCCTCCCCACTAGTCAGTGTCCGACAATCCCATCCTCAACAGATGCCTCTGAGGCGACAGTGTCCTGTAAGAAAGCCAGTGAGGAGGTGTAATTGTTTCTTACTAAGATCTAGATATCTTTTGGATCTTGCTGTTTCGAAGTTCCGAAAGAACCTAGTGGAATGATCCATCCCTGGGAGATTCCGCCAGAGTTTTTCCTTCTCGGCTTTCTTCTTCTCCAGAAACTCCTTCTCATAGGTTCATTTACCTATTTACCACAGTAGGGTTCTGGGCCAATGAGTGATATTCATGCGCCCTTTTTGGCATGTGTATTGGCACCTTCGTTTCCTTTGATTCCCGAATGGCCGGTAACCCAGATTAAAAAGACCTTATCTTTGTTGCCTACCTCATTGAGTTTGTTCCAGCAATCCCAGATCATCTTTGAGTCGATAACGTAGGAGTTCAGTGCTTTAATAGCAGCTTAACTATCTGAGAGTATGGCTATATCACACTTCTGATAGTTTCTTTCTAGATTTATTTCTAGACATCTTTCACTAGCTAAAATTTCCGCTTGAAAGATGCTCATACAGGAGCCTAGCGACAGTGCACACTTGGTACTTGGCCCGTATATCCCAGCGCAGCTCCTGTAGAGGTTTTGGAACCATCTGTATACCATTTTATAGTTTTTTTGAGGTTATTGTCAGTGTAGTCTGGGAAAGCGAACTGTCACTGAATGCACGGTCAATGGACAGTCAATCTTGTATCAGTACCTCGTCATACTGGATTGTATGTCAACCAACTGTCACTTCCGACAAGAAATCTCTTATTCTCTTACACTGCTGCTCTGCAATTCTTCAGCTGTCCATAGGAAGAATCTTGAAACATAAGCAAAGTAGCAGGGTTATTGAGACTTTGCTGTCGAAATGGTAGACAGCGAGATGGTCTCTAATGATTAAAAGCTACATCCTCATACAGTTTAGTAACTCCCAAAATCATAAAATCCAATAGCTGCCAAACAAACGTACATTTTTGTACCCCCATAGACTATGTTGGAACGCCAGCTGCTAGCTATCTATTGTGTCCTAATATAATCAATTATTTTTTAGGATCCCATAATGATAGATTTATTGGGGGTATACAGTAGAAGCAAGGAATCTATGGACCGTTTGCCAAGCTTGGCCATGTACCCTTCTGAGTGCCAATCGATGTTTGGCGCTTATTTCAATGACTATGGTTTTTCGGAAGAGAAAATATTACCTTTTGAATTCAACCAGAACTCTTTCGATTTCGGAAGATTGCTACCCCAAAACTACGGAAAAAACCCAAATAAAAACATAGCTGTGGCTATATTGAAGAATAACATGCAGCATGATATCTCAATAAGATGGTACAAAGGTTGGTGACAACGAGACTAAATCGAATTATTCGCTATACAGGGTGTCCCGGAAAATGTGGGAAATCTCTCGGATTCAGATAGAAAATAAAAAAAGAAGATGACAAGTTCCCATAATTTTTTTCCTAGCGGCCCTCCCTACGAAGATAAGACGTCCTTAATGACGCCACTGGTACTTACTTACTTCTTTCACTATTTTTTTTCTCGAAAACGGTTCGTTTTACTGACACTGAACAAAAGTACCTTTTCTTTAGCTTAATGTTCAAGGTATCCAAATATTTTTTTTACCACCTTATCACACAGGGTGTTAAAAATGTAAGCATTTAAATGTACAACCCAGTCCGCCCCTGGTAAACTGAACAAACTAATTGAAATTTGAGTGCGGTGATTTAAGAGGTCCTTAACATTATTAATCATATCAAATTTTCATCAAATTATATCGAGTAGTTTGAAATTATTCCAATGAAATGGATTTCCAGTGGCGTCATTTAGGAGGTCGTATCTTCGTAGGTAGGGCAGCTAGGAAAAAAAATTATGGGAATTTGTCATCTTCATTTTTATGTTCTAAGAGAGATTTTCCACATTTTCCTGTACACCCTGTATGAGAAAAGTGTTTGATTATTCGACGTCATCGGCAAGAAATTGCAAAAGAACGTCACGTAGTGTAACCATTTTAAAGGATGACGTCCACTAGTCAGAAATTCTGTACATTCGACCCTCTGGGGCTCCCAGATTACTCTTAGGACAACTTCTTTTTAGATCCAGACAAAATATTCTCAATTCTTCCTAACGAGTTAAGGGTGAAAGCTGACGAAGCTGGATATTTTGAGCTGAGTTTCAATCCGGACTTTAAAGACCACATGTACTGCAGAAAAATGTCTGCTCAGATTCTTTGGAGGAACACACAAAGACCAAACACGCCAATTGGAGTCAGTTCCGATCTGGAGGGAGATGAACACGTTCCACTCGAAGCCAATATCATTTGTATTGGTAAAAAGCACTAGATATCTTCGAGGGTCCCTAGCTTTCAAATGAAGGTTATGGTAAAATTTAGTTTTTTCACCATAGGTCACTCTTTTTCTGAGAACCAGTCATGGATAAGTGCAGTAGAAATAATACCACCCAAAGTCATATTACCTGTGTGCATTCCTGGTTACCAATCCTATGCAACATTTATGTTGAAGTCTGACGGTCATCTGCCAGTGCTTTTCAAGTTTGTGCCTCCAAGAAAAAGGTAAGGAAAGGGTTTTCGATAAACTAACATGGGAAAATAAACAATCATAAAGTAGAGACGAATAAAGCTGGCTTGAGCAAAGTTTGAATTACGACATAGTATCAATGACAAACTATACTCCGTTCACGAAAGTTTGAGCGCATAATAGGCGTTTGTTTATTTATCTGAAGTTGGCAGTATTTGCTGTCATAACGTAAAATAAAGTCAAAGTTTCCGAATGTACCCGGCCTCATCCGACAAGCTTTCGAGTTATCAGAGAACTCTATGTTATGTGGACAACATTGCGTATCAATCTGACAAGAAAATGAACAACATAACCTAAAATTTTATATACACAGTGGAATATGTCAAATTGTCATGGCCAACCGACGGTTCGAACTTTCGTGAACGGACTATAAATCCTTTTTTAGCCCTATCTCTGATTATCGAACCATAAGTACCCTCAAAATGTTTCGAAGATTTCGTAGAAGAATTCCTCGAAAGCATTCGACCGAGTACCTCATAGACTCCTCTGTGCAGAAAACTGTAATATCTGATGTCCCCAGGGTTCAGTTTTAGGTCCGACTCTACTAATAAAGGTTTTCCAATAGAGGTGTTATTTTGATATTCAAAGAAAAATGTAAATAATCGGATGTTTATTTCATTATAAAGAAGAAGCTATGGCGTTAATAGTGGAAAATAACATCAGACAATTGACCACCACGACCACGCTTACAGGACCATATCCTTTAATGAAAATTTCCATAACCAAATCGCGAAGTGACTGCTCTATGTCCCCGGTAGCCTCACGAATTCCATCTTTGAGGTCTTGAATCGACGCTGGACTATTGCGCGTATTGGACCTTCTCTTTCACGTGGCCCCAAAGGAGAAGTCGCAAGGTGTTAAATCACAAGATCTCGGTGGCCAATTGTGATCACCTCTTCGAGAGATAACTCGGTCCGGAAAAAAGCAAAGAACAAGACACGACGTTGTTGATGATCGACCGGCTTGAGTTTTTGTGTTAACTGAACTTTATAAGCCTCAATACCCAAATCTTAATGCAAAATACGTTGTAATGACGTTTGTGGAATGCCTAATTCCAAAGAACGACGAGAAGAATGGACAAACCTGGGTTTTCACTTTCGGCAACAGCAGCAATATTCTCGGCTGTTCTTGAGCGACGTGCACGGGTTTTATTCTTCACATCACTAACTTGTCCCAACAACTCGAATTTTTCCACCAATTCTTCATTGCAGTCAGACAAGGTGCTTCAGGACGACCCAAAAATGTTCGAGTTTTACGAACCGTCTCTGCCAAAATTTTCACCATTTTTATAGTGAATTTTAATAATTTCAATGCGTTCTTGAAGCGTGTATCGTTCCATTTTTATTAATGGCGTAGTTTCTACTTGTCAAATGTCAAAAAATGACAGTTTCAAACGTGTGACATCTACCGAAATAGCGGGCTATTCAAAATAACACCTCTTATCGGAAAACCCTTTAGTTTTATAGAACAGAATTACAATATATGAACAGATCGAAATTAAATAGAAATTTCTTTTTAAAGCTCAATAACAGTGAAGCCCATGATGGGCTTGATGAGATTCACGAAAATTTCATTGCCAAACTTGACACCCACACTTCGCCCACAGTATACAAGGAGGAATGGAAAATTGAAATTAATGGCGAGCCACAAAAAAATTGTAGGATTACCTTTCTAGGACAATCTGACGTTCCTTCTGTCGTAATTGGAATTGACAATACTATAACATTCAAAACTACTCTGCCTGGCTGTCAAGATATCCTTTCAGTACCCATAAAAAATACTTCTTGTTACCACTTGAGGTAAGTTCAAGATAACAGAAAAAAAATAAAAATCCCGTCAACGCACAAAGAACATGCATAGTTGTAATATTAAACAGAGCATCCATAGATAGCTATTTCGCCCTATTTGGGGCTCTTCAGTATGGAGGAGCTCGGTCTGAAAGGCATTCTAGGTTCCCTACACCAGTTTGTATGAAAAACGGATAAAGATCTCGCACTTCGTTCAAGGTTCATGCTTCGGAGGTAGGTGTTCGTAAGGATCCAGGAGGAGATGGCGTTTTGGTTCTGCTATTCTCAGAGCTAGGCGACATTTCTTAACAAGGGAACCTAGAATGCCTTTCAAACGGAGCTCCTCCATACTGAAGAGCCCCAAATAGGGCGAAATATCTATCTATGGATGATTTGTTTGATATTACCACTATGTATGTTCTTTGTGCGTTGACGGGATTAGTTCCGAAGTATGGGTTCAATATTGGTTGATTTTAAATCAATCAATATTATTCTCCGCTTTCATAGTTCAAGATAACGTTTCGTAACTGTCTTCTCCTAAAGTTCATCAGAAGATCTACGGAAACGGTTTGTCTCAGATGAGATGAAAAAAGTGATTCCTTCGATTCGATTTATTTGGCTTTCTGTTAATGCAGGTTGGACTTGATAGAATATAACGAATATTTCCACGCAAAACCAAGTTACGTGGAGTTGTACCCTAATGAAGAAATCGACACCGAGTGGACTTTCAATGCAAAATTAGATGTTCCAAATCAGACAGAAATAGTGTGCACTATGAGAGCGATCTCAAACCTTGATGAAATTGTCGGATTACCCTTTGATGTCTCTGTCAAATAAACGCTCACTGCGAATACTCCCAGATCTGCGTAAGCGAACATTTTCGATAGCAAAAAAGATTTTTGTTCGAACACTTTTTGTTTGGTTTCAACAGGAATGCACCACGTATACACACCTCGTGCCTCGTTCTGCATCAACAGTTTGAGGTGCAGGTCATCCATATTCATTCAAAATGATATTGATCAAATCAACTAAAGGGTTTTCCAATTAGACGTTAGTGCAAGATGACGCTACGTGCCACACAAGCAACGAAACCATTGATCATTGCGGAAAAAGTTTCCAGGGCCGTTGTTATCTCTCGAAGAGGTGATCACAATTGGCTCCCGAGATCTTGTGATTTAACACCTTGCGACTTCTTCCTTTGTGCCCACGTGAAAGTGAAGGTCCATCCCAATAGCTCAGCGTCGATTCAAGACCTCAAAGATGGATTCGTGAGGCTATCGAGGACATTGGGCAGTCACTTTGCGATTGGTTATGGAAAATTTCATTAAAAGGATATGGTCCTGTAAGCGTGCGTGGTCGTGGTGGTCATTTGCCTGATGTTATTTTCCACTATTAATGGCAATAGCTTCTTCTTTATAATGAAATAAACCGATCATTTATATTGAAAAATGCCATTTTTATTTTAATATCAAAATAACACTCTTATTGGAAAAACCCTTTATTATAGCAAATTGGCAATCAATGGACGTGTAGTCAGAAGCTGAATTGCCTAAATGTTATCAAATCTCCTTCTAGGCCACCCCAAGATACCGGGACTTCGGGGAAATACCATGGGGAGAGACTAGAGACGTCAAATTCAAGATCTTCAATTTCGGCAAATCCGCCGTTGCTTACACTTTGAAGACCATAACGGTCACCGGTAATCACGACGAAATAAGAATCTCTAACGTGATGGGAAAGTTGGACCCGAACGAGAACACCACGATCGAGGTCTCCTTCAGGACCCAAACCACCGGTGATCACGTGGCCCAGATTGTCTATTTCACTAGGATCAACGGTTTTGGGGATGCTCTCACTGCGAATCATCCTGTGGATCTTTTCTCGATGAAGTATAGCTGCATACATCCTTCACTACAGGTTAGATGAATCTAATGTCGAATGCCTCTATACATATTATGTTCCCATTTTATCCTTAAAATCACCAAAAACTATGTTCGCGTTTAGTTTTTCATCAGACTGGGTGAGCTGAACTGAAAATAATATCAACCATATGCTCCAGTGGCGGTTCGTGAGATTCCAATCAGAGGAGGCCTGAGTCCACGCAACCAATTAAATAATTTATTTCGAACGGGGCTTCCTGTCAGCCACTTGCATTTATTTACCATTCTACGCAGACGTCGAACGATTATGAGCAGAATTAATAATTAAATTTGGCATTGCTGGCCGAGGTGTCTTAATTACTGAGTTATGAAAATTTTATCATCGTGTGAGGTTTTTACTGAATTATTATTCAAAATAAAATCCAAGATCTTGCGTTCTCTTTAAGTTCACAACTGCATTATTAAAATTATACATCTTTTTCCTCTTTCATCTTTCTTGGTGAAATATTAAAATCTACCTACAAACTTTTCCGAAAAATGTCACAAAACCACAAACGCACGCTGAGAGGATTAATACTTCGTTAATAAAAAGGGAGGGAATCAAAACAACAGCTGATCTCCATCCACGATCGTCGGGGTTGATTCGGGCCGATCGGATGTTCAGTTCGGCTAAGCTCGTTGGCCTATAAGCGAAATAATGCCACGGAGCCGGGCCTCCGACACCGTGATCTACAGCTTGAATTTTGAGTGATTCGCTAAGCGTTTGCCTGCTATCCCATATATTTATTACTTTGAGATTTGGATAGTAGATAGAATGATAAAAATAATACCAGATATATAATTTTTTTATTTGAACTTGAATTTGAATAAAATGCAATGATCTAGAAGGACTCATCGGTGTCTGTTAGCCTCAGTCTTACAAGATGTCTTCGAGGTTACAATGTCCTGTGAGAATGCTCAGTCTGCTCATGCTGAACTCTAACAGTATTTGGCAGAGCTCCACACCTCTCGATGTCTCGATGTTTGCTACTGTGGTCAATGGTTGTTGAAGATAGCAACTCACAGCCAAATATTTGAGAGCACGGTCATCTCCCAAAGAGTGATTTAACCAGCCACCGATATCGTGCGATTTGACCCGCTAAACTTTTCTGCGGGACATTTTACCGAAGCCGATATAACCAAGCGATTCATCAAAAACTGTACCGGGTGTCTTAGATTCGTTGTCCATGAGGGGATCTCAGAAACCCTATGAGCTAGAACAAAATGAGTGGCACATTTTCGGGCTCGATTTTTAAGAGAATTCATTTAGTGAAAACCGCACCTTCTAAGTCAAACTGTTTTCGAGCTTACAGAAAATTGGAAAATGACGTCAATGTCAAATGAAAGTTTCATAACTTCTTTATTACTAAAGTTATAAACATGAAACTAAAACATTATGCTGGCATTTTTTTCAGTAGAATTCATTCAAGTGGTCAATTTTTCTTTATTACATTTCGTTCTAGCTCATCGGGTTTCTGAGATCCCCTCACTAGACACGAATTTAGGACACCCGGTACATTTCGTATTCAAGTATTGTTTCGTATTTCAGATAGAGAATGCGTTGAACACACCTTAGGAAGGATTTTCAGCAAGTTAGATATGTGGAATTTCTTCGCAGTAAATAGGTAAGAATGTTTTGAATTACTATTACAGTAGGTGCGTATGAACCTAAATAAAGCTCCTCGATTATTATTTCAATTAATGATCTTTCTCGTACCGTTAACCTCGTAATGAGAACATCCCAGCACACAATCTTGAAAGATAAATAATCATAAAATATGAAACTCTAGATTTGACTTTTCCAAGAATCTCTGACTTCTATTAATTGCACCGAATTGAGTTACAGAATCAACGAGGAACTGACCGATGTTAAGGAAGGAGAGACGAGAACCATCAATCTGCTGTTGCCAACAATTCCCTGTCACGAAAAAGAATATCAAATAAGATTCGTACTTAGAAACACAACAAAATTCGACTTAACAGCATCCTAACCAGGGTGAAAATTTGCGAATGCCAAGCTACAGATATCTAGGAGTTTATCCTTCAGACAGAAGGTTTTCAAGTGTCCACATAGGAACATGCTCACCATGAAACTGTCCTGCGAAACTATACACGTGAGCAAAGTGTTTTTGAGCCTTCGTTCTACTTAAAAGAGTGCCGTGTTAATCAAAAGGCAGTAGTAACTGCAATTTTCCTTGAAATTCGTATCTATCACCCCGAATACACTCATCTCACTTCCACGGCAGGAAGCAGGGAAGTGGGCAGCCGGCAGCGCGAGAATGTAATCACTACACTTCCCTGCTGCCTCCCATTGCCACTCGTGCTGCCTACGCTCCCTTTCGAAATTTTTCAGACGTACGTAATAAATCCCGACCTTAAACTAAATCATTACGGCGGACAGAGAGATCCTTCTGAAACAGTTTTAAATACACCCCCGGCTGTTTGGTTTCAATCTAACCATTACGCTAGTGTGAAAGATGTGCGAAAATGTCTAAAAGGAAGTGCTTAAGTTGAAAGATAAACTTAAAATTATCAGTGAAGTCGACCGCGACATTGCCGACTATAGAAACAATTTTCTGTATAACGAAATTTCTTTTTAACGAATTTTTTTGGGGATTTAGCGCTTTCGCTATAGGGAAGTTCCCCTGTACTTCCATAAGTTTTTTGCTTTAATACGACAGAAAACCACTCATTTTTTTATTTCGCAGGGTTCTTCTTTCCAATATATTTGGACATATTCATGAACTTCAACTTGATAACGTCAGAAGAAGTAGCCTACGACCTAAAAATGAGCAGGGATAGGCAACCTCAAGTTCTGTTTCCAAATGAACAACATACCTCCCGATGCCCAAAAATTATCATTATACAACACGCAAAAAACAAGAAATTTTTGAACATGTTTATTGGTGCGAAAGAACCTCCTTACCAGAGTGTATGGCTGTACAACTGTACTTCGCAGAAACTGATTTTGTTGTGATCGATGGGGAATTTGACAGGTTGAATTCAACTGAGGTTTCCAGTGTGTTTCCTGCCTCAACAGTAAAGGAACCGTCCCTCCGTATTCGTCTAGAGCGATTTTTTTCAGATTTCATCCCATCGAGGCCAAAAAATACCAGGTTGTCCTCTCTTTGAGTTTTTGCGCGGGAAAAACCACCTTTTTCCGTCGACCTCAAAATGAAAGGTGTATTTAACGTTCACGAAAGTGATCAATAATGTCTCATTTTATTGCTCAATAATTTAATGTGCAATGGTTATGGGCAACCAGACATAAAAGTTGCAGAAGCGAAACAAAAAACGAATTTATAAAGGGTTTTCCAATAGAGATGTTTTATTTTGATATTCAAAGAAAAATGCATTTTTCAATATAAATGATCGGATGTTTTATCATTATACAAAGAAGCTATGCCGTTATATGGAAAAATATATCAGGCAAATATCACCCCGACCACGCTTACAGGACCATATCCTTTCAATGAATTTTATGTCCTCTATAGCCTCACGAATTCCATATTTGAGGTCTTGAATCGACGCTGGGCTATTGGCGTAGACCTTCTCTTTCACGTGGCCCCAAAGGAAGAAGTCGCAAGATCTCGGTGGGCCAATGTGATCACTCTTCGAGAGATAAACACGGTCCGGAAACTTTTCATGGCAAAAGATCAATGGTTTCGTTGCTTGTGTGGCACGTAGCGCGTCACTAACTTGTCCCAACAGCTTCCAATTTTTCCACCATTTCTTTATTGCAGTCCAACAAGGTGCTTCACGACGACCCAAAAAGTTCGAGTTTTACGAACCGTCAAATTTTTCCTCATTTTTATATGAATTTTAATAATTTCAATGCGTTCTTGAAGCTGTAATCGTTCCATTTTTATTAATGGCGTAGTTTTTACTTGTCAAATGTCAAAAAATGACAGCTTCAAACGTGACATCTACCGAAATTGGGGCTATTCAAAATAACACCTCTTATTCCTTGTGTTTTGAATCAATATTTATACGCAATTCATAATGAGGTCGTCGGAAAAATCTTGTTATCTTTTCGTTTATTAATCTAGCGATTAATAAACTAGTTGATGAAATATCTATTTTAGGTGACAGTACCGTTAATCTTAGGAAGTGAAAAGACATCAATCAAGTTCACAGGAAGAGGCACTTACAAATATGATCATGACCTAATTCATAACTTCAACAACACCTTGCCCTCAATGTCTTTAAATGTTGGTAATATCCCCATCGCCCTATCTGCTGACTTCATACTGGTTGAACCATTTTCGGTATGGAATAGTATGGAGAGGATAATTTTCATGAAGAATGTCACAAAGGACAAAGTTATAGAATACACATGGCAACCGTAAGATTCCTTTATCCACGGCTATTTTTTATAATCTACCCATTATACAGGGTGTCCCGGAAAATGTGGTAAATCTCTCGGATTCAGATAGAACATAAAAAATGAAGATGACAAGTTCCCATAATTTTTTTTCCTAGCGGCCCTCCCTACGAAGACGATCCCCAAACGACGCCACTGGAAATCCATTTTAGTGGAATAATTTCAATCTACTCGAAGGTATAATTCGATGAAAATTTGATATGATTATTGTATTAAGAACCTCTTGAATCACCGCACTCAAATTTCAATTAGCTTGTTCAGTTTACCAGGGGTGGACTGGTTGTACATTTTAATGCTTACATTTTTAACACGCTGTATGATAAGTGTTAAAAAAACAAATTTGGATACCTTGAACATTAGGCTAAAGAAAGGTACTCTTGTTCAGTGTCGATAAAATGCACGGTTTTCGAAAGAAAAAATAATGAAAGGAGTAGTAATTGAAATTTATTTCAATAAAATGAATTTCCAGTGGCGTCATTTAGGAGGTCGTATCTTCGTAGGGAGGGCGCTAAGAAAGGAAATTATAATGGCAAAGATTCACTCGGTGACTTGATTTTTTAGCGCTCGTTCTACGTTCTACGTTGAACGAGTGCTATATCGTTTTGCCCGAATGTCTGCAATTTTCGAATTTTGAGCCTTATTGCTGCACCAATGAACGAGCGCTCAAAAGCACCTGCTCAGGTATTTTCTAAAATTTTCTAGATGTTTTCTGGAAGGAATAATAAAGGTGATTGCTGATCCACCAAGCGGCACGATTGGACCTGACGAAGTGGTTACAGTTCTCCTGAAATTGGTATCTTTCGAAATACCAGCCATTTCAACCATAAATCTGTCATGCAAAATTGTCGATACGACCCAGAATGAAAAACATTTGACTTCGGTAGAAAAATACCAGGAAAGACAAAGAGAAGTTGATGAATTCTTCATTATCGATGAAAAAGGAACACACACGATGGTTTGTACTGTGAATTTTCTTAGTGTACCGAATTGTTCTTTCGATATTTTCCAGAAAAATGATTATGTCATTGAACCTCCTGCTGAAGAAACATATGTTACCATAGCTATAACTTTTCACACTATAAGTATAGTGGAATTATCACATTATTTAGATGCTGATCAATTTTTTGAACGGAATCCTCTTGAACATTTCGAAGCAGAAGTCGAGAACTCAGAGAAAAGTACATTCACGAATGAAAAGACTGAAACTTTGAGTATGCAAGAATCAGATAACACATTTAACCCAGCTATTTTTCAAATACTGGAATGTTTGATAATGTAAGAAAATCGTTTCAAAATATCGGGCATGTATCTACAGAAGCCTCCCATCTCTGATTGTGATCAGTTTGTTTAATTTTTCAGGGATACATTGAGGAGTCCAATTTTCCAAGAGAGGGTGAGCTGCCAGCAAAGAGCGACTCCTCCATATTACATACAATTCAAGCAAGACAGGGAAAAAACAAAGGCAAAAACCAGAAAAGCTACGATAAGGGAAATGAACAAATATTTTGCAAAATCTCCACTTAGAGAAATATCAGATACGTTCAAGGTCTTTATAAAAGACAGTGTACAACAAATATACTTTCAAAATAATTTATTAAAACAATAAAATATATTAAGTATCTTTTACGTATGGATCTGTTATCCTCCTAAAAACAGCTAGAAATTTATCTCCATTATTTCTAGTTACTTTTTGACCTTCTTCCGACGATGCGTATAATTTTTCAATTATTGGATCAGAAGCCTTAAAAATTATTGTTACAATCCCAAGCTATCAAAAAAAATTATATTTTCAAACTTACCAATTCCTCTTCAGATATTCTCTCAAATAAAGGATGATTTGTAAAATGTGTCACCATCCACTCATGCAAGTCTTTTACATCTGTAATTGTGTAAACTATGCCGTTCTCGCCTAATACATACGCATATTCTGCTAGTAAACATTGATTAATGATCCTCCATTTATGTTTAGCTTTCTTGAAATGAGGATCAGGGTAGAGAAAGAATATTTTCTTCAACTAGAACAAAATCAGTCAGCAAAACTACTACGTATACCTTTTATCATTGTTACCTGTCCTTTCTTGAAAAAATTGGGTAAATATTTCATAGCGTTGGTTCTCAAGCATGCAATATTCTGATATTCTCCTGGATGTTGTGTTCTCAATGCTTTTATACGATCAGCAACATAGTCAGACACCTTAACACGTATTTCCATACCGATCATCAAGCTTTCTGGAAACATCGGTGATAGAGTCACGAGCAATCCACCATATCCACACCCAATGTCTGCAAATTCTACTCGCTTATCACAAGATTTATCCTTGAGCATCTCTGGATAATAGGTGGACCAATCCATTAGGTCTGGATGTTTGGGACTTCAAATAAATAATTTAAGTTTGGAAAACATAATATATTAAACATTTTCAACTTACTAGTCAAAACAATGATCGGCTATAGGATTTGAATGAGCCCTTTGACGATAATACCTCTTTTGTGGAAGAGGTAAAACCTCCTTTGATTCCGTCATTTTATTTAAAATAGAGAAAAATTAAAAATTGTTATTTTCTCGTTTCAAATCAAAACCTTGGCACATTTTTTGAGGTTATTTCGTGCAAAGTGGTACTTTTGAACTATTTATAAAAATAGTTCAAAAGTTGTTTGGAAGTAGTTCACATAAATCATAGTCCAAATGAACCAAATGTCAAACTGCAAGTTTGATGCAAAAATATAAATAATTTGAGTAATCATTTATTTTTCTCATGTTTTATTAAAATTAAACATATTGGATAATAATTTATACTTTTATTTTAACATTCATCACTAGTTGAATGTTTTAACATGATTTGCTTGAGGTGAACTATCTTGTTAGATTAGAAGAGATGTTCCATAAATCACAAGATGAAAAAGGAAGTTTTTTGGAACAAACTAAAGCTGCCAGAAAAGAAAGAGCTTTGGAAAAGCAGAAGGAAACTGCATCCATAACAATTCAATCCTGCGTTAGAGGATGGCTAACAAGAGTGAACATTACTAGGAACATTCTGTAAGTTATTCAATTTGTCGTGTATTAGCACAGTATAGACTGTGTCTATACTGTGGTATTAGTCAGGTTCTTAATTCCCTTTTTTTCCAGCAATGACTTCGATGAAAACTTCCGAAATGTTTCTTATGATACAACCAATCCAATGCAAGCTGAAGCTACGCTTCCACCCTCCATTCAAATGTTCAAACAAATCAGTAGGCTTCTATTTATTTGGAAAAAAGAAAGAGATAAAGATAGGTTCGTTCAACTGTGCCGTTACTTAGTCCGAAGTTTAGAGTGTGAAAATCCTAAGATAAGTTATGTTGGGGTGGCATTAAATAAGGATCTCGTGATGAATTGGATTGCTCATATGAATAATATTTTATGGAAGTGCTGTGTTTACTTGAAAGATCTCAAACTAGAATTAACAATAGATAATCAACAAGCAGTTTTATTTATTCATGTGCTAGTCTCTTTTACAAGCACTAAAACTTGGCGTATGTTGTATTATAAAAATATGGGAATGTTTATGAATGGAATGAATCAGCTCTGTGCGAATCTCATGGGAAAACTAGTCCAAAAAGGATTTTTCTCTATAATAAAGGTAAATGATTGACATGACGTTGAAACCAGAACTAAGCATTTTATTACAGGAAGTGTTAATTTCTGGTTTGGGGGAAGTTAAAATCACTTTAAGGAGTGTATCGTTTATGGCCATTATTACTTTGACATTAAGACCCCTAAAGGCTGCTGACTTTTCAGACAATCTGTTGATTATGTTCCTAACACACATTTTATCAGTACCAGCTTTGATTTCACATTTGAATGAATGGGCCCCCGACTGTATAAATAGCTTATTGACTGATGAAATATTTGAAAGAAGTGTGAAACTTCTATCTGATGAGACATCAATGAGAGGTGTACTTGATGCATTAGAAGGCAATAATGCGTTATGTCTTTTGGCCAATATTTTGGATTTAGCCCATATCGTGAAACAAATAGAACTTCCTCAGTTTGTGGTAGGTGGACTTCTATCAGAGTTTTTCTTATTATTATATTATATATCTCTAGATTTCAATTGTTATATCTGATTTTTTCAGTCTGTTGTTACTGGACTATTAGAAGGTTGTCAAAATAATCCTAATAAACAATGTAAAACCAGTGTCACCAAATGGCACCCTGTGCTAGGTTGGTCTGCGTCGTCAATGGAACCTTCATTATATTCAAGTATACCTCGGGTAAAAACACAACTGCATATTTTATGGGGCTCTGATATTACTCAAATAATATTCGGTGATTATTTGGCTGAACTAGTTAAAGATACTGAACCTCCTCAGCCTCCAAGTCCAACGAAAAGTAGCCATTTCAGCGGTACTTTCTTGAAAAAGGTTTTCGAGACGAAAAGCAACAGAACCTGTGTTCAGAGAAATTATAGACAGTCTGACAGTGCTGAGGTCAAGAGAATTGAATTGATATGTTCCATGTACCATACAGCATTGAACACGTTGACTGAGCTACATTTAGATATATTGACCGGCCTGTGCTACCAAAATTCATTGTTGCATAATCTGTGGTTGTTTTTATATTCTTTAGGACCTAATTGTGGAATGAAGACATTTTTGAGTAATCTAGCTGTGAATACTAAATGTTCCGACCCTGAATTTCAGATGCTTCAATTGTTTTGTGACTGTATGACTCACTATGTGACGTGAGTACATAATTATCTAAGTTTTAAAATTTTTTTTGTTATGTCTTTTATTTTGTATTTTGAAATCTGATACACATATTTTTTTTATTTCAGGCTACTAGATGATATGGAGATGTACGAACAACAACATCCTTTCAAACTTACCGATTTCATCATCTTATCCAATGTTTTGAATATATTTTTATACAAAATAATTATAGGAAACCTAATAGGTAACCAAATACTTATACAGTGTGTTTGGTCATGACTTAGCGATAATTTAAGGTCATCAAATATACCTAATATTATCGACAAAAACACCCAAACTTGGAAGATTACTCCCTTAGTTTTGGAGTAGCCCCCCATTTTAAATTTACTTCTTTATTTTCGTTGACCCTTCCAGATAATATCGATTTCTTTGGACATAAAGGTCCTACAGATGTGAAAAAAATGTTTTTTGAAAGATGATACTACCGCTTTTCATTGAAGTATAACAATATGAAAACATTCAACTTGAAAACGCCATAAAAAAATTCTTCAAAAAAGTTCATAGTAAAAAAATTTACTGATTTTCTTAGTAAATTCGCAATAGTACAAGAACTAGCACCTTGAAGTGTAATTTTTTCTCAATGAGCTAACACGCAAGGATATTAGCTACAAAACGATACCAACATAATTTCTATAAGTTACATATTAAGAAAATAATTGCTGTTCGAACATGACCCTTATGAAAATTGATAAAATAAAAAAACCTCAGTACTGTACTTTCGATCATTTTAAATGATCAAACAAACAAATCAATCATAAAAATTGCTCAAAATGGCCGCCTCTGCTCTGTAGACAGTCAGTGACCTTCATGACGACCTGTCTTGTGTCTTTTGCTCGCGTAGCGATCATGTTCGAACAGCAATAACTCTCAAATTATGTAACTTACAGATATGATGTGAGTGTTGTTTTGTAGCTAATACCCTTGCGTGTTAAATCATTGAAAAAAAATTATACTTCAATGTGTTAGTTCTTGTACTATTGCGGATTTACTAAGAAAATCAGTACATATTTTTACTATGAACTTTTTTAAAGAATTTTTTTTATGGCGTTTTCAAGTTGAATGTTTTTATATTGTTATACTTCAATGAAAAGCGGTAATATCATCTTTCAAAAAACATTTTTTTCACATCTGTAGGACCTTTATGTCCAAAGAAATCGATATTATTTGGAAGGGTCAACGAAAATAAAAAAGTAAATTTGAAATGGGGGCTATTCCAAAACTAAGGGGGGAAATTTCCAAGTTTGGGTGTTTTTGTCGATAATATTAGGTGTATTTGATGACCTTAAATATCGCTAAGTCATGATGAAACACACTGTATATACTGATTTCGGATCATGTCTAATGCATGGATAATATAAAGAACTGAATGAAACGATTTACCACCAAAATGAAATCTTCTTCTTTCAGATATAAAAACAATACAAAGCAACAAACTTTTCCAATCCCTGCACACTCTTCTGATGCTACTTTATCGAAGAGACTCAAGGAGGTGTTATACACCCCCTGGACATTGGTTGATCAAAGAAATCAAAGTGCCTTCTTTCTTAGTTGATCTGGACAAAGGTAGAAGAGTGCCCCAACTGCTTCTACAGACCATGCCACATATCATTCCTCACGAGGATAGAGTTAGGTTGTTTAGAAAGTATATTGCCAACGAGAAGACTGTTTTGGGGCTCACCGAGTCAGCTTGTGCGTGCCCCCAGCCAACTATCATCACAGTACATAGGTGATATAATTCATACGTTTGGATAGATTGGAAAAAGCTTTTTTGTAAAATCGAATATCAATTTAAACTCATCCTGGGAGCTTTAGATACCTTTCTGCTTAGTTGCATATCAATTTAATTTTCACCAATTCGAGTTTAGTTTCTGAAAAGATCAAATCGCTGAAATTTCTAATCAAAATGCCTGGTTTTATTGGGTTTCTAAGATACTTTATTTGCTCAAAAATTCTTGCTTTTAGTAAGTGCTAAAGAGTGCCAACTGCTCAAAAAAAGACCGAAAATCACTTCCCTGTGAGGATTTCAATAAATTTATTATTTTTAGGTTAGGTTAGGTTTATTATTCTTAGGTTTTTACCATTGGCATTTAACTCACTTCAAAAGTTCATGTTTACCAGAACCTAACCTAAATGAAAACATAACAATAAAAAATTCATTAGAATCCTTATAGGCCTAACCTAAACTAACCTAAATGAAAATATAGCAATAAAAAATTCATTAGAATCTTTATAGGCCTTCATTGATTTCTCTTGATTTTTTTTTAACTCAGGAGCCGAATAGTAGAAGACGGTCATAGACAACTGGCTCCCCTCCCTCCTCAGGCATTAAAGGGAGTCATAAGAGTGAGGTTCATCAACGAACAAGGACTGGACGAAGCTGGAGTGGATCAGGATGGAGTGTTTAAGGAATTTTTGGAAGAAACAATAAAGAAAGTTATCGATCCTTCATTGAACTTATTTAAAACTACGAGTGAAGAGAGGCTTTATCCATGTCCGACCTCTTACCTTCAAGATAACCATTTGGGTCTTTTGAGTTTGTAGGGAGAATGCTTGGAAAGGCTGTTTATGAAGGTTGGTTTCATATAGACTGTGTTCATTCTTAAATGTGACTTAGGACTTAGGTCATTGAATATCTTCAGGCCTAAATTGAGATAATTCATCTTCACATTCAGGGTTGCCAGGCCGAACAGAAATAATTCCCCAGACTTTCTCACTAAATTTCCCCAGATTTCCTCAAATGTTGTTTAAAACGAAATTCTTCAGAATTTTTGAAAATTATCAATAGTTTCGCCAGATTGGAAAAGAAAACAAACAATATGTTCATTATAAAGTTTATTTGAAAACGTAACAAATAAAAAAAATATTCTCAAAAATAGTTATATTAGGGTACCTACTCAACAAAATGAAATATTTTCTGATGAATAAAAACAATTTCAGTACTTTTATCACGAAAGAATGAATATTCTCAAAATTTTCATTTGAATATTACTCGTCTAGTCGTCCACCTTGCAATATATATCTTTGGTCATTTTTGGGTATGCTATATCAGGTATATTATTATCGAAACAATTATAATAGAACCACAAAACACACAATAGCACAGAATTTATTGATAACTCGAGATTCCTCAGAAAATTAACGAGTTTCCTCAGTTCCTCAAAATGTCCCCAACGCCTTGTTGATTTCCTCATTTCTGGAGAAATTTCCCCAAATCTGGTAACACTGTTCACATTGTGATAAAAAATATCAATAATTTGAAAACGGAAAAAAATGATTTTTTTTTAATTATTTCAAGCTTTCTCTACAAAATTTTTTTAGGGATTGTGGTAGATGTACCGTTCGCCTCGTTCTTTCTGTCGCATGTATTGGGGCAAACGTCGCAGGCCAACTACAGCTATATAGACGAACTTCCTTCTTTGGACGAGGAATTGTATCGCTCCCTAAGTTACATAAAACACTATGAAGGAGATGTTTCCGATCTAGATCTTACATTCAGTTTGAACGAGGATAATATGGGAAGGATAGAAACTCATGAATTGATACCAGGTGGAAGGGCGATTCCAGTTACGAACGAAAATAAGTATGCTTGCGTAATGAATTAGTATATTTTCAGACTCAGTAGTCAAGTATTACATAATTTTTTTGGAACAGGTATTATTTCAAAGTTTCTAAACGAGTTTCCATTGATAAATTTCATGATTTCATAATTCAGACAGTGCCTAGAAATACTAGAAGCCTGTGAATGACTCAAAATGGGTCAAAAGGTTTCTTTCAATAGTTTTGTCCTCAACTGTTTGCAACTTGCACGCGCTGTATAATATTGATGTAAAGAAATATTAACTTCTAACATAACCTAACCTAACTTTAGGACTTCTAATCCAAAAAAAGAACACCTTTGGATTAATTCATGGATAGCCATTTGATCACAACTAGTACCCCAATCTGTTGATTTAAATAACTTGAAATGTTTCAGAATCACTTACATTCATTTGATGGCGCATTTCCGAATGAGAGTTCAGATAAAACACCAAACAACTGCCTTTATCAAGGGTTTTAAATCGATTATAAACCCAGATTGGCTAACACATTTCTCTACACCAGAGGTAATTGTCTCTATCTTTATTACTACAGTTCTGTTATAACTTATTATTATTAAGTTGTATCTCGTTGTTTCTGACTGTTTTCTTTATGAATAGAAAAACTTCTATATCTTCATGTAGTTCCTTTTCTAAATTGTGTTTCTTAACAGTTATTATAACATGACGTGGTCTGTTTTTATTTCATGGATGTATTTCTTCTATTAAAGAATAATTTCGATCGTGGCAACAGTGTATTAGACATATCTATCAGTGGGTTTATGTTGTGTATTGGTGAATAAATAGCAGTTTGTTTGAAATTTCAGTTGCAAAGACTGATATCAGGAGACAATGTTCCCTTAGATTTGAAGGATTTGAGGAAACATACCCAATACTATGGAGGATTCCATGATTCCCATAGGGTTGTAGGATGGCTATGGGATATTTTAGATAAGGATTTCACGGAAGAAGAGAAGGCAATGTTTCTAAAAGTACGTTTGTTCATGCAATAAAGTGGTGTTTTGATAAAATTAATTTTCGTTTTCAGTTCGTCACAAGTTGTTCTAAACCTCCTCTACTAGGTTTTGCATACCTAGAACCGCCATTTTCTATAAGATGTGTTGAGGTGGGAGACGACGAAGATACTGGAGATACAATAGGTGAAATTTGAGCTTCCGTATTATTGTTTTAGTAATGTTTGTTGATTTATATGAGTTTTAATTCCTTTAAATGGTGGTGGTGAATAATTTCAACCTTTTATCTCTTGCTTCAGGGAGTGTTATCAGAGGTTTTTTCACGATTCGCAAGAAGGATCCCCAGAATCGACTGCCAACATCGTCAACATGTTTCAACCTCCTAAAACTACCTAACTATCAGAAGAAAAGTACTTTACGCGAAAAATTGCGTTATGCTGTTACTTGCAGGACCGGATTTGAGTTGTCGTGAGTTTCAAAAGTGATCTCAGCAAATATCTTCAATCGGTCAACACAACACTGTTTTCCATATCACTGTCTGATAATTTTTATATGAAACTTTGCTATATGACAATAGGGAAGATATAGAAATATTAATCATATGTGGTGTTACAAAATAATGATTGATTGATTGAATAAAATGATCGGGAGGTTATCTTTGAAACTTGCCGATGTTTTATTGAATTGTTTAAATTCTAAAACTGTCCACAACAAATGAGCCTTTTGATGTTCAGCTTTAATCGTGGAGTATCGTGATAAGTTTGATTTTTTATCCATTGGAAAGATATTATTATTTTTTAATGTAATCGGAAAAAAAGTGGGAATATTGAAATATCAGACGATGGTAGTGTACGAGTGTATTGATTCACGAATTTATATGTTAATTTAGGTTCCTTATGAGAAATGCAATATGACTCAGTTTTGTTGAGTTGTTTTAATTAGGTGAATTTATAATTTTTTTTCGAGTAGTATTATTTCTAGTCCTCAGTTTCTGTGTAATTATCTGGTAAATTATGATAGTGGAAACTGTATATGTATTTTATATTTATAACATTGTTATAATAAAGAAAAGAAAATATGTTCGTTTTTATTGATTTCAGGTGGAACATGTTTTTTGCAGGTTAATATCTAAATAATCCAAAATTAAAGTTTATTAACTTCAAATTCTTTACAAGATTTTCACTATTTTTCCGATGAAAAGTCAGGTCATTTGGATTGAATATAAATTGTAAGAAAAATTAAACTTTTCCCTTTCAGTAGTGTAAGTACCAATGAAATTCTTGATGGAATTTTCAAATTTCAAGGATATAATTTTACATAGTACATATATCTGAAATCCTAGTTCGATTTAATGAATCTTAAGATCTTATTCTTTAATTCATCGTCGTTTTGAATGGAAAAATATTTTTGAAGGGGTTTCTCCCAGAAAACTGAAATGTCCAAATTCTCAATTTGACAACCAGGGTACGTGAGTAGATTTGATTATTTTCGTAGATTTCGATATAAAAGACCGAGATACTAGAAAGGTTGCAGTGGTTTTTCGCTTTAAAGGTGATGTTTAATGAGCAAAAGTCTTGTGCAAAATTTCATTTAGTATTGCATCTTGAGAAGATGTTGAATAAGCTGTATATGGGGAAGTTAGCATCCGGATGGGCGACCGCTTTCTGAATTAATCTTTCCAAGAGAAATAAATGAAGGACTAAAATATTATTAGTTACATAAATAGAGAGATGAACATGAATCTGGAAGCTAAATTCCAGCTTCTATTCTGTAAGGAACGGTTGGCAAAAATATATTAACTTTTAACTCAATCTCAAATTTTCCATTTCAGGTAACTAATTCTGGAAAAATGATTCCAAAATTTATCCTTCAAATAATCCTGTTTGTTAAATATGGAAGAGACAATTTATTTTCGAAATTATAGAACTTTCTCTTCCATCTAGGTATCTTGGGAAAATGATTCCTTATTTTACACACAATAACAAGAATAAAATGATCAGATTATTTGAAACCGTTACTAGGAACTCAAGAATTTACGATACCAAATTCTCTAATTGCCAGAAACGCTTTTAATCTTTGTACCATTGTATCTTACACCCAATTCTTCGAAAATTTGTAAACCCGGTTCGCGATCAGCTGTTTATTGCCGGGGCATGCGCGTTCGAGCCTTAATCCATTTAAAATCCGTCCGCCATGTTGGAAAACGTCAGTTTACTTGACTCCGTGGGGAAGGTTGTACGCGATCCGCTTCTGCAACTTTAATTTTTATTTACAAGATTTCCTTCTTCCGACTCGACTTTGTTTTTATTCATCTGTCATTCAGGGATCGTAACGAACACACCAGTTCGTCGAAGAAAAGTGGTGCATCCAAAGGAGTGAGGATTAAACCTTTTTAAGTGTAATAAAAACTGCAACAAGACTGTACTCGAGATAACTTTGTGGAATCAAAATTGAAAATTTGAAGAAGTTGTGGAAATACATGATTTCAAGTGACTAAATTTTGTGTTTTATTTGAGTGTTTTCTGTGGCGTTCTTGTTGTAACGAGCTTCTTACATTCGTGAAACTCTCGAAGGAAAACCCAGAATTTCCAAATTGAACGTTGCAACCCGTGACATTTCCTCTGTGTCCAGTGGCGTCGAAGGGAGACGCTACAAAGTTATTCACCCCGTCTGCTACGTGTTTTCTACAGTGGTATATTTGTCTTGTGATGGAATAAGAAAAGCAGCGAGGTGGTTCAATATTTGATGGCTGTGGTCGGTCCTAACCGCCACACAGGGGTGTCAATGTCCGTGTCTATGAGCTATATGCAGGGCGCGACGGGCCCTACCGCCGGGGGCCAACATGCTGCACAACCATACTACCATCCCCGACATGCCGCAGCCCCTGCCCATACCCAGGAACAGGTACAACCGGATCGTCCCATCGGTTACGGAGCATTTGGAGTAGTTTGGTAAGAAAATAAGAACTTTTTGGCTCTGTGGAATTGTTTTGATATTATTCTATGTAGCGGTCATTGTTCTTGCGATTTTTATTATTATGATTCTATGCTCGATCTCACCAATTTTTGAATGTCTTGTTTTGTTCTTCATACAGTTTCGTGTCTGATCAAGCTAATTACAAATTTACGGAAATGTCCTTTTGTCCGTGGACCGTGCTTTGCAATTTTTTGTATGAAATACATATTAATCAATAACAAGCATTTTATCAATAGAGAGCAATGATAACTGTAAGTTAGTGTGAGTGTACCCTACATTGTTTACTTTTCATAGCTTAATTGAAATGTTTCTATTCTATTCGAAGTTTTAAGCTGTTTTATTCAATCTTCAATCTAGAATATTTGGAATATCAAACTTTCTGATAATGTACAAAGTATAAATTGGCATAGAAAAAGCTGTTTTATAAAGGCTAAATAAAGTTTGATTAGAATTTCAGTCTATGGTTTATGTCAAAATGAACTGAATTTTGCATAGAAATAATGCCATGTAATTCGATTTGGCGAAGTATAGCATAATTAAGGAATATTTCTTCGTTACCGTCTACATGTGAGTTGCAAAATATGAGGTCAGCAGAAGTATAAGTTCCAGATACTTATTTATAGGTTTAATAACTGCATTGGATTAATAACGATCAACTGCAGGAAAATCTTTAATGTCTTCTATGGTCCATTGTAAATCATTTTTCCGATTAAAGTTTGACGTTGATAACATAATGGTTTCATTGATTATAATTAAGATATAATGGACAAAACGATTGAGTAATGTTGAATGAAAATTTGCTTTACGGGTGAGATATTGAAAATCATTTGTGATTTTAAGATTACTAACCTAGCAATTTCAGCTGCGTAGCTTGTGACACAGAAAACAGTTGTACTAACTAAATTCTGTGGAATAGGGAAAATGTCCACCAGTTCGAAATGTAGTGATACCTAAATGAAAATGGTGATAGTAAACAAAGTATGTATTTCCATTTATCTTATTCAAATTAACTATCACAAAGTACCGAATTACTCTATTTAATATTTAGAGAAAATAATGTATCATAATCGTACAGAGTTTAATTTTAACTCTCTTTGAATTTTGAGCTTCTGGAAGAATATTTTTTCATCAATTTCCATATTCGGAAAATTCCAAAAACGGGGATGAAACTCAGGTAATTGAATACCTGCGTAAACGAAAAGGCCGAGCCTTCAGCCTTTGTTAAACTAGCGTGCGATGTCAATGTAACCTCATCACGCACGTTAAATTTGCGATGTGGGTGGTATGGTCAAAAACATCCTTGTTTCCTTGATGTAATAAAATCCGAACATCGACAGATGTGTCCGGAACATGCATGCGTCGATCACGTAGAAATAATGAGATTACTTCGAATTTGGGACGAGTTGAATTTCAGAATTGCTCGTATTGTTTATGGATTGATACATCAGTTATTGTTGTTGTCGAATTCTTTGTTGCGATATCACAGATTAGTTTTTTTCAATTATGAGTTGATTTTACTCTTAATTGACGTGAGTGTTATGCTTGGGATGAAGATGTATGGAAGTTTACTTCATAATATGGTTTTATGACCATCATTAAGTAGGTTTCCAAGTGGCTTAGACTCAGAGAGACTGTCATAAAAGGATTTGTGTTGAAAAGATTCTGCGAAACGTTGCCGTTACTCAGGATATAAGAAAGGATTAACGTTTGATCGTAAACACAATAGGAAAACTTTTTAAACTCGGAAGATCAAATGATTGTGGCACTAGGTTTGTGTCAAGTTGATCTATCCTGTTGAAACCAAACATTGTTCACATCATTACCATCAAAAGCGGCCACAAAAAATCGGTTATCATGGTGCGATAAGTGTCTCCGTTGGCCGTAAAAGCTGCGCCGTCCTCATTTTCAAAGAAATATGGTCCAATGATTCCTCCGCTCCAGAAGCCGCACCAAACACGTGTTGGCGCATCAACAAAGAAACCAGTTTCACGAACGTCAGCAATAAACTTGTCGGGAACTGTTGGTCCTTCTTTGCGACCAAATTTTGTACTACATTTTCGTGCAACTTCAAACCAATTGTCTGTAATTGTTTTGGACATGAATTTCAAATAAGTCCCAACGTTGCTCAAGGGCGAATCGATTCATTTCGATCAGTGAAGATAATACAGTGGAACTTCCTTAAACGAAAGCGTAAAATCCGCGAAAAAAAATCGTGATGAAGAAATTTCGTTATACAGAAACTTCGTTTCCATAGTCGGCAATGTCGCGGTCGACTTCACTGATAAATTTAAGCTTATCATTCAAACTTAAGCATTTCCTTTTCGACATTTTCGCAGAATTTTCACCCTAGCGTAATGGTTAGATTGAAACCATAGATATACTAACCTTACATGGATGAGGCCTGTCATTCAACACTTTCGGAGAATGTGATGCCAAGAGAGAGATAGAACTAGAGGTGGCAAAAGCCCGCAAATCCCATTTGAGAGCCAATCATAGAAATGGAAGCGGCGAAAGAGAGAGACTCGTGATGCAAAAAGAAAGATAGAGCTAGTGGTGGCAAGATAATTGGATTGATTTAATTTTTTGAGAATAATTTGTTTTTTTGCTATACCTACTAATATATATATATACTAATTTGAAACACGTCTGAAAAATAACAAGAAAACAAATTATTCTCAAAAAATGAAATCAATTCAATTATTCTTGCCACCACTAGCTCTATCTTTCTTTTGGCATCACGAGTCTCTCTCTTTCGCCGCTTCCATTGGAGTTATAATTTCTATGATTGAAACCAAACAGCCAGGGGTGTATTTAAAACTGTTTCAGAAGGATCTCTTTGCCCGCCGTAATGATTCAGTTTAATGTCGGGATTTATTACGTACGTCCGGAAAAATTTCTGAAAAAACCCACCCTTATACCTTCTTACCAATACCCATTCAAAGAGTGATGTTCTTTGAATATTTCGTTATAGAGGGAATTTACTTCGTTTCAGACTTTTTGAGGGTGTTTTTAACATGGAATTTGGATTCAAGGTGCAATGTCTTGTACGAAATTCGTTGTACAGACGTTTTTTATAGGAAGTTCCACTGTAGATTGAATTTTGTGACAGAATAGTATGAGGTACGTTGTTCAGATTCGTAATAAGCAGTGGTTCAAATTTTAAACCTACAGATGAGTATATTCATTATTGATTCCTTCTAAGAAAACGTGCGCAAAAAAATTCTGCAAGGTGAACCGCGGTCACCTCGGAACTCATGGACGTACACTCAAGCGCATTGTTCTTCTTCACGGTTAAAATCCGAAATGGAAGTGTTCAAAGTGGGCCAAATATACTCAGCTATTCAAAACAGGATAACAGCCCACCAAGGTCTTTCTATCGTATGCACTTAGTCGCGAACAATGAATGATGATATTTCCTTAGGCGACACAAACCCTCAAGGTCATGATTTCCTCTAATTCTGGAACGGGCTATTTTAGAAGATTCGTCGAACCCCCTTTTGAAGTCGTCGGTCGGTACCATGGGCGTCGGTCTTTGACGTGCACGATTCTGCTGATCGCCTTTATGGGTTTTTTTACCTGGCGAATTTCTTTGAACTCTGGCGAATTTGTTCGATCGTATCGACGACCTTGCTTTTGGTGGTGCCGGCAATAGTAGGCTGGGTCGAAAGAACTTCCAAATGTCTGTATTTTGCTTTGTACACGGTGTTGATCTCAGAATAGAGGTGTACCATGATAGTGTTCTACCGAGTGTTCTACTGTTTAAAGAACATCGAAAATGACTTCCCTTTTTTATGTGATAAATCAACTTGTATTCGATTGATTGAACTCAATAAACGTATCCTGGAAATATGTATTAAATGTTACGAAGAACTGTGAGGATTTCAATAAATTTTTTCTTCTTATGTTTTCACCGCTGGCATTGAACTTACTTCAAGAGGTCATGTTCAACTGATTTTAATCTAATTTTTTTGACAACATTGGTGGAAACATAATAATAATTTATTGAAATCTGGTCAGGCCTCAGAGTAAGAAATAAACATAAAGATGCCCCTGCGCGTAAATAGCACCGCATTGTAATGAACCAAGCATTAGAGAAGCATTTTACTGCCACACTGGGGTGAAGTAAACAATTGGTTAGATTTGCATTTCTGAAATTCTTGAATAGAATACAACATTTTCGTAATTTTGCCTCAGCTATAATTACCGGAATAACCTTGAGAAACAATAAACTATCACCAAATCATTGAAATAATTCAGTTTATGAACGTCAAATCGAAATGAAAATGTAAACACAACGCATCAAGAAACTAAATACCAACAGACAATGTGGCTTAACTTACAAAATTATCTGTAACAGACGCAAGCCGTCAGTATCAGAGTAGGGGGGCGGTAAACCATTTATCCCAATACGGAATAAACATAAGGCACGATTTCGCAACGCCGGAAGTTTGTTCGCGCGTAAAAACAGATTCTACTTGGCTGCAAAACAAATGCGTGAAGGCAACTCTAGGTTTACTTTTCACTCTGAGGCACAGGCCTTCGTGGCATCTAATATTTTCAAGATATGCCTATTCAGTTTTGAGCTTTCGAATATAAGTTGATTTATTGCATAAAAACGGAAATTTTCGATATTTAACTGAAAATTGTGTAATTAGATACTTGAAATTTTAAGTGAATAACTTTATAGGCGAATATTCAAAACTGCTCTTAATGCTGTCACATGAGAAAAACCTTATAAAATCGAAAATCATTGATAAAAATTAATGTACTTAAAGTGCGACTACTTTCAAAATATAAAAATGATTATCAGTTTTGAAAACCTGGCAGCAAAAGACGAATAATTCTTTTGAAATTTCTTGAAAACCGTAAACATCAGGTAAACCCAAATGCGAATCAAAATTACCTGCTCCGCATGAGAAGAAATAATGAATTTCTTGACCTCAAATACGAAATATTCGAAGTATCTCCTTTTTTGTTATGAATAAATTTAATTTCGGTGCGACCGGAATGTTTATTAATGCATGTTCCCAGGCAATAATGCTAATGGAAATGGGAAAAAATGTCCTGACGAGATTGAAAAACGGAAGTTAAATTATGAAATTGTGTCACATTTCACACAACCCAGAAAAGTTGTGGCTCCCCAGAGATCTCATGAACACATTTTGGGAACCATTACTTGAATGGATATGTGGAAAAATACGCTGCAACAGAAAACCTCGAGGAAAACGCATGCTTATACGAAAGTATGTTTTTTCCTCAAATGAAAGAACTTTTGGAAAATTCGTACGTGCTAAATTAAAACAGGGTCTCTATAAATGATTATAACATCGCAGTTGTCGTTGGACTATTATAAATATTCATATTCGGATGTAAACTTTAATTTAACAAATGATACATTGAGTTAAGGCTGGTCATTCCGAAAGAAATTGAATAATATGTCTGGAATTATAAATTTCTAGACTTTGCATAAGAAACGATACGATAAAAAATTTCTAAAGCAACCTCAATGTTACTATCATTTATAAAGACCCTGTATAAGTAGTGTCATCTGGAATTGAGAATAATAACAAACGCAATTAAGGAAATATTTTCAAGAGCAAGATGATTAACCGTTTCTTCTTCTCGTATTCAAGTTAGCTTCATCAAAAGTGTCTGTTTTTCATAAGTTTTCATTTAGATAAAATTGTCAAAGGAGTTATTTTGCGGAAAAATTTCATCTCTAACGGTATTTCATATCAAATACGCAGTTATTGATCAGAATATGAAAATTTATCGAATTTAAATCTCACCTTCGAATCTATTGAATTTATAATGAATGAAATTGGCATTGGTGTCAATTTAATCCATTTAAATTATAGGCGATTTAACCAGGTAAAGTTCGAAATTAAACTCCACAGCACTCAATTTTGTATTTACAATTTAGAAAAAAATGCATCGATACTTTGAATTTTGCGTGCTCGTTCTAAGGGTGCCAAAGTTATGACCAAATATTTCGAATTTAATATCCGATTTGGATGAAATTTATTTTATAAATAAAGATTGATACACTGAATGTTCATGCAGAATTGGTGACCATAGTGTTAACAGAACCATAGAAAACTCGATTGGAATATTGAAAAGAAGAATCTTTATATTTCCACAACAGGATAACCGATTCAAGTGAAATTGATTTTATGAATCAAGACTGATATACTGAATGATCTTGCAAAATTTCAAGAGGATCGCATTAGCAAAAACCGAGACCAAACCAAGAATTTATTTTTGTAATTATTTATTTTTTACATATTTCATTTTTGAATACTTCCAGAATATTTTCCGATTGTGCTGAGACTCTGTATTGATATATTGGTATCAAATGCAAAATTTTGAGATCATAGTCTCATTGCTCCACCAAAGAACGAACGCTCAAAAGCTCCTACTCAGGGATTTTCTCAAATTTGGATATTGCAGCTTTAAAGCATGATCCATTCCCGGAAGATCCATAATTGCCTAAATATAATTCCATTATCCGATTGAAACTATTGGTGCGTCATTCTTATTTTCAACTCTTACGCGTTTACATCTACGAACAAACGAATAATATATTACTCTTTTGTTCGATACTATAGTATCGAAAAGTGAGTCAGAACAGAAAGGTAAACTTATTCTTCGTCGTTCCAACGTCAAAAAATTGTTCAACAAAAGATTACGCACGAACGGTAAACGATAACATTGTTTTCTGTCCGCAATCGCGTACAAAAACTACAAAATCAAGCGCACACATAAACAGGAACCCGTACGAGCGCACGTCACGTGTGTGTATCAACAAAATTGTAGAGAAACGCTGTGTTCGGAACAATAACCGTGGAGGAAAACCGGCCAAGCAAGTCGAACTTCCGTATCTTGAATTAGGTATTTTCGTGTAATGAAATTTCGGCTCTTATAACAGTTGGTCCGTTCCACGTCCTCAATTTTTGTGGATTCTTCACGTCGTGAAACGCACTCGTTTCCATCTCATCGAATGTATCCGTTTCGGAGATTAGCCCGTATGAGGAATTCAATTAGTGTTTATCGTTATAATTACTAGAAAACGCTTGATTTCTGAAAATATTCGATGAAATTTTAGGCAATCGAGGAAGATATGTCTAATGACACGTTCCTCACGAAATTTTGCAGAATTTAACGCGTCATCATTCTCCTTCAAAGTAAAGGGTTTCCAAGAAGAGGTGTTACAGTAGAACTCCAATTATCCAAAGTCCGACTATCCGAATCGCCGATTATCCGAATCACTTTCAGAAAAAAATTTGTCCAAAAAAAGTCTAAGTGCGCTATTATTCTTCCCCCTCGCGAAGCCAGTGTTTTCTAAACTTGTACATAAATATATTTTATTTTTATTTAAAACATGTGAAAATATCTGTTTCTCTTCATTTAATTCAATAAAAATATAGTGCAATATCAAAACGTAGCTTTTTTTTCCTCCAAGGGCAGTTTTTTTTAAAAACTCCGATTATCCGAATATTTGATTATCCGAATGGGTCCCGGTCCCCATTAATCCAGATAATTGGAGTTCTACTGTATTTTTATTTTCAAAGTTTCAAAGAAAAATACCATTTTTAATATATGTGATCAGATGTTTATTTCATAATAAAGAAAAGCTATTCCGTGAATAGTGGAAAATACATCAGGCAATGACCAACCCACGACCACGCGTACAGGACCATATCCTTTCAATCAAATTTTCCACAACCAAATCGCGAAGTGGCTGCCCTATGTCCTCGATAGCCTCACGAATTCCATCTTTGAGATCTTGAATCGACGCTGGGCTATTGGCGTAGACCTTCTCTTTCACGTGGCCCCAAAGGAAGAAGTCACAAGGTGTTAAATCACAAATCTCGGTGGCCAATTGTGATTACCTCTTCGAGAGATAACACGGTCCGGAAACTTTTCCCGCAAAAAGATCAATGGTTTTGTTACCTCTTGTGTAAACTGGACTTCATGAGCCTTAAGAGCCAAATATTTTGCAATACGGTGTAATGACATTTGTGGAATGCCTAATTCCAAAGAACGACGAGGAATGGACAAACCTGTGTTTTCTTCAATACTTTCGGCTACAACAGCAATATTCTCGGCTGTTCTTGAGCGACGTGCACGGGTTTTTCTTCTTCACATCACTAACTTGTCCCAACAGCTCGAATTTTCCACCAATTTCTTTATTGCGGCTCGACAAGGTGCTTCACACGACGACCCAAAAATGATCGAGTTTTGCGAACCGTCTCTAAACAAATTTTCACCAACATTTTTATAGTGGATTTTAATATATTCAATGCGTTTCTTGAAGCGTGTATTGTTCCATTTTTATAATGGCGTAGTTTCTACTTGTCAAATGTCAATAAATGACTGCTTCAAACGAAATAGCGTCTATTCAAAATAACACCTCTTATTGGAAAGCCCTTCACCAAATTTCGAAATGATCGAATGTGTGGTTTTCGGAATAAGTATAGAGAAAATAATAAAGAATTCAAATGTCAATAACTCCGAAACTTCTGGTTTCGATTGGCCCGTTAACGAACCCGAAGCAACTCTCAAAATTTCATTGAGGTAACTTCAATCAGAAATCACATACATATCTTCATTTTTCAACCTATTATTATTATTATCTTTATTTGTATATGTCATCAAGAAACGCTCTGTATACATTGTAGCGAGTATTTTATTCATTCAGTGAGCACCGATGAAATTCTTTCAATTCATTTTTGAATTGCTTATTTAAATATGCCTACACCTGGTAATCAAGGACATTATAATTATGAATTATTGATTATTTCACATAAAATCTACAAAGTAACACATACCGGATCTACTAGTCCTTTTTTACCAGAGGTGAATTTAATTTGCATTTTATAATTCAAGCTTTTCTTTGGATTTAACTTGATTGTATCAGGATGTCAATCATTTACCCACAAATCTTTTCAACTAATTTGAATTGAAATCAAGAATTGTATGCAATACATTTTAAATTGTAGATTTGTGAGATTAGACTTTTGAGTGGCTTGAAAGAACAACCTGTAGAAAGTTTTTTCATGGAAATATTAGAAATTTTTTCGTCTACGATAGACTTTCTTGTGGTTCTATCAACGCAACTTAATATTAAAAAGTTATTTTTATTATGAATTCGCATTGAACATTTTACTACTGCAAAATTCAGCCCGATCGAGTTGACAAATTTTGATTCATTCGAAAAAATGGATAATTTATAAAACAATTAAATTCAAATAAAAATCTTCATCCTCAAAATAAATTTCACTCCAATGGATATTTTGTTGTGGAAATATAAGATTTTCTCATTAATATTCCGATTGAATTTTCTATGGTAATGTTAATAGTCCATGGGCCAGCGCTTGTTTTCATGAATTACTAACAATCTGAATATTTGGTGAGTAGCTTCATTTTGACGAGACGCTCAACTTTTTTCTCTACGAAAATTCTCGATAGTGAGGGCTAATACAGTATGGAGGCGTCAAAAGTGTTGAATGGGTGAATGTTCAATTTTATTACTAAAAGCTATTTTATAAATTAAATCTTGAAACAATTTTATCACAAATTGAAAACAATAATTGTCCTACAAAAATGATGATTCTATCAAAGCGTCCCCCATCCCAACATATATCAACAACTAGCTGTAAAAAAATTATTACTAACCGGCTGATTTTTTCGCTGTTTCTTAGCAAATATTTCCTTTATGAACTGGTTACATTGTCCTACAAATTGAGTGGTACTTTTTTCCAGTCCTACGGTCGAAAATTGTCAATTGTTAGTTATCATTTTGAATCGTGGGTTGTGCGGTAAAATTTCTGAAGTAGGACTGGAAAAACGTACCACTCAATTTGCAGGACAATGTGACCAGTTCATAAAGGAAATATTTGCTAAGAAACAGTGAAAAAATCAGCCGGTTAGTAATAGTTTTTTTAGACCTAGTTATTGATATATGTTGGGAGTGGGAGACACTTTGAAAGAATCATCATTTCTGTAGGACAATTATTGTTTTCAATTTGTAATAAAATTGTTTCAAGATTTAATTTAAAAGTAGCTGTTAGTAATTAAATTTAGACATCCGCCCATTTAACACTTTCGACGCCTCCATACTGTATTAGCCCTCACTATCGAGAATTTTCGTAGAGGAAAAAGTTGGGCGTCTCGTCAAAATGAAGCTACTCACAAATATTCAGATTGTTAATCATCAGTAATCATTTTGAAAAAGAGGCGCTGGCCCAAGGACTTTAAAGCACAGTTTTGTTTCGGACTATTCAGAAAAATAAGGCTAGAAACACGCTGTGAACGGAATAGAACTTCATCTTTATAGAAATCGTTTGTACTCAAACCAACAGAGTATTTTTTCTTCATTCAAGTTTCCTGAATAGTTTCTCTAGATTCTAGAAGAACCTTGATCTTAGGCGATCTTATAGACAACATGCTACCACATTCTACCTGCTTTCGGTACACTAGAACCAAACGAAACCATAATGGGTGTTCTATCCGTCCACGTCTAAAATCTGCTCCATATTTTACCTGCGAATATACCGAGGGTTATACAGAATCGGAACTTTTAACGAACCATCCCGGCATCTTGTAAATCAGGCTTGTCAACGAACTAGGGGCAAAACGTCCGTTCGTCTGTACCGGTATACAGCGGAAAGGAAACCGCTCAGCTTAGTCCATGCACGGATCGTGGAACAAAAGCTTTCGAGTCAGAACCAGAAGGTGATCCTGTGCAACTGTAGGTTGACGACCTAGACTCGTCCTGTCGTTATTTTTGGTACTTCTTTGTTGGTATAATGCGAGGTTGGCGTGTTCACAAAGGATGGGGAGAAGGTCTTGATTTTGGGGACATTCTTGACGATGTCTTCGTTCTCTGAGGCTTTGGTTGAATTGTGACGGGCTTGGTTACGGTAGGGGAAGCGTTTGAACAACTACCACTGTTATACAGGGTGTTTCTGAGTTGATGCAGATGATTATTACTCAGAAAAGCCATGAGCTGGAGCTCTTGAGCGGTTCTGTTAACACTATGGCCACAAAATTCTGCATGAACATTCAGTATATCAGTCTTCATTAACAAAAGAAATTTCACTCGAATCGGATATCCTGTTATGGAAATATAAAGATTTTTCTTTTCAATATTCCTATTAAATTTTCTATGGTTTTGTTAACAACTCGGTTAACAATATGCTACACAATTTTGTATGATGATTATTATGAGCATCTTGTTTGTGGCCTCAACATTTCATTTCCATTGATTTCGTTTTGTCTGAGATATTGAGGAACAAAAATTTTGATCAGCCATAAGTCTCTAGGACAATCCCTCCGAAAGTTATCGTTCATTGAAGCTCTGGAACTGTAGAACGAGCAGTTGTGATGGAGGCACAATCAGGTCGCAATGGACCCTTAACAATCTGCAATGAACCTCTCAGCCGAAAACTGAGCATTATGGGGCGGAAATCTAGTTGTACCAGGAATATGAAACAAATTCACATCAGGATATTATATACGGATTAAATCCTAGCGCGTTATCGAGGTCCCTGCTTTGAACTGTTCTCCTTTGATTATATAATTGAATTTAATCTTTGATACGCGTTTTGGATAGTTCCTGGGTTCAACTGCAGATTGATTTGTGTCGCATAATGGATTGCTCAGTTTATTGATCTGCACGCTCAGTGGTCGACAATGTTATTATCACGATTCTGTAATGTGTAATATAATGGAATGATGTATGTACAAGCATGTCGGGTAGGACATGTTGAGACTATGTAGTAAATGGGTGTTTACGTTTCAATCGACAGTCAAATAAGTGAAGATGGTCTAGATGAGTGAATGGAAAGTCCTTAGTCTTTCTACACAGACATACATATTTTCCAATGACGACAATGTCCCGTTAGAAAGCAATTGAGAAGGTGTAACTCATTTTTATTGAGATCCAATTATTTTTTGGACCTTGCGGTTTCGGAAGAACATTTTTGAATTATCCGTTCCCAGTAGATTCCTCTAAAGTGCTTCTCTTTCAGTTCTTTTGCAAAACTCCTTATATATGCATTTGCCTATACTATACCTACTATAGATGAATTCTGTGCCAGAAAGTGGCGTTTGTGCTCACTTCTTGGCTAGTGTGATTGCCTCTTCGTTTCCTCTTATTCCTGAGTGACCAGAAACCTAGACTGAAGAGACCTTGATGTTCTTACCTACTTCATTGAGTTTCCTTCAACATTTCCCTATTAGCTTAGAATCGATGACATAGGAGTTCAGTGCTTCAATAGAAGCTTGACTATCAGAATGTTACTATGTTATACCCTTAAACGTTTCTTTCTTTTGCGAGTGCAGTGGAACTTCCCTATAACGGAAGGCGAAATCCGCAAAAAAAAAATCGTTATAAAGAAATTTTGTTATACAGAAAATGTGTTTCTATAGTCGGCAATGTCATGGTCGACTTCACTGATACATTTAAGTTTATCATTCAAACTTAAACACTTGCTTTTAGACATTTTCATACAACTTTTCACACTAGCGCAATGGTTAGATTGAAACCAAAAAGTCAGAGCTGTATTCAAAACTGTTGCAGTAGGATCTTTCTGCCCGCCGTAATGATTTAGTGCAAGGTCGGGATTTATTACGTACGCCCGGAAAAAATTCGGAAAAACCCACCCTTATACCTTTCTCTCTCTACGTTATAGAGAGAATTTACTCCTTTAGAGGGTGTTTTTAACATGGAATTTGGATTCAGGTGCAATTTCTTGTACGAAATTCGTTATACAGACGTTCGTTAGGGAAATTCCACTGTATTTCGGTCATTTGGAAGTTTTGGGTAGTGTACCCATTTTCCCGTTCTTTCTTTTTCCATAGCTTCGAGTTGAAGAGATGTTCATACAACTGGATCTGTCACTGAAGAACTTTTAACCTCATGAGTAACTGAAATTGTCACGAATTTCATACTGACTCCACCCGTCCCTGTAATTAAGTTAAAATTTGGAGTTAACCGAATTATATATGATATATCTAACTCGTGGAACAATTAGATTATTAAGTTTGTAACGTGCCTGTTCTTGGAAATGTTGGAATTTGAAATTTAATTTATATATTCGGTGTTCGTCGAATAACGTTATCCATAAGTTGTAATGTGTCTGAGACTGATTTATTATAAATTTTCTATGTACCGACACATTCTTCTATTTCATTATGGTAATCTTCTTGTTAAACCTGATTGATAACTTCGTTCGAATTATATCATTTCCAGAAACTTAATTCAAATGCTGCACTACTCCGATAAATTGAATATTTCGATTTTCTATCGAGAAACGATAAATCGAATTCGAATGTCTTGAGTTGGGAACTATATTGCTCTCATTCTATTCATTCCTGTCCTGTTTTGAAGTTGTTGTTATATGAATACATATTTGAAAAGGAAAAAGCTGAATTTATAGATGAATAGAATGAGGCCAAAAAATGCTCAAAAGCTTCAGACTTTTCTCTTTTCAAAATTGAATCTCTGATTGAAAACCTTGTATATTTTAGAGCGTTGAGATAAGGAAGTAGAGAGCTTTCCCAATGAAAAAATCGTCTACGTCCCTGGTCTACAAGCAAGCGATCTCGTCGTAGTAGAGCTCGGTTATCGAAGTGCTGATAATGCTATAATAATTACGGCAAAAATGTAGGTTAGTCGGTTAATTTCACTTGTATGTCATGAGTGACGTCGAGAACGAGGTGAATCCTTTCTTTTAGCCAGCTTCGAATGCGAAATGTCACGTTCGAACAGATCCAAACGATCTTCCGGAATATTTGACCACTCTAGACCGAAACCAGGAGTAATGGTTTAACTACAGAGTTGGCACGGAGGATCAAGTACAAGAGTTAAAATTATTTTATTTTAAGACGATATCAAGAAAATAGTGTCCATTATTGTCAATACACTGCTTTCATCTATTTTAGAAATGTCGGACAACACTGTCCAGCATTTTGTTGGTCATCTCGTCATCAGGGATTTTCGGCACTTCATTCTGGCAATTTTTTAATGGGAATATCTAAAACACACACACATATTATATATATAGTCCGTTCACGAAAGGTTGATCCGTCGGTTGGCCATGGAATTTTTGGCATTCCACTGTGTATATTGAAATTTAAGGTTATGTTGTTTATTTTCATGTCAGATTGATACGCAATGTTGTCAATATTGTATAGAGTTCTCTGATAACTAGCAAGCTCCTCGGACGAGGCGGTACATTCGGCAACGTTGACTCTATTTTACGTTATGACAGCAATACTGCCAACTTCAGATCAATAAACAAACGCCTACTATGCGCTCAAATTTCGTAAACGGACTATAGTTGTGATCGTCTCAGAACTCTTGCTCACTAAAAGAACAATTTCTTTGACTAAAAAGAAGGAATCATTTCGAAACCTATTGATGAATTCCGTAGAGTTATTATAGTTATATTGGTATGTAATTTGTCAAAATCTACATTCCGATTTGATTCAATCAAACGCTCTGTGACTATATTCTTTGATGTTATTTTCGTTGGCTAAATCACGGTCTTCTAAAGACAAAAAGTTTAGTATGCCGTGGCTAAATCAATTTTTATTTGAGCAGCAACATCATACAACTCTTCGTTCATATTGGAAAAAATGGTAATTCAAATTCGAAATATCTTGAGAACTACTAGTGGTTTCCTCTTTTCTCTCATGAACTTACCTTACATGTAAAAATCTTGAAAATGCAGCGGACTTACCTATAACGAAAGAGCTAAATCCGATTTCACTAATAATATAAGTTAATCATTCAAACTTATGCCCTTGCTTTCAAACATTATCGCCCAACTTTCATACTAGCGTAATGGTTAGATTGAAACCAAACAGCCAGGGGTGTATTTAAAACTGTTTCAGAAGGATCTCTCTGCCCGCCGTAATGATTCAGTTTAAGGTCGGGATCTATATGTACGTCCGGAAAAATTTCGGAAGAAACCCACCCTTATACCTTCTTACCAATGCCTATTCAAAGAGTTATTTTTATTGAATATTTCGTTGTAGAGAGAATTTACTTCGTTTTAGACGGTGTTTTCAACATGGAATTTGGATTCAAGGTGCAATGTCTTGTACGAAATTCGTTATACATTCGTTATAGGAAAAATCCACTGTATATTGAAATTTAAAGTGTGGAAGTCATTTTTTTTTCGGAAATTATCATGTTTACAGTCAACCACATGTCTTAAGTGCTCAAAAAGTAAAAATTTCACAAATTTTAAAAGCTATTCATGAAAATATGTTAACTTTATGCTCGTGCTTATTGAACTCGTGTCCGTTTGTTCGTAAAAAACTATAAAATTGTTTCCACTTCTTCCGAAATTGGACTCAATAAGTACGTACTCAAAAATTCTTTGTGTAGGCGACTTACAGCCAGACAGACCAGAGGTAGAAAATACAGAACGGCTTTTCGAATGTGCTGAATTGTATTTTAACTACACCTTCAAAACTCAAATTCTCGTATACTCCATAAAATTCCAGGGCCGAAAGTTGAAATGCAGGTATGGAAAGATCCAAAACTCCTGTATTGTGAATCCGAACAAAATACCTTGGGAGAGACATTGAACCGAAAAAAAGTGCAGATAATAATAGTTGTGAGGGCGTCTACAAGTTAGGATGGGTTCGAGCATCACCTGCCATACCTGTTGCAGGTAAGAAATAGACAAAAAACGCAAACAGGGGGTTCTACCTGATTTACAAAACCGTAGAGTTCTTCGAATCCTCGAGATAAATAGATCAACAAACGTTTGCGATTAGGCTTTCACACATTTTTGGGAGAATATTTTGGGAAAGGAGAGCAGATGAAATGGACAAAAAGGCATTCAATCAGAGTGAAAAGTAAACCTAGATTGCCTTCGCACATTTGTTATGCAGCCAAGTAAAATCTGTTTTGCACGCGAACAATATTGCGGCGTTGCGAACTCGTGCCGTATGTTTATTTCGTGTTGGGATAATTGGGTGTACCGCTTTCCTACTCTGATACTAACAGCTTGCGTCTGTTACAGACAATTCTGTAAGTTTGGCAACATCGTATGTTAGTGTTTAGTTTCTGGATGCGATTGTGTTTGCATAAACTGATTAATTTACTGATTTAGTGGCAATTTATTGTTGCTTAAGGCTATTCCGTAATTTTAGCTAAGGCAAAATTACGAAAATGTTGTAGTATATTCAGCAATTGTAGAAATGAAAATCTCACCTATTGTTTACTTCACCTCATGCTTTCCATCTCACTCTATTCTCGGTTGATCAATGCAGTATGGCTTCTTGAAAACACCGAGTCATAAAACTATACCTAATGATGAGTAGATGTTACCCACACAATTTTTTTATCCCATTACTTTATTATTAAGGTTTGAAAATAATAACCCCTTATGTTTTGTCTACAAAATTGTTTTCGTGGGATAGATTTTCGAAAAATAAAATTCTCTTATGGTTTCCCATTCAATTCTGGAGAAAAAAGTCTCTTGCAAAATTTCGATACTTTTCTGGGAAAAAATAAAAACTTACAAGCAGTTATGATCACTGTTCATTCCATTTCATCGTATGTTCCATAAAATAATATTCTAGATATTGTTTATGCTCAAAACTAGTTTCGACAGAAGAAAAAAATTTCTAACTTAATTCTTTCTACAATTTTCAGTTCATAAATGTAAGTCTTCATTTTTTCCAACAAAAGTATCGACTCTATCGAATTTTGCAAGAGACTTTTTCTCCAGAATTGAATGGAAAACCATAAGTGAATTTCATTTTTCGAAAATCTATCCCATGAAAACAATTTTGAACGACAATCTTAGGGGGTTTTTTTTCAACCCCTAATAAAAAGTTATGAGATCTAAAGAATTTGTGTGAGTAACATCTGCTTAGTTTCTTCATATTATGTATAGTTTTATGACTCAGTGTTTTTAAGAAGCCGTAAAAAAACGAGGGGCAAACCGCTGAGGAATTATGGTGTACAAGAGCACGGGATTCCTCGGGATTCCACGGGATTCATCGGGATTCCTTGGGATTCCACGGGATTCCTCGGGATTCCTCGGGATTCCACGGGATTCCTCGGGATTCCACGGGATTCCTCGGGATTCCACGGGATTCCTCGGGATTCCACGGGATTCCTCGGGATTCCACGGGATTCCAAAGGATTCGTTAGGGATTCCAAGTAAAAATACACCCATACAGTTTGATTAGATTTGACTGATTCAAGCGAATCCATCCATTATGTCTCAGGGAGGGGATAAGTATTATTCTCCAATTCTTGGCTCCACGTTCTCCAACATTCTACATCATTTCGAAATAGAATTCAAGAGCGCTGGATCCCTTTTTTTCAATGTTTGAAACCCTAAAATTACCTTCGTCACTATCAAATGATTAATAAAATTAAGACTTTTCAGCAGGTATGATCTCAATCGACGCGCTTCAGTAATTCCAATTTTCTGTTTCAATTCTGATCGGCTACATACCCCGGATGAAAATTCTGATAGAAATTTTCGAGGAGATACTATAGCCTATACTTAGGTACATATAATATTATACAAATATACATTTTATTCTACATAATGCAAGAAACCCTCGTGTTTGCCAACCTGAAGTGTTTTCTAGGGCCCTTCTCGGGCGCTCCTGATAGGCTCCTAGCCTCCTAAACCATCTTCCCTCGGTTCTTCTCTCTCTAAACCAATCCTCATTGCGATCTTCCGAGATGTCACGTGATAGTGTTATTCTCGGTGGTCTATGATTTCAGCCACTGTGAAATGAATGTATGCTTTTCCCTCCCTCGATTAGGTATTTCAACAAACAATAAGCGGAGTGCTAGTCTTTGGGCTGGTAACTTTTCACGTTGTTGATTCCAATAAATTCTAAAGTTTCGCATATTTCACGTTAGATAAACATTCAAGATTTTCTATTCTATAGAAAATCTTTTTAACTATCCATTTAGTTTTAGTTAAGGTTGATGATTTTTCCAAAGGCTTGTTGAAAAGTCAATATAACCAAACTGGATTGAGTAATTCAATAAATCCCTCGTTAAATCCGTTAATGAATCCGCTGAAAACCCTTTTTTTTCAATTACTTTTTGAGTAGTGCTCTCGGTAGTGCTTACACTTTGCGAATGGTGGCGCTTTCCATTTCCTAACATGAATAATTAAAATATGATCGTTGGGAAATGTTGCAATAAATCTTTTGAAGGCTTGCGGTCATGCGCAAACTAGACTAGACTAGACTAGACTAGACATGTTTTTCTTTGTATCATGCTATAGTAACCGTACCTACGCGGAACGACAGGTTTTGTACCAAGTTCGACGGCCTATTAGACGTTTCTGGGGAACTGGGCCCATTTAAAATCTGAAAATTGGGATTATGATATTGTTCGACATTATCTACTGATCTAAAATATTCTTGAAGCCTGAGCACTCGCAGTTATACAGGGAATAAAAATAAGATATGCGTATTCAGTATAATACTCGGTATAATGTTCATTATTATTATTCCTTATCTTAAGCACGAACCGTTGTTACATTTCAAAGTCGAAAAATGTGGGAATATTGTACATTGCCTGA
The DNA here is from genome assembly GCA_013421045.1 of Propylea japonica. NCBI lineage: Eukaryota > Metazoa > Arthropoda > Insecta > Coleoptera > Coccinellidae > Propylea > Propylea japonica. The sequence continues at coordinate 25,072,224 of CM024245.1, forward strand.
ATTTTGAAAAATTCATCACAGGGTGTTTCAAGTGTGTCAAAATTGTATCAGGTTTGCCAATAACTTTCATTTTTCAAATCAGAACCCAATTTTTTATGATTGCGTTAGATTTTCTTAGAAAAATAATGAAATAGTTATTGATATTTGATATGAATTCGACTCTACTTACGACATACAATCAGAAAATATTAAAAAAAACAGAAAATATTTATTTAGGAATTAACATGTTACCACCTACCACATTTTCATTATTTTTCTTCACGACTCCAACGCAATCATAAAAATAGGGTTCTAATTTGGAAAACTAAAGTATATAATTGGCCAACCTGATTCCAATTTTTGACCCCAACATTTGGAACACCCTGTGACAAAATTTTAAATTCAGGCAATGTAAAATATTCCCACATTTTTCAACTTCAAAAATGTAGAAATGGTTTGTGCTTGAGATCTTCAGAATAAGAGTAACGAACATTATACTGAATACGCATATCTCCATTTTCGTCTGTTTTTTCTTCTCGATATTTTGAGAAACATTCAGACGAATGTAACGATTTTAAAAGATATATATTCAGAATTGAAAACTCACCATATCAGAAAAGAAAAATCGAAAAAATTTATTTTTTGAAAATTTTATTTTTTTTCCGTATGCCAATAACTGAAAGTGCTCAGGCTTCAAAAATATTTTAGATCATGAGATGAAGTCGAACAATATCATAATCCCAATTATCAGATTTTAAATGGGTCCAGTTCATCAGAAACGTCTAATAGGCCGTCGAACTTTGTACCTACACACCCTGTACCTCCTTTTGAGTAATGACTGGGAAAGGTTGGCTATATCGCAAAATTTCAGTTAGGTATATGAAAAACAAATTTGACATTCTTTAGTAACTTTTTTTTTCAGAATTCAGTGGTGTTGTGAAAGATTTTTTTCACTCAAACACTTCAGTGATATTTTCATACTTTTACTATTTTTTTGAATATAGACCTTATAATTTGATAGATATTTCCGAGGAATTTTCGGTCCTATGTTTTTTTCTGAATTATTACACAGAGTATTCAGGGTGTATTTGAATAACTTCGAAAACACGAAAGGGGCAATTCTGTGACGAAAATTAGAGTGGGTAGGTATTTGGTATGAAATTTTTGAAATCAAGGAAATGTATACCCCTCCCTGTATATTAACAACAAGGGAATGATTTCAGATAATTATAATCATTTCGGAAAATCGGGGATAATTTTTTCAGAATTCAGCAATTATCAGTAATTGAAATCATCTTAGCCTGAAATATTTGACACTTCAAGAGAATTTTTCAACAGCAAAAACCCATTCTTCTAGTTGATGAATTCTTTTTTCATAACTAGCATATCCTAATCAAATCTGAAACAGATGATGCATAGATTTGGATTCAGTTGAAGCTAGTCCTATGAAAAAAAGTGTTTCAAATTGTCTAGTCAGGGTCTCGGTCATGGTACGAGAAATAAATCAATATGCACTGTAATACCTATTCGATTTGGACAGAATTAGCTTAACACACAGAGAAAGGACCTATTTGAAACACCATTTCTAAAAATCTGAATGCAATTAATGAATATAGAATGGATCTTTTGTAAAAATTGAACCACACGCTCTAATAGTGAATCCAACTGAAAATTTGAAAAAGGAACGTGCTGTTCGAATTACTGTATATTCATCAGTTCTTCATGGGTACCTACCTGTACGGAATTTGAATTCAATTTGACATTAGAAAATAGGCAAAAATCAAGTTCAAAAGAGTCGGTTACAAACAAATAATACACATGTGAAGTCGATGTAAAAGCGTGTTCAATAGGCTACAATTGTCAAGAATGAAATAATTGTGGACAATTGATACCTACTAAACATTTTCTCCATGGAATTCTAAGGGATTCACGGGATTCCTTGGGATTCCACGGGATTCCTTGGAATACTCAGGGATTCCACGGAATTCCATAGAATTCTTAGGGATTCCACAGAATTCTAAGAATTCCACGGGATTCCTAAGAATTCCACGGGATTCCTGTGGAATCTTAGGGATTCCCATGGAATTCTTGTTGGGCGGGATTATGGTGTACAAATTTTTGTCAGCGGTTTGCCCCTCGTAAAAAAATTAAAAGTGTCAAATCGTCATCGCCCTACAAAGGCTGTATCTTGGAAGGGAGGTCGATTTCGAAACAATTTATTTGAACTACCCCTGCTTATTTTCATGGAAGAATCATCTCCCAAAGTCCCTCGCATTTGTTTACTACACCTTTTTCATGCTGAAAATGCCTATTGTGCATAATCAGAATAATCAATTTTCAGTTTCTCTTTAAAAATATGAATGCTGATGAATTTAATCCCAGTTCATCTGAGTCATCTCTCTTCAATTCATTTCATAAAACACACATTTAACTGGTTTTCGAAATTCCCAGAAATAATACATGCTAATCCTATATTCTGCAAAATATACCGGTAAATGTTATTATAACCACTTATATTAGCTGATTAGCAATGTGTTTCCCGAAACCTCATAAATGTATGATAAACAAGCCAAACTATGAATCGATTAATGTTAATTTTCTTCACGTAGAAAATCCTGACGTTTACGACTCTCCTTTCTAGAACATCTTCCAATAAGAATTCTAGAACGATGAATGAACTGTACCCTCACATTGACGTTTAATTGTCTCATTAAATCTTCATTTATACAATGCGAGTAGGTAGGCTGATAAGATTTATAGACCAAACAACGAATATATTAATCTATCTAGTTGAATGCACGGCAAAGCCAATCATCGCTCCTGGTAAAATCTATGAATTATGTAGTAATTTGTGACGTATGGGAAAAGTAACGAAGTTTTTTTCGATAGGATTCAGATCGGGTGGAAACGAAGGCCATAACGGCTGTGGTCCGAAGGGAGCGAGTTTAATTATTTACTGGGTTATTTCTCGAGTCAGATGAATGGATCTAAGATCATATTGAGATTACTCCTCATTCATTAATTTGATATTGACCTTGAACTTGAGGTTAGGCCGCGTGTGTTTCTCCTGAAATGAGTCATGTAGTTTACCGTTATTTTGCTCGTTATTTTGTTATTTTGATTCTTTCTAACGTGTGTTTTGATTTTGGGAATGTAGAATCAATTTGATGAGGAAGTTTTGGTCCAATGATTATAAGATGGGAAATTTAAAAGATAGCTATAGTCCGTTCACGAAAGTTTGAGCCGTCGGGTGGTCATAGAAATTTGGCATATTCTACTGTGTATTTAAAAATTTTAGGTTATGTTGTTAATTTTCTTGCCAGATTGATACGCCATGTTGTGAATATTGCATAGAGTTCTCTGATAACTCGCAAGCTCGTCGGACAAAGCCGGGTACATTCGACAACTATGATTTTATTTCACGTTATGACAGCAAATACTGCCAACTTCAGATAAATAAAAACGCCTACTATGCGCTCAAACTTTCGTGAACGGACTATATTTATTATCATTAGAACCGTTCAGAAGATATTTATGTTACTTTGTTTCGAAATTAACATTTATTTTCATTATTTAGGCTTTTCAATGTATTATTTCGTTTTTGTCAAGTCCAGGAATTCGACAAAATACGGAATCAAAATAAGTATCAAACAAACTAAGACCTCATTCAGTTAACGGAAATGTATAACATAATTCAGAACAGCAATTTTGTTCTGATCATAAAAAAAATAATGAAATCGTATTAATTGAGATTACAACGAACCACTACTTCACCTTACAGACCAATAAGTAGTTAGGGCAGAAATAACAATAAAGACAACGCATTTTATACATGGTCTTTTCCACGCTTGTTAGTACTTCCGCTGTAAAATATATTCTATTAACGTACTGGAATGCACCCATCTTTCTCTCGCTTACAAACTCAATAAATAAGTACCCTGATACTACTTGCCTGGAAAATTGAAACGAATTATGGTGGTACCAGGTTGCCAAAATGAGCAGATTTGTCTGAAATTTGTGTTATAATTTCATATACAGTGGAACGAAAGCGCCAAATCCGCAAAAAATTCGTTATAAAAAAATTTGTTTCGGCAATATCGCTGTCGACTTCGCTGATAAATTTATGTTTATAATTCAAACTTAAGCACTTCCTTTCTGACATATTCGCTTAACTTTTCACACTAGCGTAATGGTTAGATTGAAACCAGTCAGGGGATCGGTCAGGGGTGTATTTAAAAATTGTTTCAGAAGGATCTCTCTGCCCGCCGTAATGGTGGTCGGGATTTATTACGTACGTCCGGAAAAATTTCGGAAAACCCCACCCTTATAAGTAAGTACCTTCTTACCAATACTCATTCAAAAAGTGATGTTATTTGAATAATTCGTTATAGAGAGATTTCACTTCGTTTCATATGCTGTTTTTAACATGGAATTTGGATTCAAGGTACAATGTCTTGTACGAAATTCGTTATACAGAGAAATTCGTTATGTACAGACGTTCGTTGTAAGGAAGTTCCACTGTACTTCTTTGATACTTCTGATATGCAACTGTATTTTTCAGTGGAATCATATCAAAATCTGATTATTACCTTACACCCGGCAACACTGCCTGGTACCAAATTCTAAACTTGCCTTATCACGATACTACGAAACTATGACTAGTATTTAGAGTCCCATTTCGTTTTGGACGGTGAACCCGAATTAACTTTAATGAGAAATTAACATTGTGTTATATTGTGGAACGTTTCAAAACGGACGGTTCAAACTGACATTCTACGGACGAGAAAATATAATATAATAGAATAAGAATTTAGTTTCGAAGTCCAACAGGTGGGAACAGATAAATTCTTACCATGTTCGGAATTATAAGTAGGTATATTGTGACTTAAACTTCGTCTATGTTCACTTGAAGGTTTTTGTTTGCGTTTGAAAAGCGATCTATATGAATTTATGAATATTATGATTCGAACAAGAATGGAGTAGTGACAATGAATCGATAAAAATTGGAGGTTGAGTCTCGATATAGCCTTAACTGATTCAAACATTATTAATTATTGAAAGAAAATATACAGGGTGGCCTACTGTCGATGGTACCCTAGACGTTTACAGAGAACGGAATATAAGAAGTTATTGAAAATTTGATTTTTTGGGTGAAAGCTACTGTTCTATCGATCCACAATATCTCGAAAGATGTTGTGTTGCCGGTTATATCTGAAATCACCAACAATTTCGAAATTTAATATAAGAAACCCTGTATTTCATAGTATTTTTGGATTACTCCAAAATATTTTTCGTTATACGCTTCAAACCTATCAACAGCGGTTTTCGAGCAATTGATTGATTTCATTTTTTGTGCAGAATATACCTTCCATTGAACATTCCTAACCTAATCTTTACTTAGCACCTATCCTAGAAAACAGAAATTCCTGTTATCTTGTGTATCATTCAGGTCAAATAAAATGTGTTTTTAATCATACATGGTCGTCCAAAAGCCGAGACATTGCTGACACATGCAAAAACCATAAAGAATGCATTTCTTCGAATGGAATGTTAGATATACTAAACGGTAATTAAATTTCCCTTCAAATGATATTAGCCCATGGGCCAGCGCCTGTTTTTCATAATGATTATTACTAACAATCTGAATATTTCTGAGTAGCTTCATTCTGATGAGACTCCCAACTTTTTCCTCTACGAAAATTCTCTATAGTGAGAGCTAATACAGTATGGAAAGTGTTAAATGGGCGAATGTTCAAATTTTATTACTAACAGCTACTTTATAAATTAAATCTTGAAACAATTTTATTACAAATTGAAAACAATAATTGTCCTACAAAAATGATGATTCTATCAAAGTGTCCCCCACTCCCAACATATATCAACAACTAGGTCTAAAAAATTATTACTAACCGGCTGATTTTTCACTGTTGCTTAGCAAATATTTCCTTTATGAACTGGTTACATTGTCCTACAAATTGAGTGGTACGTTTTTCCAGTCCTACGCTCGGAAATTGTCAATTGTTAGTTATCATTTTTAATTGTGGGTTCTGTGGTACAATTTCTGAGGTGGGACTGGAAAAACGTACCACTCAATTTGTAGGACAATGTGACCAGTTCATAAAGGAAATATTTGCTAAGCAACAGTGAAAAAATCAGCCGGTTAGTAATAATTTTTTTAGACCTAGTTGTTGATATATGTTGGGAGTGGGGGACACTTTGATAGACTCATCATTTTTGTAGGACATTTATTGTTTTCAATTTGTAATAATATTGTTTCAAGATTTAACTTATAAAGTAGCTGTTAGTGATAAAATTTGAACATTCGCCCATTTAACACTTTTGACGCGTCCATACTGTATTAGCCCTCACTGTCGAGAATTTTCGAAGAGGAAAAAGTTGGGCGTCTCGACAAATTGAAGCTACTCACAAATATTCAGATTGTCAGTAATCATCTCGGTAATCATTATGAAAAACAGGCGCTGGCCCATGGACTAATACATGTACCATGTTTCTCTACCAGAAGTTCTGACTCAACTGTTGATTCTTTTACACTGATATACTGTTATATGAGTCTTAATATTCTCAAAAAACATATTATCAATAAGAAAAAATTTATAATTCTACCAAATTCGCGTATAGACCACAATTGACCAACCACAGTCCAGGCGGCAATTTCAAGTAGGTCAAGTATAAAAATGTAGAAAACCGATCCATTGTTCTGATGTGGCGTAAGAAGGAAGGAAAAAAACGATATGTTACACAGTTCACGGTCCATCAGAGTATGCATGTAAGACCGGTGGTAACTCGGCGAAGAATGCTGTTATGGCTTCCGTGAAATTGGTTCGAATACCACGCGGTGTCGAATGATTTATTTCAGGTAACGAGATGGTAAATTGAGCATAAAATGAATCTTAATATCGACGGTATATGGGATGACCTGGATGGGCCATTTCGTCTTTTCCCATAACCTCGAAGGCATGTTCTCAGGTTAGGTATTTTGTTAAGCTCATTTTACTTGGTTAGGTTCAGTTTCCTCACTTTCGAATGATTTATCTGACGTACAGTACGACAGGTAATGTAGATTTATTTTCTTTAATTCTGTGATGAATCATGCCACATCTTTTTGAGGGCATCTATCGGTTGAAGCAATGGTTATTTTGAATCTGACAATACTCATGTCACTCTATTCCGTCACAAAATTCAGTGTAAAGGATTTTCCAATTTCTATTCGAAATTTTCCGCAACTTTTCCAGCTACGTCAGTCCACAACACGAAATACTCGAATATCTTGACACGAATCTTTGCAGCGTTCCTGGTTTTTTCATTTCAAAGTAAAGTGTTTTCCAATGAGAGGTGTTATTTTGAATAGCCCGCTATTTCTGTAGATGTCACGTTTGAAGCTGTCATTTTATGACATTTGACAAACTACGCCATTAATAAAAATGGAACGATACACGTTTCAAGAACGCATTGAAGTTATTAAAATTCACTATAAAAATGGTGGAAAATGGCAGAGACGGTTCGTAAAACTAGAACATTTTTGGGTAGTCGTGAAGCAACTTGTCGGACCGCAATAAAGAAATTGGTGGAAAAACCTCTTATCGGAAAACCCTTTATTTATCACATTGGCTCACTTTTTCATGACTCTGCTGCATGGATGGAATATAATTATCTCATTCCAAATCTAATGACACCTCAATCATAATTTTCGGACAAAACGAAAAAGTTTCGACTTAAGCCGGCCATAGACATCGTCATTTTTCATCCCTTCGTATCGCGGCGATAAGAACCGTCCCGACAAACCGATGTGTGTGGCGAGAAACCGTCGGTACGTATCGTCGCCGTCGGTCCAAATATCTGCCGATGCTTGATTTTGCAACGACGGTCCATCGGTTGTCGTGCCATACCGACTGTGTGGGGGGATTCCGTCGAGAATCGGCGGTTATTTGCCATTAGCGTAGTATAAGTCTCGTTTCTTTTTTCTTTTTTAATCAGAACCGAAACTGCAGCCGCCACTGCTAATAGATGTTTCATCTTCATGACGTGCTAAATCGCGAACGACAGCAAAATAACTGGCAGAATTTACCGAAGTGTGTGGGCAAAACAGTTCCGCGATACGAATCGGCGGTTCGAATCGCCGCGAGGAAAACTGATGAAAAATAACAATATCTATGGCCGGCTTTAAACATAACTTGTTAACTAGACTATGTAATCTTCCTATAATTGTTGTTTTTTTGGCCTATACTCCGCGACATATCCAAAGCACTCCATGCTATATTTCCTAGGATTATCAGCTCCAGCATTTAAAAAGAGCGTTTGTAGCTCGGAGCCTTTCGCCCAAAAAAAACCCATCGAATGGGACGCTGAGGGGCCTGGGTCCCCTCACAGCTGTTCGGCGTGCACGAAAGACAGGTGGCTTGGCATCTGTTCGGTTTCAAACCAGCCAGACCAGATCAGCGTAGAACGAAGGCAAAAAAATACCTTCTGCAGCTTCCGAAGTTGAACTTTCACCGAATCACGTCGTCTGCCGTCAAACCCGAAAATAATACTTATGTGGTCTCGACCTGATTTGAATAATCGCTTTGAACGGTGCTCCGGATTTTGGATCGTTGCGAACTGGAACGGACCACTGCTAGGACTAGGATGATTCCGCTTTCCTCTAGTCCTGGAGATTTTGAACGGGTTGAGTGGGTTAAAGCGTTTTCCGTAGGGGACACTGGTGCATATTTCGTATTCCATGAGTAATAATTTTAAATTGTGATTTAACCAGAAGGGTTAATTGAACCAGGTCTCGCTCTCCAACGGATGTTTATTTTTAAATCTTAGTTTTACGAGACACCCTACAGGTCCCAAACGAAAAATCATTTGATACTCGTAGTTTTATTTTAAAAGCAGGTCTCCCTATGCTGGTTTGAATTTAAAATCTCTCACCCCCTATGCCTCATACCCTTTAACTTTTTTTTTCAAATAGGAATACGGTGAAATCTCCCAAGAGCGGACACCGTTGGTTCCAGCTTGGGAAGGTGCGAAGTAAATACAAATAGAAATGAAAACAGAAAAAAAATATTTATTGAAATATATTTATAAATTCATTGAAGAAGAATTAATTCAAAAATATCGATCTTTTACAAAAAACAGAGTTATTCACATTATGAAATGGACTTAACCCTATAACGAGAGCGCTAAATCCGCAGAAAAAATCGTTATAAAGAAATTTCGTTATACAGAAAATTTGTTTTTATAGTCGGCAATGTCGCGGTCGACTTCACTGATAAATTTAATTTTATCATTTAAACTTAAACACTTTCTTTTAGACATTTTCGCACAATAGTTCACACTAGCGTAATGGTTAGATTAAAACCAAACAGCCAGGGGTGTATTAAAAACTGTTTCAGAAAGATCTCTCTACCCGCCGTAATGATTGAGTTTGAGGTCGGGATTTATTAAGTACTTCCGGAAATATTTCGGGAAAAACCCAACCTTATAACTTCTTAGCAATACCCATTCAAAGAATGATGTTCCTTGAATATATCGTTATAGGGAGAATGTACTCCGTTTTTAGAGGGTGTTTTTAACATGAAACTCGGATTCAAGGTGCAATGTCTTGTACGAAATTCGTTATACAGACTTTTTAATCAGCAGGTAGTAAAACAAAGCCCTCAGCTCGCTAAATTCCCAAATTAGCAACTCTCTTTACGCATTGAAATAACCGTAGTTTTGCGTAATCAGACAGATGTTATATTTCATTAACAAGGATGTCGAATTGGCAATAACAAACTACATGGTGAGTGCATTGGACAGTCCTGAAATATCAATTAAACAGGCGGAACAGCATAAATCAAATGGGTTCAGTTTATAGGGCACTTAACAAGATTTAATTTCCTTGCGACCCAGAGCTATTAACCGTTGACTTAGACGATAATCTTGCTCGATGAAGCAAGACAAGATGATGCAGATTCGTCCAGAAGGAATTTCATATGGATAAGGTGAATTTTGCACAACTTCCAAAATCTTCGATGAAAACTGGTACAAACTCTTCGACGTTGTTCATTAATGTTTCTTTTGTTTGAGGCCAGCCTTTAAATGCACAAGTGTCTCTGGTTTGTCGACATAACATCCTTCTTTTACGACAACCCACAAATAATAGAAGAAATGTAACCATGAAATCAGACATCATTGCACGTTTGTTTTGATATAATAATTCTTAAGAATCACTATTTAGAAAAGGAACTGCATGAAGATATAAAGGGTTTTCCAATGAGAGGTGTTATTTTGAATATCCCGCTATTTCGGTAGATGTCACGTTTGAAGCTGTAATTTTTTGACATTTGACAAGTAGAAACTACGCCATTAATAAAAATGGAACGATACACGCTTCAAGAAAGAATTGAAATTATTAAAATTCACTATAAGAATGGTGAAAATTTGGCAGAGACGCTTCGTAAAACTCGAACATTTGGGCCGTCGTGAAGCACCTTGATCACAATTGGTCACCGAGATTTTGTGATTTCACACCTTGCGACTTCTTCCTTTGAGGCCACGTGAAAGAGAAGGTCTACGCCAATAGCCCAGCGTCGATTCAAGACTCTAAGATGGAATTCGTGAGGCTATCGAGGACATAGGGCAGCCACTTTGCGATTTGGTTATGGAAAATTTCATTAAAAGGTTATGATCCTATAAGCGTGGTCGTGGTGGTCATTTGCCAGATGATATTTTCCACTATTAACGGAATAGCTTCTTCTTTATAATGAAATAAACATCCGATCATTTATATCGAAAAATGGCTCGTGAATGAAAACCCTTTATTGAACAAGGCAGATAGCAATATGACTTGGACATCGAGATCCATAACAAAGCACAAACAACATTGACCCGAATATTTCAAGACCCATTTCGACCAGGTGCACCAACATCTAACGAAGCATCTTGTCTCAAATCCCTCAATATTCCCATCTTTCGATTTATAAATAGAAACCATCAACAATGACTGTATTAATCATTCAGTATGACGTCTTCTGACAGCCAAAGAAACTATCAATTCCTTTCCTTTCTCTCCAATAGGCGTTTTCGGAAACTGAGGGTTACTAACTCGATCCATTGGATCACGTGACGGATCTACTCGGATCACGGACCCGGGTTCTAAGTTTACGAAAATATCAGGTTTAGGATTTGAAGTGACAGTCGTATCAATAACATAACCAAATAGTTTATGGATTTATTCTTTCTAGTCCCAGTTTATTTTCGGATTATCTCTAGCTTTGCTTGCATTTATTGGCTTTGTGAAAAATTTTTATAATTTCTGGTGTTTCCTTCCAAGTTTAATGTTATTTTTGAGTAACTATGTTAAAGAAGTAGATAATTCATTCTTTCAGTTCCAGTTTATTTACTGATTGTCTCTAGTTTTGTTTGGATTTATTGGCTTCTGTAAAAACTTTCTTATAATTTCTGGTGTGCCCTAGCAAGTTCAATGTTATCTCTGAGTACCTATGTTAAAGAAGTAAAGGAAGCTTCAGCTTTAACCTTTACGTAGAAAGATCTGCACACAGTTATGAAGACGTTGTTTCACATTATAATCTCGGCTCATTCGGCTCTTTCCATAATTCATAGGAATAGAATATATGAAATTACTAAGAAAAGAGTAGAAGACTTTTTTCAAATACAAAATTGAACTGCTGTGCTCATGCGGTGACTCTACAATCCTGCTCTCGTGTAGGGTTACGATAGATCAACCTGAGTCAGTGATCGAGTTAGGAGCACTGTACTTTCCGAACACGGGTTGGATGTTCGGGTTAGGTGAACGAACGCGAAGGTTAGTGATAGAGTTAACCCGAGTAAGTATACGAAAACGCCTAAACAGAATTCCGACCAGGTGCACCAACATCTCACGACGCATCTTGTCTCAAATCTCCTCAATATTACCATCATATTTATAAATAGAAACCATCTACAATGACTGTATTAATCATTCAGAATGACGTCTTCTAACAGCCAGGGAACCATCAATTCCACTGCATCCTTTTCATTGTTTGGTGGTTCCTCGAATGTCACCACCCGGTTCACGACTCATTCTGTCTGACCTGAGAACTCCTGACAAAGTTCAAATTTCTGAACCTGGGCGACTGTTGACCTTGCGACGGTTGTCGACTGTTCTCTTACCCATAACTCCTGGCGATTACAATGTTGCAGACCGTGGAAAATAATATCTGGATGAGTCAACGATGCTATTTCGTGTTTCCAGACTATGCTCGAGCTGTTTTTTTTTTTGGTGGAATGATTGGGGGGCACCAGTTGAGTTTGCGTGATGGTCGGCCTGCGAAAAGATGTTTGGGATCAATGCGCCGTAGGCGAAGAAAGGGTTTTTGGAGTTTTGAGGTGGAATAACTTCTTTGAAAAGTGATTTGAAAGTTTTGTGTGTGAGGGTTTTAATGAATCGAGCTGTCACTCGAATATCAATTTCTGTACGTGGAACCATACTGCCGTAAACATTATAACTTTCGACTAGAAGACTAGAGATCTATTTTATAAATGAAGATTGATACACTGAATGTTCATGCGAAATTTTGTGATGTTGTGGTAACCGAAGTGCTCTTATTATAACATCTCGACAATTATTCGAGAAAAAAAGGAAGGGTCGAGTTCACGTAGTAAAGTACAGGTTATAGAATGAGACCAAAGTAAAAATTGAAGTTTAAGTTGTTAACGTCTCCTCAATATGAACATTTGAATTTGAATGAACTGATACATATTTCTGGAATTCTGGAACTGATTATACGAAAACTTTTATTGTATTAACTCTGGCTTGGTTACTGCCACAAAAATGTTTTTGATTTGTTGTAATAATAAACTCGTAACTATGGGAACAAGTGAGCAAAAATCAAATAAATCCGCAAAGAAAACTTCTTGAACGTAGCAAAAAGTTTTATATTACAAATGGCGTGTTGGCACAATAATATCTTCGGATTGTGATCAGTAGAGACCAGATTATATGCAACATAAAAAAATGCTTGTAATATGCGGGAAAATAGGCAAAACATGTGTACGAAAATATGCAGAATATGCTATATTGAAAAATGATTTGGGAATCAAAAAAGCAATTTTTATTTCAAAATCAACATATCAATAACTCTTAACAATATGGTATTAAAATTTAATTTAATGTTTTTGTGAACGTTTACAATTAAATATTGTTCCAAATGTTCAATTGTTAAATTTTGTCTTCGATCATTTTGAATATTTTTGTATGTGGAAAAGGTTCGCTCCACATCTACGGACGTAACTGGGGAGAATTTGAACCTTGGTGCTATGTTCTCCCTTATAGTTTCAGGTAAACTTCTGCCGTCCCATTAATAAAACTTTCGATAAGAGACAAATCTTCGAAACCTGGATTTCTTTTCAATATCCTTTTAAAGTTTTCTTGAAATGCCAATGGGAACGTGGAGTTCATTTGGCGTATTTTACTCATTATTTTTTACTGATACTTACTGCGTTCCGGAATGCGCAAATCTGACTAGTCAAAATTATTAGTTATATTACTCAATAGACCTTTTATTTTGTGGAATTTGGTCGGATTCAGCATTTCAGAACGCAGGGAAGAAAATATGTACCGAAAATATGCATCACATCTGGATCTTAGCTGAAAGATGCAAATACCGCTGAAGATGTCTTAAATATGCAAATGCATATAATCCGGTCTCTAGTGATCAGCCTACAACTCTCGGAATACATTTTCCCGAAACATCAAAGTAATTCCCATCAACCCGGCAACCCCGGGTCCAGATGACATCCTCCGACCCCAAAAACCACCCCGAAGCGCTGGGATCTCGGCACCCTTCGCGGGTGCCACATTCGGCAACGTCGAACGCTGCATCGATCCAGCGCACCCTCAGTACACGTGACGTCATGGAGACGCTGCAAAGCCATAAAACACCGTCCCCGAAATCCCCCTTCTCCTGTCGTAACGTAATGTTCGGAATGCTCCCGATTCCGGTTCCCTCTTCCAGACGCCCATAAGACGGATGGCATCGGTCCCGATTCACGACGACGCTGCCCCTCTAGATGGATGCATCTTTTGGATGCTGCGGAGCTCTGCAGTTTTTCCTGGCCCACGGTAGGGCGAAAGGTTCCGTTGAGATTTCTGGGATTTTGCCGGCTTTGGTCTTGTGTTATATTTGCGGCGTCTTTGATGTCGGTGGGATGATATTCTCAACTATCGAAGACGCAGATTCCGACTTCACATTATACAGGGTCGTCCAGAACTTAACCAAGAAATTTCATCCAATTCTACATCAAAAAGTTGGTCATATTAACATAATATGTCAAGAAATGTTTCCTCTCCGAGATGTTAAAATTATAGAAAAAAAATGTTTTTTATTAAAAACATTCACACTGCTTGAAATATTTTTGTAAAATTTGAGACATAGGTTTTGAGCGTCAAGGAGCACTTTTTGCTTAGTATCATTTCTTTTCTATTCTACCAGTGCCGTCCTCACTGCAGCGAGACTGAATATTTTCAGATTGAAAATGATATGCCACTGGTTTTCCGACAATAAAAATAACTATTTAAATCTTTATTTAATTTGGAGCAAATTCGGTTTCTGGACTTTTTGACATATGAGGCACCGTTTCCGGTAAAAAAAATAAAACACATTCTCATGCATGAAGAAATCGCCAAAATTTGATAAGGTATAGTCCGTTCACGAAAGGTTGAGCTCGGTTGGCCATGAAAATTTGGCATATTCCACTGTGTTTATTAAAATTTTAGGTTATGTTGTTTATTTTCTTGTCAGATTGATACGCAATGTTGTCAATATAACATAGAGTTCTCTGATAACTCGGAAGCTCGTCGGACGAGGCCGGGTAAATTCGGCAACGTTGACTTTATTTTATGTTATGACAGCAAATACTGCCAACTTCAGATAAATAAACAAACGCCTACTATGCGCTCAAACTTTCGTGAACGGACTATAGGTACAAAACCGTAGTATAAGCTTTTTTTTGCTATATCAAATTTTGGCGATTTCTTCATGCATGAGATTGTGTTTTATTCTTTTAAACGGAAACGGTGCCTCGTACAGCAAAAAGTCAAGAAACCGAATTTGCTCCAAATTAAATAAAGATTCAAATAGTAATTTTTATTGTCGGAAAACTAGTGTCGAATCATTTTTTTTAACTGAAAATATTCAGTCGCGCTGCAGTTCGGACGCCACTGGTAGAATAGAAAAGAAATGATATTGAGCAAAACTGCTCCTTGACTCTCAAAAATAGGATTTAAATAGTAATTTTTATTGTCAGAAAACGCTCAAAACCTTTGTCTAGAATATCATGAAAATATTTCAAGCAGTGTGAAAGTTATCGATATAGAAACATTTTTTTTCTATAATTTTAACACCCTGTATCTTGATATTCATGCTGAGCATATAAATACCAAATCTAAGCACGATCGGAATTATATTCTGGAAATTATTCAAAAAATGAAGTTTGTGAAAAATCAGTGAACATTCAGTATATCAGTCTTCATTCACAAAATGAATTTAACTCGAATCGAAAATCTTCTTATGGAAATACATATACAGATTCTTCTTTTCAATATTTTAATTGAATTTTCCATGGCCCTCTCAACACTATAAGTAGAACTCGTTGAAGAATTAACGAACCCCATAATAGGAGAATAATAAAACATGCATTGGCTGACCAGAATATTTTCGGAATATTCTGCTATCCGAATGTTTGGGTGGGTTGGAAGTTTGCTCATTCCAGCCATATCCAAAAAAGCGATTATAAATATTATATGATTGACGTAATTTCCATTGAAACAAGGAGGAACAGTTGGGGTCGAAAAAAGGTTAATCAGTTTCTGGAGTTGACGGTTATGAGCTGAAAATACGTAAGCGGTGAAAATTCGAGAACAACAAAAAATTAATTTCATATCTGCTGGCCTGCTTTCAGCTTTTAATCAACATGTGTTTATTATGACCTGTCTGTTTGAAGTGTACTAACGAGGGAAAACAAAGGTGAACTTCAGTTTTTTCGTTTGTGGGTCGAAATAACAGGAATGGAGAGGTGAAATGTAGAGCAACACGTGATATTTCAGTGTTGGCTTTTCCTGATAACGCTTTTACCCACGAGTATTGTAGAATCCGTCCATTGTACGTCTCTGTGCTCGGCTTTAATAATACCTATTAATCACAAGGAAATAATGAGATTATGACTCACTGCTGTCAGATGCTTCATAGATTTAGCTTTGATATAATATTCTTTAAATTGGTATTTCTTCAGTACTCTAAAGTACTCCAACTAACAAATAACTCGTTTAAGTTAAACGAGCGCTCAAAAATTAACAATTCGTGACAATTCATAAAATGGGTAGATAACATTGAGATACTTTACAAGCTGCTACTGAGTGAATTTAGTAGCTGATTGTAAATTCGCTCAGTGTAATCGTGTTCACAAGCCAACAATTTGATAGTAAAAAGCTGCGACTAAAGTTGAAAGCTGGGCTACTTTACATGCTAAATCGCTGGCGTTATGGCTTGTTGGCATGTAAACAAGCCGTGTGTAATCACAGTTGCTACAAAACAATCTGTGAGTTCTTCTTCTTCTACTCGGTGGTTCCTGGTTCTTAAATTTGAAAACGTGCATTTATCTTAGATCCTTGACCACGATACAACGATACATAAACCTCACGTGGATAGCTAGATTGTTGGCTACTCAGCGAGTTGACAGTTTTGTGTGTAAACATCACAATCTCACAAGCTAATTCATTCGCTTCTAAATTCTCTCAGTAGCAGCTTGTAAAGTATCTCAATTTAATCTACACATCAAACTTACGTTTCGAATCTTAAACTTAAACCCCTCATAGGAAATACCAGATCATTTCGCGAAATGTTGCCACAGGATAAAAACGAGTTCATTGAACCGTTATAATTCGTACAATGATATATATTTCAAACCGAAATTGCCGAAAATTATCTATTACGTCTGTTACTATTTCCGTTATAACAGCTTTATATCGTGATAGAACAATGACTGCAATATATCTCGATATTATAACCGTTTCTCCCCGTTCTAACATAGAACTGATTTTGAATTTTTTGTTTCAGGTGAGTCGAGATGACCATTTTTCGAGATGATGTTGGTTGAATGCGTAAGTCGAAAATGCTGTGGTTATCAGTGGTGTATCAGAGGCATGACTTTTCTCTCATTCTTTAGAGAATTTTTGCATTCTGCCATTTCTTGTGAGGAAAAATCTTGCGAAGTACTAGGAGCTCTCCTACCAAGGATTTATGTATTATGTGTCAATTCATGGATGTCAACCAATCTTTTTAATGCGAAATTCAAGACGCTCTTTTCGAAAATACAATGGAACTTCCCTAAAGCGCTAAATCCGAAAAAATTCGTTATGAGAAATTTTCTTTATACATAAAATTTAAGCACTTCCTTCCATTTTCGCACTTTTCACACACTAGAGTGATGGTTAGATTGAAACCAAACAGCCAGGGGTGTATTTAAAACTGTTTCAGAAGGATCTCTCTGCCCGGCGTAATGATTTAGTTTAAGGTCGGGGTTCATTACGTACGTCCGGAAAAAATTCGGGAAAACCTCACCCTTACACCTTACATACATTACACCCTGAATGATAAACTTAATTTTATCAGTGAAGTCGACCGCGACATTGCCGGCTATAGAAACAAATTTTCTGTATAACGAAATTTTTTTATGACGAATTTTTTTTGCGGATTTAACGCTTTCGTTATAGGGAAGTTCCATTGTATATTTATATGCAGTGGCAAAGTGAACCAAATTTCCCAAAAATTCAAGGATTACCGAATTACAACGTAATTTTTGCATCTCGCAATCTGTTAGGATTCGATAATTGATTAATTACTCAAACTAAAAATTAAAATTCTGAAAATAAACACGTAACGACCTTCATTTGTTTTGCAAATTTCCTTAATTCACTTTTAAACGCACCTCCAGCGCCTGATTATTAAGATCGTCAGATCGTTCCACACTGTTAACACCTCCGAGTGTCATTTCTGAGACAATCGCATATTTACATAGAATCATATGTGTACAAATCATCAGTCATCGCATCGAGTGGGCCCAGCCGGTGATTATCTCGTGAGCTCTGTGTTCCATGCCCGTTGCCGCGTCGGCCTTATACACAATAATGGAACGGCTGATGGACACCAACTCATAGTCGAGAAATTATGCATGCGGTTCTCTCGAATCCATTGGTGTGCTTTAGGAATTTACATAAATACGTCGTTCTCCTCGCGGGAATCGAAACGTATGGGGGAGATGATGGATGGAAAACTAGGTTCGAATCTTTGTTGGGGGCTTGAAAAATTGCTGCTGGATGAGGTATGAATTCAAACTATGACGGTATTAGGGCAGTTTCCAAGTTGTACGTTGTAGAGAGCACTATTAAGTGACAAGCAACAATTCGCAAGACTGCCAACAACAAGGTCTCTTTATTCTGGATTCCTGGTTATTCAGGAATCGAAGAAACGAAGAGGCTAACATACCTACTTACCCATAACCCTTCTGTTTTATGTATAGGCAAATGCATCTCTAAAAAAGAGTTTTGTAGATACTGTAGGGAAGATGAGGAAACTTCTGTTAACTCAGTTAAAGTATACATCGCCATTACGAGCCTGCGAAAAGAATTATAGATACTAGAGTTTTTTCTACATTTTCCAATAAATCTCCGTATGGCATCAGGGGCAGCTTGAATATCTTTCATGCACCTTAGCACTTCGCACAGTTTAACTGACGCTCGTCAATCCAGAAAGAAGGTTTGAAGGCAGCAAATAGAGTATTTTCTAAATTAAGACAAGTTAAGAATACTGTTCAAGTTGATTCAACTTGTCAACGATATATCAATCTGAGATCTTTTTCTCCACATGGAAACAGTTCCAAAACGTGGAATAAACTGCACATTGTTCTATAAATTTCATTAATATAACATAATTAACCGCATCCCAAATGGGCTCTTAATCGCTCTTTCATAAAAGATACACATGAATTGTTCTCGGCCGAGAAAATTTCTCCTCGCATAGAGATCAGATAGAACACAGCGCTTTCCGTCAAACGAACTAATGACTGTTGAATCTGCAATTCTGATTACCACGGATTTCTCCTCTGTTATCGCGCGTCACACGCTTCAACAACGTACACCTACTAGGATCGAATTTGGACGGACTTTTAAAATCATCGCTCAACGACCTTTCAGTTTAACGTGGGCAACAGTGGCGTAGCTGTAAGGGATTAATGGGGACATGCGTTCCATAAGAGAGTTTGATTAAGTCCACATAACGTCTACAAATGATGAACTGTTTCAAAATGATCTCTCTTCCCGCTGTAATGATTAAGTTCGAGTTCGGGATTTATTACGTACGTCCGGAAAATTTTCGGAAAAAACCCACCCTTATACCTTCTTATCAATACCCATTCAAAGAGTGATGTTCGAATTTCGAATATTTCGTTATAGAGAGAATTCACATTGTTTTAGAGGGTGTTTTTAACATAGAATTTGGATTCAAGGTCCAATGTCTTGTACGAAATTCGGTATACAGACAAATTCGTTATAAAGAAGTTCATTATAGGAAAGTTCCACTGTATCACCTTATACAATATTTTTACTAGTGCGGGTTTTAGTATTGAACATTGACACTGCTCTTTCATGAATTGAAAATTATTTTTGAATTTCCGAACGAAGTTAATTCCTTGATCTTTCTTTGTTCGGAGCATTGTAACGTAGATATGTATGTAAAAATCTAGGTACGCCACTGTTCGTTGCAAAACCCTCTCACTGTTCTGGGTACCTTCCGTAACAGGACGTTTCCAAAACGGGCCGCGAGAGTCACAACTAAGGCCAGAAAAGTCCACGATCGATTCAGGCATATCGAGATCGAGAAGAAAGGAATGTGACGTAACTATTTCTAGGTCGTTCCTCGTACCGTTCAAACTAGACATACTTTCAGATTCGGCGATCTGCCTATTATTTTGTGAAAATTCATTGAGCTATTGGCCGTTTTGAGTGAAATAAGCGGTACTCCCTCTGGTGGTTGTCGTGGAAACTAGAAATAATGGCATAAATCCTCTATTGTCTGTGATTTTCATAGAATCCTGGAAATATCATAAAACTCATTTGAAATTATCGTTGTGCAGGCTCTTGGGTGTTGTTCTGGGGTTCATTTCCATGTCTTCTTCTTTCCAAATTTGCTGTTGACATCGACGAAATGCTACAGCAATTCAAGTTGAAGATTGGTCAACCAACTACAATTACCACAAATATGGAAACCTGCTCTTTACATTCACTCATGATTAGCTTTATCTACGTTCATTCATTTACTTGTTCCAATTTCAAATGTAGTTGTTCAGGAAGACTTTTGTGCGTCCAGAAATCTCTTCGTCACATTTATTACAGAGCAACAAGTAAAGTGCTCCTGTCGTTTTTGTTGATTTGAGAGGTCACAAACTCTCTGAGAAGACTTTTCGTGTCGTGAAAAGATATGAAAAATACAAAATTTAATAGTAGTTTCCACTGACAGACAAAGCTCGCAAT
Source organism: Propylea japonica (assembly GCA_013421045.1). Taxonomy (NCBI): domain Eukaryota; kingdom Metazoa; phylum Arthropoda; class Insecta; order Coleoptera; family Coccinellidae; genus Propylea; species Propylea japonica. Next base: position 25,092,772 of record CM024245.1, read on the forward strand.
GCCTATAAAAATGATACGAGGTTATTATCTCGAATCACAACGCAAAGTCCAAAGCTATTCGAAGGGTTTTCCGTGGTTTGACGCAGGTCATTTTGAAGTCATCAATTGTTTCCAATAGCTTATACGTAACAAAATTGTGTAAACATTACTCTTCAGCATAGTTGAAATATAACCATGAAAACTGACTATAACTCGGAAATAATATCTTACTGTTTTGGTCTTCAGGATGTGGCCTTGTGATGTGATAAAGGTCTATTACAATTGAAAGATATGAACGTCAACATCAAGTTATCGCTGAAACTTAAATTTTTCGGTAAAATGTTATACAAGTGTCCCGGAAAATGTGAGAAATCTCTCGGATTCAGATAGAACATAAAAAATAAGATGACAAATTCCCACAATTTCTAGCGGCCCTCCCTACGAAGATACGACCTCCTCAATCACGCCACTGCAAATTCATTTTAGTGGAATAAATTTCAATTGCTTACTTCTTTCAATATTTTTTTTTTCGAAAACGGTTCATTTTATCGACACTGAACAAGAGTACCTTTTTTTCAGCTTAATGTTCAAGGTATCCAAATTTATTTTTTAATACATTATCATACAGGTCCGCCCCTGGTAAACTGAACAAGCTAATTGAAATTTGAGTTCGGTGATTTAAGAGGTCCAATACTATTAATCATATCCAATTTTCATCAAATTATATCGAGTAGTTTGAAACTTATTCCATTAAAATGGATTTTCAGTGGCGTCATTTAGGAGATCGTATCTTCGTAGGGAGCGCTGCTATGAAAAAAAATTATGGGAACTAGTGATCTTATTTTTTATGTTCTATCTGAATCCGAGAGATTTCCCACATTTTCCGGGGCACCCTGTAAAACGAACCAAAGATGGCATTAAGTCATAATGGACCTCCTTTCAACTGACCGTATATCATACAAACAATTTCTCTAGCTCCTCCGATACTCACCAGAGGGAGCATCGTTCGCTTACAACTTCCAAATTCCTTCACGTTGAACTTTTCTAATTCTCATTCACTTATTCGCTCCCTACAATGCTCAGAGCATCATCGAACCTAGATGTGAACCTCTAATTAAACGCACTCCGAGATAAATAAGAAAATATACAGCCGTTCAGCTCGGATGAGACCCGCAGTATATGCGAGGGCGAAAATCGATAAAAGTTACTTGATACCGAGCGGAGTTTCCTACAGCTGTAAGTCTGACGAAATTCGTGATAAGGCATAATCCGGAGATATTCGGACAGCTTGATTAAGACAGCGGAGGTCTCCAAGAAGAGCTTATGTAATTAGCTGGAGTTTCAAACAGAGAAGAATCGGGAGAGTATAATAATCGCGATACTCCGTGAAATTCGTCCTCGCTCGTTCCTGGAAAATTTCCGCAAAATGAACCTTAGAATTTAGTTGGAAAATTAGCTGGTAAAATCGCTAAAATGAGCCAGAACTCTTGTTGTATTTCTACTCAAATGACTAACTGAAATTCCTGATTAAAACTGGTTGTCAAGTTCAATCATATTCGTTCTGTCGATTATGTTATCTGTACAGTAAAACGTCGACTATGAGCAAAATCACTGACCCATTTCGTACCTTGGATGGTGCACCACATGGCTCTGTGTTGGGACCCTTTCTGTTCATTATACATTCATATATAGTCCGTTCACGAAAGTTTGAGCCGTCGGTTGGCCATGGATATTTGGCATATTCCACGGTGTATATTAGAATTTTAGGTTATGTTAATTATTTTCTTGTCAGATTGATACGCAATGTTGTCAATATTGCATAGAGTTCTCTGATATCTCGCAAGCTCGTCGGACAAGGACGGGTACATTCGGCAACATTGAATTTATTTTACGTTATGACAGCAAATACTGCCAACTTCAGATAGATAAAGAAACTTCTACTATGCGCTCAAACTTTCGAGAATGGACTGTAGCTTTCTATTTGACTGAATAATTTCCGAGATCACCTCAGTTGGAAGTGAAGTGATTTTGACAAATAGAACGATAAGGTTTGAAATCAAATAGGAATATCGACGATAGTTCGGAAGGAAATCCTGAAAGTAATATGAATTATTCTTAATAATTCCTTTTTTGTTATGTTTAAAAGTAAATTGTGAAGTTTCACCAAAATGTTGTTATTTTATTGTTTTGTTGAACTGAAGTGATTGTGGAAATTGAAATGATTTTATTTCAAGGGACCGGTTCGGTGGAATATCAAGAAAGTGAAAATTACAGTCGTAGCGGTCGTTCTCAATGAAATATTTATTTTGTGGTTGAAAGAGTTGCTGAGGGCATTGAAATGTCGATTAAACGACGTTCACAATAAGTTGGACTCAGTAGGTCCACAACATGGAGTATTTCAAACAAGGATTTAGCTCTGAAGGCATATAAGTTTCAAATAACATAGGAACTAAAGCTAGTGAAAATCCAGTTCTATAAGAATAATCCCCAATCGAATCCTGAACTAAGGGATGAAATAAGTGAGATAGAGCCTCTTGAAAATTTGAACAAAAGAGTGGACGTCTGTAAGGGGATGCCATTTGGCAGATATTTTGTGAATGTCAAACTGATAATGATTCTTCATAACACTGCACTGACAAGTTTCAAAAGAATAAACCAATTCTTAATCAAATTTCGGAGTTTTCCAGCTAACCATCTAATGACGAACCGCTCGACTCCTCCCCCAAACCACAATGTACCGCTTAGCTCATCCCCCAAACGACTAATCATTTCTACTACCAGCGATAAGAAGAAAAACCCCAACATCCACCGAATTCGAAGTCCTGGGTGAAACGTAATCGTAATCGAAGTAAAACAAAAAGTGGAAACCGTAATCGCATATCTGTTACACGCGTGTCGTAATCGAAAAGTGTGTCAGTGGGACGGCGATGCCGAGTTAAAACTCGCGTTCCGCCGCTGAAGATGACCTAGGCGGATTTTCATCAACCTCACGGATTTCGAGCATGTCCCGTTATACGCGGTTCCTCAATTATGCACAAACTAGAATGTCGGCTCTGATACCAGCGACGTTCTCTTCGCGATGCAGCGGAAAACGAAGAAGGCCCGCATGCGGCGTTGCATCTTCGACGGGTTTTAGATCGCTCGATTTTGGGTTATCGAAGGTCTTGACCGAGATGCATAGAATACCTGTTCCCTAGTACATCATTAAAATATACTGTTCCCTACTACTTCATTAAAATATACACTTGGTTTCCGCTAATATAGTAGTGTATACAGTAAGCATTCACAGGGGATTCACTTCAAGTTTACTCCTCGTCCCCACAGAATCTACACTCCTAAGTTTTCTTCTAAAGAGTTTTCCAATAAGAAGTGTTATTTTGACATTCAAAGAAAAATGCAATTATTCAATATAAATGATCGGATGTTTATTTCATTACGAAGAAGAAGCTATGCCGTTAAAAGTGGAAAATAACATCAGGCAAATGACCACCACGACCACGCTTACAGGACCATATCCTTTCAATGAAATTTTCCATAACCAAATCGCGAAGTGGCTGTTCTATGTCCCCGATAGCCTCACGAATTCCATCTTTGAGATCTTGAATCGACGCTGGGCTATTGGCGTAGACCTTCTCTTTCACGTGGCCCCAAAGAAGTCGCAAGGTCTCAGTGCCCAATTGTGATCACCTCTTTGTCAAATGTCAAAAAATGACACCTTCAAACGTGACCTCTTCCGAAATAGAGGGCTATTCAAAATAAAACCTCTTATTGGCAAACCCTTCATATTCTCCTGTCCAAAATATTCTTTTCGAAAGCTAGCATTGGTGAAGCATTCTGTAACTAAGTGAACAAAAGTTTAATACCCCTTTACAGAATTAACACTCATCAGTTTTTGTTTAGCCAATTCACATATGCTATCTGTCAATGTCAAAAGAAGAAAGACAGTGAGGAGGCGTTCTTACTGAGATCCAAAACTTTTTGGACTTTGCAGTTTCGAAGTCCAAACAATCCATTCCAGGATTATACCTCCAGAGTTCCTCTCTTTCAGTTCGTTCCTTCTGAAAAAATGCTTCGTATCGGTGCAATTCTCTATAACACAGAAGTTCTAGGCCAGTTAGTGATGTTATATGCTTGCCTTCAAAGTTAATTTATTTTCCACTCAAGAAAAAGATGGTAGAATTGTCTTGAAGAAGCTTCTTTATGTTTGAAAATGTTATCCATCAAAGTGATACTCCTGCACTGCGACCTAATGGTCAATTGTGGAACCATACTTTGAGTGGTCTAACTTTGAAGTTGATGTACTACATACAGCAGATATGTTTCTGGATGGACAAATGTCTTAGACAGAAACTGCAAAATTCAAAGAAAGAATTGTGAATAAGTTTTCAAAAAATATAACCCATGGTTGTTGAAACCTACATTAATATTTGAAGAATATTACAACACCAACACTAGACCTTCAGTACTTCAAGTTAGAAGAAGATTGATATAAAGAAGAGGGTGAAAACACTTTCCATGATATGCTCAACTCAATTATGCAAAAAACCCTCTAATAACCTGCGAATTGACGTACAACTGGCGTTACGTAAAACCAGCAATAAATAAGAGTCTTCAAGCCCGCATGCTTCCATAAAGAGAGGATGTACTCAGCCTGCGGTCAATCTTCAAGAATGTACAGCAGGTGCCAACGAGCACCTGCCCAAATTTCTATGATCGCCCAGTACCAGCACGCGCGAGGATCGTCAAACCTGATTTTTTTTTGCAAAAACCCAGCGCCATCTGCCGAAGTTGAAAATAGAATATGGTTGCCATGTAAATGTATGGTACTTGTAGTTGGCGTAATCATGACCGAGACATTTCGCGAACGACAGCCACCCCACCTGCTGGATGGCACCTGGTGCCATTAAGAAGAAGTTGGAACATACAAGAATATCGACCTTAACAGATGCCGGGTGGCAGTCACTGACCTAATTTTTATTGAAATTGGTGCAACGTCATACCGGCCAGCAATTATTGAAATGTTGATCCTTTTTTGTCGTCCACTTGGTTATTTGTACTTACTATTTTGCCATTTGATGATAGGACAACTGATAGCTTTCTGGCAGATATCGTTGAAATAGAAGACCTTCAGAAATCAAGGAAAATGAGGAGGGCATCATTTTGAAAGACCAGAACCCTTTTGCGGCATAGGGAAATACACTTACAAAAAGGAATTCGCTAGACAAAGGAGACAGACAGAAAGGCACTCTGACAGTCAGTGCCTTTCATAGCCCAGTCAAATTAGGGTTTCACCTCGGAATGAAAGATAGTAAGCGGAATTTCGGTATAAACCTTCGTTTTGTCGTTCTCAATATTGTCTCAAAAGTCTGAACTGCTATCGATCCTCTGTTCCTATTGCTTAAATGAGATTTGTACCTGTTATGAAAGTTGTAGAGCATAAAATTCTCTACAACTTTTGTTTCAACTTTTTTTTCATACGATCAACCGTTTTTGGGGTAAAGCGTGAAGAGTGCGCAGTGTACAGTTTAATAAGAGTTAATGCAAGGCCAAGCGTAAGTTACGGTTATCAGTTAGTTGTATAAAGTCAATGATTTAATAATAACTCTCGCTTGACTTCGCATTAACCCATATAAAACTGAACACTGCGCACTCTTCAAGCTATAACCCAAAAACGGTTGATCGTATGAAAAAAAAAGTTCAAACAAATGTTGAGGAAAATTTTATACCCTAATACTTTCAACAACAAATCTAATTCAAGCAATAGGAACAGAGATTTTAGCGAAAAAACCGATTTTTATGACCTTTGACCTTCAATATCTCAAGACGCACTCACTATAGCAACTTAGACTTTCGAGATAATATTGAGGAGGACAAAACGAAGACTGATACCAAAATTCAGCTGATTATCTTTCATTCCTAGGTTGATTCCTTTTTTACCTTATTTGACTGGGCTATAAGGCTTACAATACTCCAATCACTTTCTCGGATGGCACAAAACGACACAGTTGACACAGTTTTTCTATAAACACTGTGAGGCGTTCCCATTTCTAACCATCAAATTTTATTTGCCAAAATTAAGTAGTTCATGGGAAAAATTGTGTAACTGTAGAATCTTCGTAAGGCTCCTCTGACCGTGTTACTAATTGTACAATTAAATATAAAATACATTGTAAATGTAACCGAAGAAAATGGCGAAGCGAAGGTCAGAACTGAAGCAATTGCGACAAATCTCATTGTCATATTCTCATTTGTTCAACTTCCTGAATAGAACTGAAATGTTTTCTTTGAATCTGACATAAAAATATATGGAGAAAATGCAACCCTAGAATAGTTCGAATAAAGAAAATATATTTCGGACGTTTGAGGTACAGATGTTTAGTTCCAACAATTTATATTTGTAAGGAAATTATAATTCTTTTGACTGGTATTTACCTAGGAATTAAATGACAGCAACATATTCATTCTGTTCATCTCTAAACAATATAGAGGTTAAACAAAACTAAACTCTCACAAAATATTTTTGTGATGTACTAGAGATGTTTAATCATAAAACTTTTCGACACATTCTATCAAAAATCGATTTTTCCTCATTTTATTTACACCAAAGTGCTATTTATACAACGTGAGAAAGTGTTACGAAAAATTGGGTTAAACTATTGCCAGCTTTTGATTTCGCACGTTTCATGACCTACTTTTCGTGTCCTACAACTTCATTCATGTTATCGCTCTTCAGATTAGAAAAGAGGCGACAATTCGTAATGATGCGTGGAGAATGAGTCTACAAGGAAATTGAAATAAGTTTTTTTTTCCATATTCTCATCTCTAAAATCACTTAAAATATATCAAAGTGGTCGTTGATAATGGAGCTATGAATGCTGATAGGTATATAAGGAACATTCTTGAAGAGCATGGAGTGCCATTTGCCCCATTCATTGGTGAAAATTTCATTTTTATGGACGATAATGCCAGAACCCATCGTGCGCGCATCGTTCAGGAGTACCTTGAAGAGATTGAAGTCTCTCGAATGGAATGGCTAGCAAGAAGTCCAGATCTCAATCTGATTGAGCAAATTTGGGACAATCTCAATAGAAGGCTGAGAAGTTCAGAAAATCATCCAGCTACTCTTAATGACTTAGGAATTCAACTCAGAGAAATCTGGGAAGGATAAGATCAGAACATTTTCAGATAACTCAATCGTTGCCGAGCTGTAATTAGCGCAAGGGGTGGAAACACCAAGTATTAAATCAATTATCAGCATTCCAGTATTCTGAAAATTGTTTTTTTTCTTCTTTCACATAAGATTCGGTGAAATCCTGAATTTTTCTTCCATTTAATGTGTCTTGTTTCGTTAAAAACCTTCCCGAGAGAACATAAAAAATAAGTTATAAAGTCAATATAGAGTTAACTTTCATTAAAATTGAGATTTTCAGAATGTGCGTTAATTTTTTTCGTAGCATTTTTGATTATCTCGAATCGGAATTGGAGTTATTAATCCTTCTTGACTAGTCAAAATAAAATAATGTATGTTATCTGAGAACAGTTGATATCAGTAGACATTAATAGTTGCCCCTTCTATAAACAGGAAGTCCTATTTCTAAAGAAGATACATATCAAATCTGAGTAAGTGTTAGAGATATGCGTGTAACATGAGTAGAGGGCAGAACAAGGAATGAAACGAGAAGTTTGAAGCCACAAATCTGTTAACATCGTCAAGTTTATGGGAGAACGTTTATCACAAAACCAGATAAAGGAGTACTGTTCTTTCTGTAATCCTATTCTGTCGACAAAAGCTCGTTAAGTGACTCTGGAACGCTTCAGATCGATGTTATGACATTTGGAACCTACTCAGAAATTTACTTTGAGAGTGGAAAAAGAGTATGATCATGTTATGATCGGGGAATATGCAGATTTTTCCTGATAAGACTTTCTTATCACATATTTCTAATGTTTACAGGCAACCTGAATAATTTTCCATTCGAAAACATGAAATTTTCCTCGCATTTTCGAAGGAATGCTAACATTTTTCAATTTCAATTTTTTGAGCATTATTTCTAAGGAAAAAAGATCATCTCTTATGGGCATTTTCAGTTATTTCCAAAAAAAATCTTTTCATAATACCCATTATCCGTTTTTGTTTCGTAGTCAGATTTTGAGCAAAAAATATGCTCCGTAAACCATTTCGATTTCAGAAGATACACACACAAAATACACTGCGCAAAAAAATTAACGTACATTCTGAAAATCTCAATTTTAATGAAAGTTAACTCTACATTGTTTTTATAAACTTATTTTTTATTATCTCTCGGGAAGGTTTTGAACGAAACCAGACACATTAAATGGAAGAAAATTCAGGATGTCACGGAATCTTCTGTGAAAGAAGAGAAATAAATAATTTTCAAAATACTGGAATGCTAATAGGTGATTTAATACTTGGTATTTCCACCCCTTGCGTTAATTACAGCTCGGCAACGACGGTTCATACTCAAAATGAGTGAACTTAAAATGTTCTGACCTAATCCTTCCCAGATTTCTCTAATTTGGATTTCTAAGTCATTAATAGTTCTGGATGATTTTCTGAACTTCTCAGCCTTCTATTGAGGTTGTCCCAAACCGGCTCAATCCAATTGAGATCTGGACCTCTTGCTGGCCATTCCATTCGAGAGACTTCAACCTCTTTAAGGTACTCCTGAACGATGCGCGCACGATGGGGTCTGGCATTAAAGTCCATAAAAATGAAAATTATACCAATGTATGGGGCAAATGGCACTACATGCTCTTCAAGAATGTTCCTTATATACCTATCAGCATTCATAGCTCCATTATCAACGAGCAAAGGTCTGTGTGAGCAGTCAAAGATATTCCACCCAATGCCATAATTGATCCTCCCCCGAAACCAGTTGTATTCAGGAAATTGCACTGAGCATACCTTTCATGTGGACGTCTGTATACAAGGGAACGTCGATCACAATGGTAGGGGCAAAATCTAGACTCATCTGAGAAGGTAACTCTTTCCCAATCAGCCTCTTCCAATGGATATGCTCTCTCGCAAAATCCAAACGCGCCCTTCGATGGGCTGGAGTAAGAGCTGGGTCTCTTGTCGCGACACGAGGCAAACGGCAAAAATAATTATCATTGAGAACACCTTCAGTTGTAGAATAAATTTGAGATTTCCATAATGTGCGTTAATTTTTTTGCGCAGTGTAGATGAACACATTACGAAACCCCACGTGCAATCATGGCCATCTTTTCAAATATCCTTGTTTTGCTCAAAATGGCCCCTACAATCTTCCATTTAACCCACTCTCCTGAATTTTAGAACCTAATACAGACACGTAGATGGCGCTGACATCATCGTAGTCGCTCCGTTTCCTATCTTTTTCTCTTTAATCTTTGACTCACACTAAATCTCATGTTCTACACCGTGTAATGAAACTTTAGATTCCTGAAAAGGACTAAGGGTCCCAAAATTGAAAAGAATATGGTTTTAACATGACCTCTAATAATTATTGATATACCACATTAGTGCACACGCGTGCACAGCTCCTAATGTTTTATAAAATCATTCAAACGCAAGGCAAGGTTGTGTGGCATTAAAAAATCAGTTTCTCTGACCGATTAGAGCGCCGATAACAATAACAATAAATATTTCCATTATCCGAGTACCTCTATATCAGCTGACGATAAGCCTTGCTTCAAATCGTATCGTGCTACGAGCCGGGAATCCTGAGAGCTATCGAAAGGACTCGATAACTCGCAAAGGCAACAATGCTATCTTTCTTTCTTCCTTATCTTTCTTCATGAGTTCATGTTTGTTTATATCGTTATCAGACGATGGTAGGTTTCGATTTCTAGCATGGATTTATCGTTTATGGATCTGTGTTTGCATAATGTTCGTGCATGTTTATTTCTTCATCGTTTCGCAAAAAAAATCTGAGAATTTTATTATCGCGTTTTCGATTTCTCGGAATGGGTAGAAATCGGAAATATTGCAGGTTCATCATCTACAGCGTGTTTTTTTAAGAGCTTGAAAACTTTGATTTGACGAGACAGAAATATATTTAATATTATATTTTGGTAGATAATTTTATGGTATTTATTTTTGAATATGATAAACATTTCCGCCATACGATTGAACTTGTATATTCAGTCAGTCTAATTTTTCAGTGTTTATTTATGGTGGTATTCTGCTTTCAACTGTAAGCCATTCTTTAACTTTTCATAAGCTTACAGGAAAATTTCAATTCTGGACCTCTTTAAGGGAACTGTAGCTTACAGAAATCGTTAAATATTTGCGAGTACCTACTCGACATGTGATCGGAAGCATTATCGAATGACATAAAGTGAGGTTACATTAAATGGTTTGTTCATTTTAGGACGAAGACCAACGTTTCAATATAAGACATTCATGATGAATAAAAATAAGATGGCTTTGTTTATTGGATTGTTATCGAAAGAAAAACATAACAGGTAAAAACATTGTTCAATAATATACATGACCTGAAAATCATTCTTTTTAAAAGTAGGAACTTTATGAGAATTGCAAGGAAAAGGTTGCGTGATGGAATGAATCCATTTGAAATGCCGGGTGCCCAGAAAATGTTCAGATTGAAGAAATGTCGAATTAGTTTGTGAATATGTTCAGATTGAAGAACCAGTATACTATAAACTAATATAAATTAATAAATGCTCCACAGCAATTTTAACCCGGAAATGTTTTTCTTTCCTGTTTTCAATTTATAAGATGAAAGAAACAAACGCAAACTACATTCAGATAAATATATTTTCAAATAAAAATCAAAACCATTCACTCATAATACATAGAGTTCCATGATCAAATCTTACGATTGAAGGTTATGTTTTAAGATGGGAAGTTAGAAGGTGACACTGTAAATAAGAAAGTTACAGGAACCATTCCAGAATTGCATTATTTACGAATCTGTAAGTCGGCCAGTTACAGATCAATCGTGCGCTACAGTATCATAACTTACAGATGAAAAGCAAAATACCACAATTAGTCATCAATATCCATTTTGTCCCTTTCAAAGTTATTAACCTCAGTTATGCCAGCGTTTTTGGAATTACTTAGAATATTCGGAATTTTTTGCGAATTTTGGAATTATTTGGTATTTTCTCGATATTATTGACTGATATGGAATTTTAGTGTACAGAATGTTCAGGGTGAAATAACACTCGGTTCTACCGATAGAGATGGGCGGCTCAGTGGCGACAATCAGTTATCCCAGAGACCGGAAAAATGAATTTTCCGTTAGCCATGAGCTTCGCCACTAAACCACGATCATATTTTACATGGCGATTAGTTCAACGATTGCTAATGATGACAGCTGTACTGGATCCATAGACAAAGTGACACGGCAACTTGGCGCAGGAGCGTCCGTCTCTGGTGATCGGGTTTTTTTCCACTTCCTTGGGGTCCCTGGCGTCCTGGGAGGCAGCAAATGCCGAGCAGTGAGCGTAATTTATGTTGAGGAGAATCGGGAACAGAGTACGGAAGAACTTTAATTATCTCCTTCATTTGTGACGCTTCGAGTCGCCCCCTTGAATCGTTTTATGAACGGAAACGGGTCTTGCTAGACCGTTTTCTTAACGGGGAAGTGAATTTAGGGGGATGTATATATGCTGACTTTGGGATTGAGGGTGACAACATTGACAACTGCCGGGAAAAGAATGTTGAAGAATTTACAAAGATGTTCTCGAGATGTGGGAATTCGACGGTTTATCAGTGGGTACTGTTACTGTTCTTTTGAGCGCTTGTTCTATCTACCGGATGTCGTCCTAAATTCGTTGTTTGGCGAAAACGGATGAGCTAGAACAAATGAGTGGCTCGATTTTTGGGAGAGTTAATTTGGTGAAAACCGCAACCTTCTAAGTTAAACCGTAACCTTTTAAGTTAAACCGTTTTCGAGCTATTAGAGAAAATTGGAAAATGGCGTCAAATGAAAAGTTCTCATAACTTTTTTTATTTATTATATTTCGTTCTAGCTCATAGAGTTCCTGAGATTTTCTAGAAATTTGACTTGATAAATCTATATAATGAAACTAATATTTCTCAGAGTATTCCGATTTGAATTGAATACTTTTTCAACTTCTGAAGCTTAATAATGCAGAGTTGGTTCTCTTATTATAAGGCTTTTGTTCTAAAGGCAAGCAACGTGCAGATTTCACTTGAATTCCATAATGAAATATTTAGCTAATTCCCTCTCAAGCGATGATTTCAAACAATGTCCCGGCCTCATTGAGAAAAAATTTAATAAAAACTTCCAAAATTGCTAATCTTCGAACTATCTATCCCTAGATATACTGGGAACTCTACAGGCCTCTTATAGAGAGTTTTCCAATAAGAGGTGTTTTGAATAAGGCTCTGAAAAGGGGAGTATATCAGACAGCCATGCTGGGTCCAACCACAGACTCGAAAATTACAGAACAATTCGAATGAAATGAAATCTGTAATCGAATAAATGCTTATGCTTACCTGTCTAGTCTCCAACTTTATTGTTTTGAATAAAAAATCAATACTTTCTATTAACTATTCTTCAAAAAAAGCACGCAACTAACAATAGAGCACAATAACTGAGAAATTGACATTACCATCTGTAATTTTCTAGTCTATGGTTGGACCCAGTCAGCCTGTCTGGCATACCTATCTTTCTAGTGCTCTATTTTGAATAGCCCGCTATTTCTGTAGATATCACGTTAGAAGCTACATTATTAATGAAAATGGAACGATACACGCTTCAAGAACGCATCGAAATAATTAAAAATTCGCTATAAAAATGGTGAAAATTTGACAGAGACGGTTTTTAAAACTCGAACATTTTTGGGTCGTTGTGAAGCACCTTGTCGGACCGCAATAAAGAAATTGGTGGAAAAAATTCTAGCTGGTGAAACAAGTTAGTGATGTGAAGAATAATACCAGTGCACGTCGCTCAAGAACAGAAGAGAATATTGCTGATGTAGCGAAACTATTGAAGAAAACCCAGGTTTGTCCATTTCTAGTCGTTCTTTGGAATTAGACATTCCACAAACGTCATCACACCGTATTTTGCATAAAGATTTGGGTCTTTTTTACTTATGAAGTTGAGTTAACACAAGCAACGAAACCATTGATCTTTCCCGGGAAAAAATTTCCGGACCGTGCTATCTCTCGAAAGAGGTGATCACAATTGGCCACCAAGATCTTGTGATCAAACACCTTGCGACTTCTTCCTTTGGGGCCACGTGAAAGAGAAGGTCCACGCCAATAGCCCAGCGTCGATTCAATACCTCAAAGATGGAATTCGTGAGGCTATCGAGGACATTGGGCAGCCACTTTGCGATTTGTTTATGGAAAATTTCATTAAAAGGATATGGTTCTGTAAGCGTGGTCGTGGTGGTCATCTGCCTGATGTTAATTTCCACTATTAACGGCATATCTTCTTCTTTATAATGAAATAAACATCCGATCATTTATATTGAAAATGAAATTTTTGTTTGAATATCAAAATAACACCTCCTATTGGAAAACCCTTTATTACGAAACCATCTCCCATAAATTCAAATTGTAAAGGACCCCGCACATTTCTTATGGGAATTGGGTCCCGGTGGATTTTGCTGAAAATTTGATATGATGTTCTACTAATCCTTCTGATCAAATGTCTCCACACTCACGAAGCTGAAAATGCATAGTTCTAGGAGTTTTTAGCGATATTCGTATCCATTATGGCTTACGTATTACCGTTCACACAGAAATGTTTGAAAATATTTCGTGATTATTGAAAGCAGATTTTGTCAATTTAATTTGTTAATCTTTAAATATATCTTGTATTCATTATAATAATTTTTATTGCCTTGAATTGAGATGCCTCGACACGTTCATTTCATGGTTTTTTGCGAAAACATGAATAAATCGAACGAAATATATTGTTTTCAAGAAAGCAATAATGGATACAAAAAATCGCTAAAAACTCCTAGAAGAATGCATTTTCAGCTTCGTGACTGTGGAGACATTTGATCAGAAGGATTAGTAGAACATCATATTAAATTTCAGCCAAATCCACCGGGACCCAATTCCCATATACAGGGTGTTTCCTAAACATGCGGCAAAAATTCAGGGGATTGTTCCTTGGACTATTCTAAGAATATTTTGTCCTTTGATGATTTTTGAAAAACCTCTTGTTTCGAAGATACAGGGGAAACAAAATTTTAGATAATAACATTTTATTATGAAAAATTACATGAAAATTTAACTTAACCTACAAAAACTGTTGAAAATGACCACCTCTAGCCAAAAAAAACGAATTCAAATGAAAACCGTGTTAAATCTGTATTCCTTTATCATCTGAACTTATCAATTTTAAGTAAAAAAACTGGCCGTTTTTAGTAATTGGAATGTTGTTAAACAAATTTAAAATAACTTGTACCTACTTAGTAAACACAGTGCGGTACGAATTTTTAATTAAACTTTTATAAATTTTAAAAATATGAAAAATGTTATTCGTCCTGTATCTTCGAAACAAAGAGGTTTTTCAAAAATCATCAAAGGACAAAACATGCTCAAAATAGTCCAAGGAACAACCCCTGAATTTTTGCCGCATGTTTAGGAAACACCCTGTATAAGAAATGTGCGGGGTCCTTTATCTCGTAATGAGAATGTAACTTGTTACCTCCGCACAAACCGCCGGCGCGCCGCCTAACGGAAAATCCATTTTCCAGACTTCGACTCGGGGACCGGAGTCGCCGCCGCCAACTGGACGGCCCAGAAGTGCCCGTTGCAATTTCCTCGACGGACAGCGGCGCCCGGATACCGCTGCATCGCGAAAAAGTCGCTCGTTCATTTTCTCAGAGACCGCTTCGGGGTTTACGACAGCGGGCTTTTCTTCACAAGCGATTAATAAGAATCGACGGTAGGCGGAAACTGACTGGTTCGCCCGTTTTTATCGCGATGACGCGAATGGGACGTTTTATCGCTCCACTCGGAAGAATTTAGCGCTGATTGGGTTGTTAATTTTTAGTTTTTTTTGCAAGTTGATTAACTTATATGAAGTTGTTCTTTGATGGTTGGAACGGTTCGGTTAGTGTAATGGCTTAATTTGACTAAGTAGTTCTGCGATTTTGAACAACCGCCGCAAATGAAGGGTCTTCCATTTCAAATTTTTTTAATTCAACGCAATCTATTTTAAATACAGTGGAACTTCCCTATAACGAAAGCGCTAAATCCACAAGAAAAATTCGCTTTAAAGAAATTTCGTTGTACAGAAAATTTGTTTCTATAGTCGGCAATGTCACGATCGACTTCACTGAATTTGAGTTTGTCATTCAAACTTAAGAACTTCCTTTCAGATATTTTCGCACAACTTTTCACACTAGCGTAATGGTTCGATTGAAACCAAATAGCCAGGGTTGTATTTAAACTATTTCAGAAGGATCCCTCTGCCCGCCGTAATGATTTAGTTTAAGGTCGGGATTTATTACGTACGTCCGGAAAATTTCCGGAAAAAACCCACCCTTATACCTTCTTACCAATAACCATTCAAAGAGTGATGTTCTTTGAATATTTCGTTATAGAGAGAATTTGCTTCGTTTCAGAAGGTGCTTTTCACATGGGATTTACATTCAAGGTGCAATGTCTTGTACGAAATTCGTTATACAGACGTTCGTTATAGGGAAGTTCCACTGTATTTCGAACAGGTCATTATCGGCTTTACGTTCAGGGTGAGCCACTTATCTTGGCAACCTAATTTTTCTCGAAAAGGGATGGATATTTTTTTATTCTATTGAGGGTATTTGGTACAAGACAATGTTGACTTGGGATGAGCGTAAAAGTCGGAGAAAGAAATTTAGATGCGGGACAATCAAAATTTTTTTCTCCATCAGGAACATACTTACCTTTTTTCATTGTGTCATTCGAAAGATATTTTCATTCTGAATGTTTCTTCTGAATATAATTTTTTTTCTATTTATTACCGCCAGCGATCTGCAGCGTGTTTTACGTTAATTCTTTTTCATTTAGTTTTTCTGTATTGTGACAGCAGTATGCCTTGATTAAGAGATGTGATTGTGTTTCTTAAAATCAAAGGGACTTTGTTGCAAACCATTTCTCAATCATAATATTCATCAAATATCATATATTATAATAGTAAACATGTCAAATCATATGTTACATACCCGCCATTATGATCTATACATAGATTATATCTTTAACTTTTTTCATTATACCTAAGTGAATTTGGCTAAAATATTAGGTTTCACTTTGACCAAGTAACTCATAATGAACTAAGGAAATTGACAATGACAGTTCGACTATCAATGGATAAATACGTTCAATAGATATTTCAGTACGTATTTGTTTCATGTTTTTAAAGGAACCTACATTTTGACTTATTTCACAGGTAAGATTTTTTTTATGAATCCATCGGAGATAATGAACTTGATACACGACAAAATTTTATATAACCTTTGTAGATCTTATTTAACGAAGTGCCTTCGTATACTTTTCCTATGTGACCTCTAAATCAGCAATTCAGTAAACAAAATTTCACTTTTGTTGTGATGAAAATATCCAAATTATGCGTGACCTTCGAAAGGTTGCGCAAAGATTATTTTTCGTTGGTATTAGCAAGCCTTACATTACCGCAAAATTTGAAACGTGTAACAGATATAATTATCATTGTATGAAATTGTTTGCAACAACGAAAAGTGTGCAATTTTTGAAGGATCTAACAATCATTATCTGCTCATGAATGTTATTACTGTATGGAATGTTATAGGATCGAGGTAATTTAGAGCTCTCAAACGCTCCATGGATCTTGCTGTTTCAAAGTTTCGAAGGATCCATCCCTGGAAGATTCCGGCTTTCTCCTTCTCCAGAAACTCCTTCTTATAGGTACATTTACACTACCACAGGAGGGTTCCGGACCAATGAGTGACATTCGTGCGCCCTCTTTGGCAAGTGTATTGGCCTCTTCGTTTCCTTTGATTCCCGAGTGGCCGGGAACCCAGATTAAAAAGACGTTATTTTTCTTGCCTACCTCATTGAATTTGTTCCGGCACTCCCAGATCATCTTTGAGTCGATGACGTAGGAGCTCAGTGCTTTAATAGCAGCTTGACTATCTGAGTGTATGGCTATATCGCACTTCTGATAGTTTCTTTCTAGATTTATATCTAGACATCTTTCAATAGCTAAGATTTCCGCTTGAAAGACGCTCATACAGGAGCCTAGCGACAGTGCACACTTGGTACTTGGCCCGTATATCCTAGCGCCTGCTCCCAGTAGAGGTTTTGGAACCATCTGTATACCATTTTACGGTATAGTCGGTGTATTCCCGTTTCCATTCCTTTTTTTTACTTAGCAATGTCCTGAAGTTTTTCTCAGTGCTTGCTTTCTTGATCATTACATCACTAGGGAGGTTCGCAGATGAGATGTAGTTATTCAGAGAGGACCAGACTCTCTGATTCTTTATTGAGCAGCATAGTTATTCTTTCACGAGTGCCAGACGCATATTCTCTCGTACACAAGTCGAAACCAGTTGGCATCTGACAGGTCGCTATTGAAATACAAAACTGAAATCCTCTAAACGTGTCCAATTAAACTGGACAAGTTCTTAGATAAGCTGAATATGCCTCCAAATCCATTAAATGGCGAAAGAACTCTTAGAAATGTATACCACTGCGGCGTATTCAACAATTTTAATGTCGCAATCATTAGGAAATGTCATTAACTCGAGCTAGGCAGATAAAAGAAGCTACACGTGTTGCTTTGTTCTCAACCTCCTCTTTGTGCGGTATTCTCTTTCGCGTTAGCACCCGCTTTTGTTGGATAATCTCGCGAAAATATGCGAAAGTGTTTGAGAAAATCCTTTCGCTTCGGAATCGTGTAAGAAATTATATGAGAAGTGTTCGATTTTTTTCGTTGTGATGGGAAATAGAGTAATGGAAGATTTCTGAATTCAGTTATACAGAAAATGAGTGAGGAAAGCATTTTATATTTTATCCATTGGTGAAGTTCATGTTTTTGATATCAATTTAAAAGAATGAATGAAATATGTTGAGTGTTACTAATTCGATATCTTCTAAGTAAAATCGTTTGGTCATATTGCATTATTATGTGTTGGTACTTGAAATTACTTGTCAATTCCATTTCTGTGCAGAAGTCAAGTCGTGAAGAGTAACGACTAACTTTACAGCTAGTTATATCGAAATATATAATGAAACTTGTGATGATATTATATCTTATGAAGCCTTTATTATCAAATCTAACAAATGCTACACAAATCTTATCTGTATTGAGAAAAATACAGAAAACAGTTGTACCAACCAGAATTTTTCAATGAAAAATGATATTTATGGAAGTATTCCATCGGTTCGAATATTAATAGTCGCACACAAGACTCATTCTAACATTCATTTCTACAAAAAACTCACCAATTCCATTTTCATTCGTATTTTAAATAACACTACAATTATGAACAATAAAGAATTATTAATATGACTCCTGTTTTTTTTCCAACATCTCAGAACACGAACAAGGCTTGTCATTGCTTTGCAAAATCACGGTCTGCTTTGGAATTATTGATATGCTGCAGTGGAAATTAGATACAAGGTTTTATGTTTTGTTCTAGTTTTTGGGTTCGTTTCCAAACGATATCCTTTGGGCATCGTTTCAGGCAAATGTACACCTTTGATTTCTTTTCCCTTTTTCTTCAGAATATACGATCTGCGAATTCACTGAAATGACGTAAAATTGTTGCAGAATCTACAGACCAATTGTTCGATATGCAATCATATACCTAATGTATTATATGTATTATATTATTAGTGTATTTCGTGAACAGTGACCAGTTTGTGAGAGAAACTGCATTCCTCAGAGCACATTCCATTCAGATAGAGTTCGCGTTTAAGATGAAACGAAACTGACGGACATTGCGTTTTCAGTAATTTCACATTTTCTTTCTACCTGAACATATTCAACTAAAGGATATAAGTATACGCAACAATAATTTTCAAGGCTAGTATTTGTTGAAAAAGAATCACGAAATATTCGAAACGTTTGCGATGTATTAACACTATCACGTAACTAGAATCTGCAGGGTGTTTTCTTTTCCGGAGCCATGTCTCCTTTTTCCCTCTCAAACTTTTTTGCGGTACGCCACTGATCAGCGTGAAATCAATTTTTGATATCTACGTTCAATTTAAAAACTTTTTTGACTCCTGTAATTTTTTCGTATCTAACCGTTTTCGAGTGAAAAATTATGGTTGGCACAATTGTTTTATATATTATTCTCAATACAAATTATATTTGTGTAAAATTTGATGGATTTGATAATGAAGTCTTCATAAGATAATAATATTATCACAAAATTCATTATATATTTCGATATAACTAGATATTTCCACACGTTTTTGCCCTAGAAGATATTGAATTAGTAACACTCAGCACATTTTCATTCATAATCACCATCAATTTTCTTGACATACGGAATATTCGATGGAAATAAGCGTAATTTGAAACATCTCGTTATATTTCCCTATCGGAAAATCAACAAAGTTATAATTAAGCTCTTCTGGATTCCTAATTATCGGTATTCCTATGAATTTCCCAGTAACAGGCTATATCACTTCCAAGAACACCATCAAAGTCGTATCTGAACATAGAAATGAGAAATATATCTGGTCAAGACATTTCCCGGTATTGATTATGTAAACTGGAGTGAGGAAATTTATCTCTGCACAACCGAGCGAATGAAACAGAACGCTGAGTTTCTGGGAAAATGTGAAAAAAACGGATGAAGGATTGCAGGTTCCTGTGAAGATTATGGTTTAACAGAAAAGCGTTGAATTAGGTGCTTGTTTTATTTGAGCACCGAACAAGGTGTTGTTGTTGGTGTTATTAAGACCTACTTCACTTTAGTATTTACACTTTTCTACATAACGTCAAAATTCAGAAACCCAAATTTTTCATCATAAATGAAAAAAACTTTCATGAAATTTTGTGAAACTTCATTCTGTGAGTTTCTTGATTAAAATTTCATGATGGGCTTTCCAATAAGATATGTTATTTGATATTCGAAAAAAAATTGCCATTTTCTCAATAAAAATGATCGGATGTTTATTTCATTATAAAGAAGAAGCTATGCCGTTAATAGTGGAAAATAACATCAGGCAAATGACCACCACGACCACGCGCTCAGGACCATATCCTTTTAATGAAATTTTACATAACCGAATCGCAAAGTGGCTGCCCTATGTCCTCGATAGCCTCACGAATTCCATCTTTGAGGTCTTGAATCGACGCTGGACTATTGGCGTAGACCTTCTCCTTTCACGTGGCCCCAAAGGAAGAAGTCGAAAGGTGTTTAATCACAAGATCTTGGTGGCCAATTGTGAGCACCTCTTCGAGAGATCAACGGTTCGGATCATTTCATGCATTCAACGACCCAATCAGTTGATGGATCGGCCGGCTTGAGTTCTTGTGTTGAATGAACTTTATAAGCCTTAGGACCCAAAAATTTATGCAAAATACGGTGTTTGTGAATGCCTAATTCCAAAGAACGACGAGGAATGGACAAACCTGGTTTTTCTTCAACACTTTCGGCTACAACAGCAATATTCTCGACTGTTCTTGAGTGACGTGCACGGGTTTTATTCTCCACATCACTAACTTGTCTCAACAGCTCGAGTTTTTCTACGAATCTCTTTATTGCGGTCCGACAAGGTGCTTCACGACGACCCAATGTGCTCGAGTTTTACGAACCGTCTCTGCCAAATTTTCACCATTTATATAGGGATTGTAATAATTCAATGCTTTCTTGAAGCGTATATCGTTCATTTTTATTAATAGCGTAGTTTCTAGTTGTCATATGTCGAAAAATGACAGCTTCAAACGTGACATTTACCGAAATAGCGGGCTATTCAAGATGACACACCTCTTATTGGAAAACCCTATATTTGAGCACACGAACAAGGTGTTGTTGTCTGTATGTGGCATAAAGACCTACAACTTTACTTTTGTATTTACACTTTTTTTTACATAACCTCAATATCCAGAAACTCAAATTTTTTCATCATAAATAATTTTTTTCCATGAAATTTAGTGAAAATTCACCTTCGTAGGCCCCAAGCATTCTGTGGTGTTTTTTGATTAAAATTTTTCATACTACAATACTAAACCAGTATCGAAAGTTATGACCCGTTTGTTTAAAACCATTTTGTTCTAAATTCAGAGAAAGTTGAGTGCCAAATCCATGCATGTCATTGTTCCGAAGTGCCAGTATTTTTTCTTTGAGTCAAGGATGACAAAATTGATCTGGAAGTGTGTCACCACACAACAGACTCGTGGGGTGCCAACTGAAATTGCTATTCCCTTTTATTACCTCGATGAGAAATTATTCCCGATGATTTGTGATCATTTCCTTCAGCAATTTAGGATCTTGTTAATGAATGTCATTGTTACAATTATCATGTATCTTGCTTCTGAGTTATGAGATGACAAACTCGATATCTTATTGCTTTTTATTGCTTTAGTCGCCATGCAACAAAGTTTGCAAAGCTAGGTGCTTTCACAATTGACTTCAGCATCCTGAAAAGTCGATACAGACCAGATATCGATCGGGAACCGTATTTACATCAATTCCTTGGAAAAAATCGAAACGAGATCTGAATAACGCCTTTCTGCAGACCCACACATAAAATGAATCAATAATAATTGGAACTAATTCCACCGCAGCAGCGTTGCAGTGCAGTTCGCCCCTGAAGGGAACAAAAGCGTCGTAATTGCGAACGAAGCTCGGCTTCGGGTTCATGACCAAACCCGAGCGGCGTCCTTGATCTGACACCAACTGACTGAAGAAAAAATCGAAATTGAAGATGGAAAAAATGATGACGGCTTCGGGAGTACTTGGTGCATCGAGTGGTAGCACGCAGCGACTTGCAGAACCGGTGTTTGCGAGGAGGTTGCATGGGTTTGGGATGAGTTTTCGACGGTTTTCGTGGGTGGTAGACCACGAGATTGAAGCGAAGGTTGACCGGGAATCACCAACGAGTTGACCGTGATATTTCGCGGATAGGTTATGGAGCTGGGGGATCGACGTCTTCTTCTGTGATCAGGTCTTCGATGATAATTGTGTTAGATAGACGACTATCTTTCTGCACTACAACCAGTGAGGTCTTTTGTGAGTTACCAAACTTCACCTACGTTTTTTCTAGGATTTGTAAAGTAGCTTATTCCTCTAAGAGACATCGCTCTGATGTCAACTGGCCACAAGGTCATGCCACCCAGTAATAGTTAATCTGGTTGGCCGAACACATTAGGAGTTTTCGGATACTTACTCGGGTTAACCCGATCCCCAACCTTCACATTCGTTTACCTAACCCGAACATCCAACCTGTGTTCGGAAAGTACGGGGCTATTAACTCGATCACTGACTCAAGTTGATCTATCGTAACCCTACACGAGGGCAGGGTCGTAGAGTCACTGCATGCGCTCTGCAGTTCAATTTTGTTTTTGAAAAAGGCGGGAATTAGTCTTCTACTCTTTTCTTAGTAATTTCATATATTCTATTCCTCCAAATTATGAAAAGAGAAGAGAATTTGGCTCAGTGTATAATGTATAGGTCCATGAGCCGAGAAAATAATGTGAAAGAACTTCTTCATAACTTTGTATGCAGATCTTTCTGCGTTAAAGCTAAAAAGCCTCCTTTACTTATTCAATATAGGTACTCAAAGAAAACATTGAACATGCGAGGGCAAAACAGAAATTGTAAGGAAGATTTTACAGAAGCCAATAAATCCAAGCTAAGCTAGAGACAACCAGTAAATAAACTGAAACTGAAAAAATAAATTCTCTACTACTTCAACATAGGTACTCAAAAATAACATTAAACATGAAAGGGCGCACCAGAAATTATGAGAAATATTTTACAAAAGCCAATAAATGCAAGCAAAGCTAGAGACAATCCGAAAATAAACTGGGACTGAAAAAGTAATTCTATAAAATATTCGGTTATGTTATTGATACGACTGTCACTTCAAATCCTGAACATGATGTTCGTAACTTAGAACCCGGGTCTGTGATCCGAGTACATCCGTCACGTGACCCAACGGATTGAGTTAGTATCCATGAGTATAAGCATAAGGGCACTGATCCAGTGAAGAGAAGCCTCCTTTTTTCCTGGGATTCAGTCTCAATGTTCTGTGGGCGTTTCATAACGGAAAATTTGGCGAACAAATCGCAAGCGCAAAAAATAGTATCGAATAGTATTGACGTTATCATAAGCGTATATTTGAAACAACTTTTCACTTAAAGATACATGCGATTTTTTGAGTAATTGTTCAGTTTTGCGTTCAAAACACGGTAGTGAATAATGAAAATGGCGAAAAAAGGTTCTGAACATAAAATAAACACCCCTTTATATTAGAAGCTCAAAATAAACAACATCACTGACGCTAAACCGATATCCACAATTCCCAACCAATTCTTTTATCGAGCTTCTGCACCGCATTAAATTCCATTTCTTTCGTATTATTCTCGAGATAATCACGCCTTCGAGCTATGAGGTAATAGTTCTTTCTGGTAATGATCGTCTTTAAATAATTCTTATCCTGTGATCACTCAGACATATTGCAAATAATTCTCGTTTCTCTGTTCGCTAGTTAGTTATTAACTTTCCTATCCAAGTTTTGACATTTATTGCAGTTTGGCGATGTCGACTCGTTAACGGAAACAATGGGCTTCTTCCTGAATAACTGTTGGAAAGAATCGATAACTTAGGTCCGGCTGGTACCACCTGGTGGCTGAACAAATAACATTATGCATTTACATTATGATGGTCTAGAAGGGGTGGAGTTATCCTCTAAAACTTGAACGATATCTGATTAAAAACTGAGTAAATTTTGTTTCGATATCTTTGATAATGCCGGAAATGTATGATATTCGGTGAATTCCCGTCATTTATGCGTATTTTTTATGAGAAAGAAATAAATTCTAACTCTTTAACTCTATTCTAACTCCTTATGTCTTTAGAATATGGAAATTTCGAGAATAAAAACAGAGAAAACTTGATTTTGAAACGGAGGAAGTAGATAGATTGAAAATTGATATAATGAAAGCAGATTTGGTGCCCTCGATTGACAAGGTATAACCCATATTTGTTATTTGGAGAACTTTAGAATACTGAAGAAATATCAATTTGAAGAATATCTCAAAGCTAAATCTTTGAAGGATCTGACAGCAGTGATTTATATCTCATTATTCCCTTGTGATTAATGGTATTTTTAAGGCCGAGCACAGACGCACAATGGACGGAATTTACAATAGTCGTGGATAAACTAAACTTTTCAAACTTTCAAATGGATGTCTATAGCTAACTGTTACTTGCACCAGTTTGTTATTGTCGTTTAGGTTTAGTTCTTGATTATATGTTCCTGTTTATAAAAATAGATAGATAAGTTTCGACCATGAATATTTTTGTTTTTTTTCAAATATGAACGAAGTAGTTAGAATATTTTCTGGTTGAAATATTTTTTATTTAAATAAATGAACACAGCATTTTTGAATTATTAGTTCTTATTTTCATGGCGGTTCAAGTTTCATCGTCTTTGAAGTTGAAATTGTTTCTTTTACTGATTATTTTCTTTTTTGCAGGTAAGCACACTTCTATCCTATCAGTACTGAGTCTCAAAGTGGTGAGTATATTTTCAATCGAATGAGATGAGGCAGCTTAGAGTAAAACTTTCGATTTTGTACTTTGGAATATTTGTGCATCCATTTCTTAAAAATATTAAACTGAGACAGCCTATCGAATTTTCACGTCATATTTATGTCCTAGAAGTCTAACAAAGTACAGGTTGATTCACTTATCTTGGTAACCTAGAATTTCCCGTAAAGGAATGCATATTATTTTATTTTGTTCGAATTTTCTCACCAATTTCTTAATTGCGGTCCGACAAGAGCTTCATACGAGCGAGCAAAAAAGTTCGAATTTTACGAACCGTCTCTGCCAGATTTCATCACCATTTTTATAGTGAATTTTAATCATTTCAATGCGTTGTTGAAGCGTGCATCGTTCCCTTTTTATTGATGTCGTATCTCTACTTGTCAAATGTCAAAAAATGACAGCTTCAAACGTGACATCTACCGAAATAGCGGGCTATTCAAAATAACATCTCTTATTGGAAACTCTTTATAAGTATAAAATCGACAGTTTTCCATTCATCGATGTGAAAGTTTCCCAATCTGTCATTACATAATAAATTTATTGAATATGAAATTCTCTTGGCGTACCTCCCTTCAACGAGCAAAGAAATTGCTACCTTGGTTGCTGCAATTGGGCCGGATTTTTCTAAGTTTCAGCGATGTGACTTCGTTCGACATGATATTATTATTTGCAATTAGTTTCACTCCAAATTGCCCTCTATACCACGTGTAACGAATTTCCGTTCCCTTTTTAGATTTCCTATTCATTTATACCGTGCCTTTTTATCTGCATTGACCGTGACTTGATATTGTTATTGATCTTCTCTGTTTTCTGTCCTGTCCCTACATTACTATCCCATACTTCGAATGAGTATTGGAGTTTCCCACGCCAGATCTTAGTCGAATTATTCTATCTACATACAGGGTGATTTATTTGTCTTCGTCTCCTAATTTTTCTCGAAAAGGGATGAATATATTTTCTGTTGACTGTCTATGGTACAAGTCAATAGTAAAAGAAAGTCATCCCTTTTCGAGAAAAATTAAGGAACCGAGATAAGTGAATCACCCTGTACGTAATAGAATAATTCGACTAAGATCTGCAGGCGTGGGAAACTCCGATACTCATTCGAAGTATAGTAGTAATAGTATGTAGGGACGGAAACAGAGAAAGATCAATAACAATATCAAGTCACGGTCATGCAGATAAAAAGGCACGGTATAATGACTAGGAAGAATAAAAGGGAACGGAAATTCGTTACACGTGGTATAGAGGGCAATTTGAAGTGAAACTAATTGCAATAATAATATCATGTTGAACGAGTCACAGTCGCTGAAACTTTGAAAATACGGCCCAATTGGCGGCAACCAAGGTAGCAATTTTCTTTGCTCGTTGGATGAGGTACGCCAAGGAATTTCATAATTTCAATATATTTATTATGTTATGACAGATTGGGAAATTTTCATGTCGATAATGGAAACTGTCGATTATATACTTATAAGGGGTTTTCCAATAAGAGGTGTTATTTTGAATAGCCCGCTATTTCGGTAGATGTCACGTTTGAAGCTGTCATTTTTGACATTTGACAAGTAGAAACTACGCGATTAATAAAAATGAACGATACACTCTTCAAGAACGCATTGAAATTGGTGAAATTTTGTAGAGCGTTCGTAAACTTGAACATTTTCTGGGTAGTCGTGAAGCACCTTGTCTGACCGCAATAATGAAATTGGTGGAAAAATTCGGGCTGATGGACAAGTAAGTGATGTGAAGAATAAACCTGTGCACTTCGCTCAAGAACAGTCGCGAAATATTGCTGCTGTAGCCGAAAGTGTTGAAGAAAACCCAGGTTTGTCCATTCCTCGTCGTTCTTTAGAGTTAGGCATTCCACAAACGTCATTACACACGTAAGTTTGCATAAAGATTTGGGTTTAAGGTTATAAAGTTCATTTCTTAAAACTTTATAGGTTTTCACACTCCCAGTCTCTGAAACATAAATAATTAACAAACATGACTCAAAACGGCCGTAATTCGTAAGGCTATCGAGGACAGGATCATCCGATCATTTATATTGAAAAATGCCATTTTTCTTTGAATTCAAAATAACACCTCTTATAGGAAACCCGTTACTTTTACTTTTTAATCGCTAAGATAGCAGTTTAGTGATATCAGTCGATGCATTGTTGTTCTGAGTTTCTAAAACTTTTTCAATTTGTATACAGGGTTTTAGTGAACAAGCGCAACAAAGTTCAGGATGTTATTGTTCGTTCAAAAATATGAATAAAAGATTCTTTTATTCACTCTCTGAAATTAAACGTTCATAAAATTGAAAAAGAAATCAATCAAATCTTACACTTGTTCATTGAAAATATCTCTAAGAGACATACCCAAAAACTCATAAATTACATATTGTAATTCCGTTTCCGAATCAATCTTAATCAACGATCGAAAGCTGTATACAAAGCGATACCAAAACAGAACGAGCGATGTTTTGGAATCCATTTTTAGAACGTTTTTCAAAACATTTGTGGTCGTCATTTCACACCTCGAAACCTGGTGGGCTTTTTAATGACCAGACTTTGATTGTTTCTCTTAATTGAGCATGTGTCGCCAAACATATTTGCCATCTAATTAAGTGTCCTCGAAGATGTGATGCAACCTGGACTAACTCCAAATTTTCGTGAATAATCGTAGTTTTAAGTGGCAAACTCCACACGGGCGTTTTGGACGAGGTCGAGATTGAAAATCTACTATGAGTGAGTCATTCGGTATTTCATTGATATCATAGCTGTAAACATAGATATATCTTTGTTCAGTAGAGCTCTGGAATTGTCCTTAAATTGAACATGGTAATTTACTTTAGTCCATGGACCAGCTCCCTGTTTTTCATAATGATTACTAACAATCTGAATATTTGTGAGTACTTCATTTCGACGAGACGTCCAACTTTTTCCTCTACGAAAATTCTCGATAGTGAGGGCTAATACAGTATGGAGGCGTCAAAAGTTTTAAATGGGTGAATGTTAAAATTTTATTACTAACAGCTACTTTAAATTAAATCTTGAAACCATTTTTATACAAATTGAAAACAATAATCTTCCTACAAAAATGATGATTCTACAAGTTTCCCCCACTTCCCACATATTATATCAACAACTAGGTCTAAAGAAATTATTCTAACCGGCTGATTTTTCACTGTTGCTTAGCAAATATTTTCTTTATGAACTGGTCACATTGTCCTACAAATGGCGTGGTACGATTTTCAGTCCTACCTCAGAAATTGTATCACAGAACTTAGAATTAAAAATGATTACTAACAATTGACAATTTCCGAGCGTAGGACTGAAAAACCGTACCACTCATTTGAAGGACAATGTAACCAGTTCATAAAGAAAATATTTGCTAGGCAACAGTGAAAAAATCAGCTGGTTAGTATAATTTTTTAAGTCCTAGTTGTTTATATATGTTGGGAATGGGGGACACTTTGACAGAATCATCATTTTTGTAGGACAATTGTTTCAAGATTTAATTTATAAAGTAGCTGTTAGTAATAAAATTTGAACATTAACCCATTTAACACTTTTGACGCCTCCATACTGTTTAGCCCTTACTATCGATAATTTTCGTAAGAGAAAAATTTGGGCGTCTCGTCAAAATGAAGCTAC